>OX451739.1:167115586-167568492 GCA_948472305.1 Vicia faba
GAAGGTATTGTTTTTACTGAACCACTCTCTGGGGATTTAAGAGGTACCGGTTATGTTCTTTAGCTGAACCTATCTTGGCACCTTAGGGGATAGAACCATTAGATTGCTCTTAGGTGACTCCTTATTGCCCCTGTTTCTGAGGTGGGAGAGAAAGACCTATGAGGTGCTGATAGTTATTGACGGACAAACCTTCTTCTGGTAGGCAAGTGATATGAATGACAGGACATAGTCGTACGCTTTGATCCCTAACTTTTGCCTGGACCGCCCTTTCGGGTTTTCAGTCCACCGGGATACCCATTTTTGCCCAAGCCGCCTTTTTAGGTTTTCGACTTGCCGGGTGTACAGATTTTTTTCATTTCATCCCTTCATTTTTCCCGAACCCTTTTGGTTCGCCGGGAAGCCCTTATTTTTGCCTAGGTATGTCAACCTAGCGGGTCTTTGATTATGTGCAGTATTTTTTCGACTATGTCCGTGTCCTCAGGATGTAGGGAATTGCCCCTGTCAGAAGTGTTTTGTCATGCCATCAAAGGGTGTTTGATCAGGCAAGATTTGTTGCTGGAATGCCCCCAAGTGACTCAGGCGGAGATTTGCCCCAGGCTTTTGGCCTTTTGAGAGATTCTCTGGATCTTGACTTAACTGCCCCAGATGATGGACAATAGTCATGCCATGCCCCTTGATTGGAGATACTCTCGTTCATTAGACTTTCATTATGCGAATTTCCCTGCTGTTCAAACAAAAAGTCATATGCAAACAAAGTTATGTTAAAAATGCAAAGCTTATGTCTGTCTTGAAGATTTTGAAAATGCGTTCTTTTTTTCATAAAACAAATGAATGTTTGTAAAACGTGATGTCAACTCCTTTATAGTAAGCCTTAAGGAGTCAGGATACCTTTTGTCACAATATGCTTTTGAACTAACCCATGCTTCAGCTAGGACTTTTTAGGGTTATAACGTGGCCTGGTTCACGGTTTAAGAAACAAAGGATAAAGGCTCAAATTTTATTTGTACCCACCCGTTCTTCGTGATGTTCTTCAAACCTAAACTCAGTTGATCATACGTTAGACCTCGTTCGAGTCTTTGCTTTGATTTTCCGGTGATGGTCCAAACATTGATGATTTATTCTGACTAGGCAGTTATTTTTGTTGAGGGTTTGTGAGACCTTTTTCTTGATTTTTGTTATCCCTTTCTTTTTTTGCCTGAACTGTTTCCTTTTTGGAATTACAGTCAGCGGGATGCCCCAGTTTTATAAGTCCCTTTTTATAGGTTTTGACTTCTTGGGCTTTTCGTTTATGATTTTTTTTTGGATAATGGCTGCCTGTCCTTTTGATTGTTCTGAACCATTACTTTTTTTGTTTAAGGATCTCTTTGGTGCCATTCGCTATGCACTTGGATCAACCGAGAGAACTACCCTGCCCCAGGTTATGATTAAGGGTTTCAATTTCGAAAATAAAACTCCTACTTCTTTGGCTCTGATGGGTTGACGAGGGATTATCATC
Organism: Vicia faba; assembly: GCA_948472305.1. Classification (NCBI taxonomy): domain Eukaryota; kingdom Viridiplantae; phylum Streptophyta; class Magnoliopsida; order Fabales; family Fabaceae; genus Vicia; species Vicia faba. The sequence continues at coordinate 167,117,082 of OX451739.1, forward strand.
CTTATAACTCCAGTGTTTAGGGATTGAAACAATGCCTGTACCTCATCAGCGGGGTCTGTTCAAAAGCATACTGTAAAGATCGTGGTATCGTTTTCGTCATCCTCCCTCAAGAGGCTTAGAATTTTAGATCAAGAGTTGACATCAGAAAAAATATGAAAATAATATGAAAATAATTGGCATTTAGTGAATACGAATATATTGATTCAAAATAGACATAAGCGATGCATTAATGTGATAACAATGTTTAACATGAATAAATGTTTGAACGGTCAAAAGAAAACACAACTTGAACATTCGAATGGACAAAAGTTTCTTAGTCTCGGAGCTTGTCACTTCAACTTATGATCCTTGGAGGAATGGTAGAAAAATTCAACCTGTCCATCTTGTGTGAACTCCACTGTCCCTTCATCGATCAGGTGCTGGATTTTGTTCCTCAGCTCCCAACATTCATTGGTGTCATGTCCTGGGCTAGCAGAGTGGTAGGCACATCTCTTATTGGGGTCATAGGCAGGAGATGCTGTGTTGGGATTCCGGGGACGGGCCTTTAATGTGATTAGATTCAACCTCAATAGGTGTTGCAAAGCTTGAAACAGCGACATGTTGAGCTGGGTGAATTGCCTCATGGGCTTGTCTGGCTGAACTCGGTGAGGTTGGCGTTGAATTTGTGGCACTGGAGTCATTTGAGGAACCTTCCCCTTATCCTCTTGTCTCGAGGATGATTGGATGATGAATGGCTTTTTACCCTCAGATGTTTGCCCCAGTAGGTTACCCTGAAGCAGTTGGTTGAAGAGAAACCAGAGTTCCTCTTGTCTTTGAACTAGGCAGTGAGTGATATTCCTCTGTCCCAGCATCTGGGCTTTCATAGCATCCATCTCAGCTTGTAGGTGTTCCAACTTTCCATCCTCAGCATTGCCCCTGGCGGAGGTCTCTGTGAGAAGTGTCCTTAGCTCCTCCTGCCCCTTGGATAGATTCAGGAGGATTTCCCCGAACCGAGTCTCTTGAGCAAGAAAGTCCTGGTTGTCTTGTGGGCGAGCCATTGCTGAAATAAACAGCGAGAAGGGTGAGTGACCTGCAACAAGGGATACCTGCTATGCAATGATGGGTATGCTATGCATGCAATGTTTTCAAGGACCTCGCGGGGTAAACAAGAAGATTGGTTAGCATTTGGATCCGGCAGTTTGATTGAAAGAACTTCATATTTGTTGAGAGTCTTTCTTCCAAGGGTCAAAGGCTCACCATATCCAGTGGGTCATAGCCTCTGACTTTAGTCATCGTGTCTGGTTTAGATTTCCAAACAACCTTGGTTAAGGGGACCTTCTTCGGGAGTCAGAGCTCACCATATCAAGTGGGTCATAGCCTCTGACGACCTTAGCTGGAGGAAAATAAATCCTCTTCGCCCCTTGCTGGGCAGTTGGTTCATCATGACCTGCATCACAAGCCCTTGAGATCCTTGAAATGGGTTAGGATGTATGCAATGGTATGCAATGGTATGATGTCATGCTATGCATGGGGTGAAGTAGGTAAACCCTGTTATGAGTCCCATTTAAGGACTGCGAACCCAAAACCTGCAAGAAACTTGATAAACTTGTTATGAGTCCTGGTTAAGGACTAAAACAAACCCTGCAAGAAATTTGGTTAACCCTGTCATGAGTCCTAGTTAAGGACTATAAACAAGACCTGCAAGAAATTAGTTCACCCTGTTATAAGTCCCAATTAAGGACTATGAACAGAACCTGCAAGACATTCGGTAAACTTTGTTATGAGTCCTAGTTAAGGACTATAAACCAAACCTGCAAGAACTCAAGGGTTAGACAACAAGCATGCGAATAGTCAAGTACGAAGGCACACAAGTCACACAAAGAGCCCTTAGAGTTTAGGCCAGCATGGGGTCTAGGTATTACCCTTTTGAAGTTGGTGGGTTCATACCTGTCCTAATCAAAGTAACCGGGTTCTAAGGTTCCCAATGTCACGGGATTGCTTTCATTGTTCATCGTTTCGATTTAGCCACTGAACTGGCGACCGAAATATTCCAGGAAAGCAACCCTCAATTGAGTGTAGTATCGAGTATCAACCAACCTCGGACTGCACCAAAGTCAGTTATCTCACTACCCTAAAGAGGCCAAGATAGTTCAGTTAAGGTTCCTAAGGTCTGTTGATGCTTCACGACACCACGCGGAGGCCCCGTACTCTCCTTGACTGAACTCAAGGGTTACCGGTACACACCAAAGTGCCACATCAACGTAGCAGACTGTTTCAACCATGTCGGTATACCCCGCACAGTTCCCTCACAGCCTTGTTGCTACTTTCTAAGAAAGGTATCCCCCAGATCCGGGTGTAGGATCTATGTATCTCCCAAGCAACCCACAATTTAAAGCACACAAGGAAAACAATTGAAAACATAGTTATGAGCTAGCCCTAAGGTACACCCCACTTTAAGTTTTTGTCCCCAGCAGAGTTGCCAGTTCTGTGATCGGTGGATCTGGAACTGACTGTTTAACGCTGGTTCGCGAAATGTCGCGGAAGCAAGAGTCGCCACCGTCTTTTATTTTCTCCAAATGGAAAGGACAAAAGCACAGAAAAATTCCTTAAAGAGATTGCTCTCGGTTCGGGAGGTAGGTTATAGAAAGGGAAGGTATTAGCACCCTTTCTATCCATGATTATCCATGGGCTCTTAGATACTTGCTCAATGTGTTTTCAAAATTGTTTTGCGTGCTTTTCAATGTGGGTTTAAAAGTTTCTTTTGAAAAATTTCAGATCGACTCATACGTCAGAGTGTTTGAAAAGTTTGCTTTGAAAGCTTTTGAAAATGTGTCAATGTGAAAAGTCTTTTGATTTGTTTGAAATTAGAGCAAGTATCCTTGAGAACCTACCTACCCTAAGGAATTCGTCTGTGTAGATGTCCTTAAAAGTAGTGCCATCCCACCATTGAGAGGTAGGTAGCACCACCGTTGGAGGTGTTCGGGTCAATTCGAGGTTCGGGACATGGTGATCACCAGAGCAATAGGAAGACACCTTAGAAGCTACCCTCATGCCAGGTTCCCGGATCATGAGGACTTACTAAGACGTCCTCTACTCGACGACCACCTTTCGAAAGGCAACAGTGAGGCGTACCCTAGGGGTGGTGTGTGCGAATTGTGTGTCATGTTTCAGTTATTTGTCTTGTCATGTTCGTCGTGTTCTACGCTTGATTTTAATTAAACATTCATTCTTTCATGCTTGGTTAACAGTTGAATATTTGCGAGGAAATAAAGCTAGACTATTACAAATGGCGCGGGTCCACATCGCCAAAATTAAACCGGACCCGATTTAGCGGAAAAATAAATAATGCGAAGAAATAAAGTGCGAAAAATAAATTACATGGCTTAGGGACAATTACATGATTATAATTACGACATAAGATAAATGCGCAAATTAAATAATTAAAACGAAACTAGGGCGTTGGACCCTATTGCAAATAATTAAAAGTTAATGAGAATTAAAAAATTAAATGATTAAATGCTTTTTTGGATATTTTTGTATTTTGTAGATTTAATAAGGAAAAGAAATTAATGGAGATTAAATTAAAAGACAAACCCTAATTCTAGTATTTTTTTATTTGTTATGAAAGATTTAAATATAGTCTAAATTAAACCTAAAATTTATTATGTACAATTTTTAATTATAAAAATAAAAATAATAAATAAATAGTATTGTGAGAAATAAAAATTAAAAAAAAAGAAAATCAACAAAGATATTAAACCTAATTCTACATGTTTTTTGGATTTTTATTAAAAAAGGAATTAGAATTAAAACCTAATTACACTAGTTTATTTACATATTAATTTGTGAAAATAATTATAATATAAAAATTATATTTTTTATCTTTTCTGTATTTTTAATGGAGTTTTGTATTTTTTGTGGAGAATAAGTTAATTAATTTAAACAAAAAGAAAAATGAAATAATCAAAAGATGAAATAAACAAAAATAGAAAGCAAACCAGGGGGGGTAAACCCAATTTTGGAGGTTCAGGCCTGGTGATCTCTGGCCCATTAAGCTTGACATTTATTGACTTTTTGGATTAAGCGTAACACGTTGACTGGCCTCCACCATATGCCTTGACTCTGGGCCCTTGATTTGGCTGCCTGGGACATGTGTTCAATAGGATGCTGATGGAATATGGTGGTCTTTCATGTTAACGCTGCATAAGAATTTTTTATGAAAAATAATATGGCAAATATGCAAGACCTGGGACTTGAACCCAGGTCTTTGGGGCTACAAACATAGCGCGTTACCACTGAACCACATGCATTTCAACTAATATATAATAACGCGTAAATAATATAAAGAGAACACGCTAACGCTTTGGAATTTCGCGCAAAAATTCAAAATGTCCAATCAGGTTCAGACACGTCTTCGTCTCCTTCCCTACCCTGTAAAACAAAACTCAAGGGGAACGGTTTTTTCAGCGTGGTTTTAAGGTGGATTCAAGAAAATAGCGAATAGCCATATATGAAACATAAATTGGGCGCGATGACATGTTCTTCTTCGTCTCTAAGCCCTGAATTCAACCATGGTATCCAGAAGTCCTAATTTTTCTGGTATTGGAAAACCCTCTTTTTGAATTCCTGAAACCCTAACAACCATTCATGGTAATTTCTCATATATGGCACAAAAACAAAATCAAACACGTTGGTTAGCTTTAGAACATCATGACAAACAATAATCCATAAAGAAAAATGCATGAGAATGCTTAAATCGTGCTATGCGAATTCAAAATTTTCTTGGTTCAGTTTGACTTTGTGATACCAGTTCAAGGCCTTTTGGTGGTTGTTTTGGGTTGGCACGCGTTCAGGACACTCCAATGAAGCTATTGAGATCAAAGTTAGGGCTTGAATCCACCTGCAACCTTGAAAACAGTTTTTGAGTTTTATGAGAAATTTTCAATATTGAAATGCTTGTTCATGCGCAGCTTTTTAGTCTTCTAGCCATTAGGTCTTGTTCTAATACTTGTAAGGAAGCAATTAGGTCAACAATTTCAACCAAAATCTCTTGCAATTATGATTTCATATATTTGATTTTGAAAAAATCTTTTTCATATCTTTTCATGTGCAACTTGGTTCAAATCTGATCAAATCTTATCAAAACTTGCCATAATCCATTAAGCACGAAATATTGACATGATAATGTGCATAAAAAGATTTTTTTAGGTTAAGGTTATATTTTTCATGAATTAAAATCATTTAAATGAATATAAATTAATATTAATTCAAATAAATAATTAAAAAATATGAGAATACTTCCCTTTGGGCCTAGTGGTCGTGCATAGGCTTGGCATGAAGAAATTTGGAAGAAAAATGGGCCCATTTGCATTTTTAGGCCTTTTGCATCAAAGTTGACTTTCAAAAATTTCCAAAAATTTCCCAACTTCCACAAGGCATAACTTGGTCAATTTTTAAGCTTTTCACATGTTCTTGGACATTTTGGAAAGGTCTTTGAGTCCTTTACCCAATGCCTTTGGTCCCATGTCATTTTGATTTACCAATCTCAAGTTATAGCCTTTGACTTAAAGTCACTTTTTGTTGACTTTTGAAAATGACCTATAATGTTGAAATTGATAACTTTTTGTGAGAGCATTTCTTGGACTTGGAACATGAAGATGAATTGTAGGAAATGTCTTTCTCTTCAAAATGAGCTTTGGATGGAAATTTTCTGATAATCCATGTGAAAGTTATGCCCTGGTCAATTTCAGTTGACTTTTTCAGCTGTCCAAATATAGCAACTTTTGCATCTTTGATGATTTCTGAGCCAAATCTTGAAAATCATGATCAAGCATTGATCAAATGATGTTTGTGGCTTCAAAATGATATGTTGACCAAAAATTTGAACTTTTGACTGTCAAATGACCATTTTGCCCCTACAGTTGACTATAGTGCAATTTAGGGTTTTGACTGTGCAATCTTGAGCTGAATGCCTTGAAACTTGACATGAGGATGCTTGACCATCTTTGTAGGCATATGAGACTTGATTGGGCCTTTGAAAAGTTCATTTGCTTGACCAGAACTCAAACCCTAGTTTTGACTGTCTAGGAGACAGTTGAGCTGCACAACCCTTGGGGCACTTTGTGACCTTGATTTTGACAATTCTTGATGAATATGGGAGGGCAAATTTTGGGGTACAACAATGGCGATAGGCTATGATCGACGAGAAGGTTGTTTTACACTCTAATGATACTTGGGATTGGGTCTCCCTACCCGATGGAAAAACTATAGTGGGTCGTCCATGGGTCTATATTGTTAAAGTTGGATCTGATGGAAAGATTTACCACCTAAAAGCTTGTCTCATAGTGAAAGGATACAAACAGATATTTGGTGTCAACTATGGAGACAATTTCTCTCCAGTTTCTAAGATCACTTATGTCTATCTTTTTCTTGCATTGGCTGTTATTCATCAATGGATGCTCTATCAACTAGACATCAATAACCCCTTCCTAAATGGTAAATTACAAGAGGAGGTGTGAATGTCTCAACCTTGAATATTAAATGTTAGTCTTGCTTCTCACCTCGTTTGTATACTTTGCTTATCTCTTTATGGAATGAAACAATATCCCTGTGTTTGGTTTGGCAGGTTTAGCGTTGCGCTCAAAGAATATGGTATGACTTGATGTGAAGTTGATTACCCTGTCTTCTTTTTTACATTCTTCACCAACCACTTTCCTTTACTTGTTGGTATATGTCGATGACATCATCATCACTGGTAATGATAAGGATGACATTTAGTGGTTGAAACAACACTTGCCCCTATACTTTCCGACTAAAAACTTAGGACCTCTAAAATATTATTTGTGAATTGAAGTTGCTCAACCCAAGACTGGTGTAGTTATTATTGTGCAAAAATATGATCTTGGTATACTAGAGGAAAATGGCTTGCTTGATTGTCAAGCTAGTGACACTCATATGGATCCTAATGTCAAGCTACTACCAGGTCATGAAATCAACTAAAAGACCTTGATAGATATTGACGTCTAGTTGGAGAACTTAATTACCTCATAATGATCATACTAGCCATTACATTTGTTGTCAGTATGGTTAGTCGATTTCTAAATGCTTCATATGATGACCATTGGAACGTTATGATTCACATTCTTAAGTGTATAAAGAGTGCGATAGGTAAATGATTACTTTATGAAAACAAGGGAAACTCCCAAGTTGTGGGTTATTCTGATGCTGATTAGGCATGCTCACCATCAGAAGGTCCACTTAAGGGTATTGTATTCTCATTAGAGGAAATTGATCTCTTGCCAGTGCAAGAAGCAAAACATAGTTGCAAGGTCTAATGTAGATGTAGAATATCGTCTTATGGCAACAACAACAACATGTGAACTCACGTGGCTAAAACAATTACTCTAACAACTCAAATTATGAGACGACACGAAAATGAAACTAATTTGTGACAACCAAGATGCACTTTATATTACCTCTAATTCGCATTTTCATGAAAGAATTAAGCATATAGAGATTGATTGCCAATTCGTAAGAGATAAAGTTCTTTCAAGATAAATCAAATTGATTTTGTTGGCTCAAATGATTAATTTGCTGACATATTTACTAAATTTCTTAGAGGACCTCAGATTAAATCTATTTGTAACAAGCTTAATGCATATGAAATATATGTTTCAACTTGAAGAGGGGTGTTAGAATTAATTGTAATAGTAGATATTCTAACTTTGATTGTTAGAATTCTTAAATTATACAACTTACTAGGTTACTACTTATTCATTAACATTCGTTTTATTCATTGCAAGACTATTATTAATACAAGTAGTATGACGTAACCAAAAGACTAAGAAAAAAAATAATATCATATATTTGAACAAATGTACACTAATCTCTCGTTAAATAATTGAAAGTGTGACGATTCAATCAAGATTCAAAGAAAAATAAGACAATGAGTTTTAGATCTGATATATTTTTTAATTTATTATCCTATATATTTAAATTTATCAAAAGACATTACCGAAAAACATATTTTTAATATTTTATTTACAAGTGAAATACATTAATAAGGGGTTTTTTAACCCATCTCATAGGGTTTCAAAACACTCTATTGAATTCCCTAAATGCCTCTGTGTAATTGAAAATGTATTTTCAGACGTTTTATTTTTTATTGAACACAAATTAAAATCGAAAATACAATTACGAAATGTAACTATAAATGCATTTCTGATTCCTATGCAGACAATGATAGAAAAATATACAGATAGTAGGCATTTTTCGCTTGTTGTTAGAAACTACTAAATGAATACAAAGACATGAGGAATAAACACACACACACACGCACACGCACGTGCACACGCACACACAGACACACAGTGACACACACACACACACACGCGCGCACACGCACACACAGACACACAGTGACACACACACACACACACACACACACACACACACAGACACACACACACACACACACGCACGCGCGCACACACACACACACACACACACACACACATATATATATATATATATATATATATATATATATATATATATATATATATATATATATATATATATATATATATATATATATATATATATATATATATATATATATATATATATATATATATATATATATATATATATATATATATATATATATATATATATATATATATATATATATATATATATATAGCAGTCAAGAATACAAAAGGTGTCCTCAGTAAAAAAAGTCGGTAACCCAAAATATTATCCAAATACAATCCAAAAATAAATAAAGAAAATCTAACAATGAAGAAGACTATTGGGTATGGAGGACTAGGAGTCGGCTTCTCCCCGTCCCGGCGTTCCTCCGCTGCTTCCTGTACTGCTGAGCCCCCTGAGCCTCCACCATGATGGCATCTAAAACACTTCTAACATCAGAGCCATCAGGAAACAAACCACCATCAATACCCGCCTGCGCAATTTCCATGATACGACGACACGAAACACATAAGTTGCATGATCGACCCTAGCTGGCTCCTCCTCTAGAATCTCCTCATGATCGACCATAACCATATGATATAACTGTCCACATAGCTCCAATCATATGGTTCTAAGGTACTCAGGACCTCATCTGGCACAAGGTGATTTTCATAATTATCAAACAAGGCATCCACATCCCTCCATTTCACCAAGGGAGGGGGAGACACAATAGGATCCTGGGGAATATACTGCATGTAAACGAACTGACACATGACGCGATCAGGCAGATGAGCAGCCATCTTACGCAATCTGTAAGCCAACCATTCAGAATATAGTGTAATATTGTCAAATGGAATCGTGACACGGTGGTTGACATAGGTATGGAAGTGTATATCATCAAATACCAATCAGTCGATATACATTCAGAATGGATTTGTCATATGGTTCCTTCAGAGCGGGTCGAATGCAGCGGCACATGGCCTTTCTTCAGTATAACCAGAGGCCAATGACCAACCTGAAATGCGGGGGAAATGTTGTAGGGTCCAGGCCTGAGATTACAATGATTATTAGTTAGTATCAATAATTAACTAAAAGAAATCACAATATAAGACCAATAAATTTTACCGTCAAGAGTGTGATGCTGCCAGTCAACTGCTTCGTCTTCCACTTACAACCTTCAGATAACTTATGATACAAGTACACCAAACAATCAGCCCCCCAGTTCCACTCACGCATCTGCTCAAAATCATCAAAGTACCTCAGGTACATGATATTAGTGTAAGTGGAACTAGTGTCCACAAAAATGGATGTGCCAATCAGATACAAAAGGTATGCTTAGGGATGTCAATGGGAAGGTTGGGGGATACATTCCCATCTCAATACCCGCCCTCAAATCTATTCCTCGTCCGCGTCTCGGGTCCCTGCCACAGGTGGATTTTATCCCCCATCCCCGTCCCCGCGGATCCCTGTGAATCCCCACGGATCCCCAAGGTTCATACGGAGATCCGTAAACATGATTTTCTTTATTTAATATTTTAAACCAAATTAATAGTAAAAATTTCAAAAACTAACCACAACAAAATTTACAAATTATTCCTTTACGATAAATATATTGTTTTAATAATATTTAATCTATAATATTGAGTGTCATACTGTATGCTCTCATAGCACACCGTCGGTGATGGATAACCTGCTCGGGATCATCGTGAGCTAATTGTGAAGCTCGTAGCTCATTCATGAACACCCTATTCAAATAAATAAGTTTGGTGTGAGTGCCACGGGTGGCATCCATCTCAGCCATAACACTCTCAGGGGAAACTCCCAATCTCTCTACCGACAACTTCAACGCCTCCTCTTTGTCGCACCTGTCATGGTCTAAAAACCTCCCTCTTATTGAAATATGCAACAGACACGCGACGTCGTCTAGTGTGATCGACATCTCACCATGTGGTAGATGGAACAATGACTTCTCTATTAGAACAAGATTTGGTTCTGCAAATTTTATCTCTGAGTTTTGATGATAACAAATGAGTATGCTTGTATGAAAAATTTTAGTACTCTATGTTTGTTATTTTAAAGATTTAACAAACAAGTTCTGCTTCTGATAAACGGTGCTGCAAAGACATTAGAAGAGAACAAGTTCCGCTTCTGGCTACACAAGTTCTGATGAACTGTAGCAAAATGCTTCAGAAGGCTCTGACGTAGTGACTGTGATACACAGTCAAGAAACCAAGTTTTGAAGATCTGAAGACAGAAGTTCTGATCAACAAAGTCCAGATGCTGAAGACGTGTGTTTTTGAAGACAAAGGATTCTCAAGACCAAGTGCTGAAGATTCTGAAGATGAAGTTCTGAAGACTCTGAAGACTTGAAGGTATGAAGATCCAAGTGTTATTCTCCTTCTTCCAATACATGCTTGATCAGAAGCCTTTGACGTTAAAAGAAAAGAGGATAAAATTGCGTGGTACAAAAGTACATGGTACAAACAAATTATTTCATTCCACTACCATGAAGAATGGATGTTGCGTACGATCTTGTCCCCCACGTGATTCAAGCTGCCAGCTTTATGGAAATTCCAGAAATACCCTCCAACGGTTATAATATTTTATTGGTTATAAAAGGGCTTGAATACTAAGAGAGAAGGCTGCTAATTCACATTCTTAAAAGATTGTTCATACACTTTCTTATTTCTTTAGTCTATATTCTTGAAAATCTGTTTACTTATTCACTTGTGTAGAAGCGTATCTTTTGTAAACAAACTTTGTTCAAACGGTTGTTTGATTTTCCTTAAGAGACAAGTTGGTTAGAATCCTTGAGAAGTCTAAGATTAGTGTGTCTTAGAGGTTGTAACGTTAGTCACTTGCAGTCAGCTTGTGCATTGTAATAATCTGTGTGATTATTGGATTAAGACCTTGTTAAGAAAGGCGAAATCACCTTGACGGGTGGATTAGAGTAGCTTGATAGTTTTCAAGTGAACTAGTATACACATTCTTTTTCTTTCCTTCTTGCATATTATCACTATTATCAATAAGTGAAGTAACTTGTTTCTGATTAAAGGGGATTTTAAAAGGAAAGTTTTTTATTTAAACTCAATTCAAACTCCCCTTTCTTGTGTTTTTCACACCTTCAGTCTCATGGTAACACCTCTCAACAAAGCATTAATCATACTATGATTAACGGTAGTATATCCACAGAAGGTCAAGTATTTCAACCCTGAAAGCACCAAGAGCTCATCAAACTATGGCTCTTCGGAAGCTACGAGTTTAGTGATCTTCCGTGCATGATTAATGATTTTCAGCGGATCACGTTCCTGCATACATGGTTTAACAAAATTTATTAAACAAAAGTTAATAATAAATTAATAATATAATTACTAAAACAATTATAAATTCACATCTCTCCTTCCCCAATATGTCTAGCTACCAAGTCTGGATACAGAGGAAACAATGATAAATCAACAGGTCCTCCTCCAAAACTCTGAGGCGTCGTAGGTGCAGGTGCCTTAGCTTCCTGGGCCTTAGGTGCAGGTGCCTCAGGTTGTGTGACCTCCGGTGTCGGCTGAGAACCGAATGTCTCTCCTGCCTCAAATACTATTGATGATGAAGTACGTCTACGGGAGGAAGGAGGCGGGGAGGGATGAACTGGAGAACCTCGCCTGCTGCGGGAGGACGATGAAGTAGATGTAGAAACAGGAACATCGAAGGTTGTAGATGCATCCAGCACAACCTGTCTAGAGGCAGAAGGAGCCTGTGATGCCTGACTCATTTCCCTTTGCTCAGAAGTATGTTGTGCAAGCCTTCGTGTCTCAATCTAGATGGTCTCTCTGCCATTACTCCTATAGAAGAACGAACAAATCGTTAACAATAATACTCAGGTTAAAAAAAATGAAAATGTATGAAAAATGCAGTCAGACTAAAATTGGATATGCATTTTCGGTTTTTGCTTGAACAAAATCGAAAATGCATATCCGGTACGACCTGTCACTTTATAGCTCCGTCAATGGTGAAGCTCAACTCCAATGACCTCAAAAAATGGTCATTGATCGTAAAAAAGACATACCTAACACGTTTCTTATGACTCATAACATTGCAAATACTAAAGAAACTTAGATTTTCTACCCTAGAATACAAGTTGTAGGTGAAATTACATAAACTACAAAAAACTCAAAAACAACTTACAAATGATAATTTTGATTGCTTGAATCTGCTTGAACACTGAAGTGTAAGTGATGCTTGATGATTTCTAATAAACTTTTTGCAAAATGGATTAATTTTGACACAATGGAGTTTGAGAGGGTTGGAGTCTTGTGTGTTGAGTGTTTTACTTTTCAAACTGTTTTTGAAAATGAGAAAGGGGAAGAGATAGCGCACCTTTAAGTTATTACACAAACTGGAAATACAACTACGGTACCTTCTATAATTGTATTTTCAATTCATATCTGCGTGTTAGCTTATGTTTCTCAGTCACAAAAATTGTGTGCATTTGGAATGCTTCTAGAAATACCGTTACAGGTCCAATCGAAATTGTATTTCTGATTAGTTATCAACTGATACGTAGGATCTCGTTCACTAAAATTTAAATTTTAGTGCGTATCAGAAATGCATTTCCGATTTTTAAAAATATTTTTAAAATTTCACATAATGCGATAGAAAAATATAAGGTAAGTTAAAAAATCCTCTTAATAAAATGCTTTATTTTAAAAGACACGTTGATCAAATCTCTAATGAGTCTATTTCCAAATCTGGTTGAAGAACTAGCATATCAATAATGATGGCAATTAAACAAAAACGGAATAAGATTTGCATAACTAATATTATCGATACAATATTCATAGCACGATTTGCTAAGATAATGTTACCATATCGTAACGAATTATTCATTATGTGAGATTTGCAAGACTTTTATGATTATCATTCATATTGGAATTATCTAAAAGAATATGACTAAATAATTTATTAAGAAAAATACAATTGATTACTAATAAAATTGAGAAAAAATAATTATTAAGTAAATCCAACATTTTGATTTTTTAATTAATTAATATAATAATGAAAAGATAAAAAGTGATTCTATATTTAGCCTCTCTTGGTAGTAACTTTTAATTAGTCTAACAACCAAATCAAATTAAAAAAAGAAAAACAGTTACATCATGCAGTTGGCACATGCAGAATTATCATTAAGATCGTAGAATTCTAAGGCTAATCTCTCGCATAATCAATTCATTGAGACAATGAGTTATGTTTTAGCATAATGAAGACATGGATTTCCTTCTCCACCACCATCCTCATTATCTTTGTTACAAGCTCTTTCATCTTGGAAATTGATCTTGTAAGTCTTTCATCACATTCTTATATTTATTCATCACACAGACGTATCTGTATCTCCTTTTCATACACACCAGAAACACGATACCGACATAACACTGATATAAATATATATTTTTTCATATCTTTCAATTCTATAATTCTTATTCATATTTTATGAATCTTGATACTTACACACGTTATCACAAGTGTTAGTGTCGGTTTTAGACAATAAATAATCATCTCTATAACTCTTATTCATATTTTATGAAGGACATAAATTCAAAACATGACACCGACATTGAGACATATGATTATAAGTGTTAGTATAGATTTCAGACTCAAATATAATAAACACATTGATGCATATATATATTTAGACACATATTTTTTTTTCCAGAGGTGTCGATTTTATAAATTTCATGTTATATTTTTTTCTTCATTCATATCTTTACCAAACTCTAGTTTTTTTTTAATTTCTTTCAGACGAAAATAACAAGCACAACTATTTTGAAGACAATTCAAGTCTTCAACAACAAACAACAACCTCAGTTCCCACTAAATTGCAACATTACAACATGTCTATCAAACTACCCAACAACATTTCAACCAAATGATTACTCATCATCCTCATCATCATGTCCACATTACTTCAAATGGATCCATCAAGATCTCAAACCATGGGAGAAAACAGGAATCACAAGAGAAATGGTTGAAAAAGGCCAAAACCTATCACATTTTCGCCTTGTGATTGTGAATGGAAAATTGTACATAGAAAAATTTGAAAAGTCTTTTCAAACAAGAGACATTTTCACAATATGGGGAATCTTACAGCTTTTAAGATTGTACCCTGGAAAAATACCTGATTTGGAATTAATGTTTCAATGTGGTGATAAAACTGTTGTGGTTAAAAGTAACTTCCAAGGACCAGAAGTTTCACCTCCACCTATTTTTCATTACTGTGGAAAGGAAAATTATTATGATATTGTTTTTCCTGATTGGACTTTCTGGGGTTGGTAAAATTTCTATTCCCTTCGATCTCATCGTTGTTTTGTTATGGTTTTAAATTGCAGTCTGATGCAGTTGCAGAGACTACCGAATCAGTGGTGAAACCACAATTTCATCTAATTAAGATAAAATAAAAGGAAAATTATTATGACATTGTTTTTTTCCCCTCTTGTTAGGGCTGAACTCAACATAAGACCATGGGAAACAACATTGCATAACATACAAGAAGGCAACAAGAATGTCAACTGGGAGGATAGAATACCTTATGCATATTGGAAGGGCAATCCATCCGTATGTAGCATTCGAAAAGAACTCGTCAAGTGTAACGCCTCCGACGAACTCGATTGGAATGCTCGAATATTTGACATCGTAAGTACATAACCTTACGTCTCTTGATTTTTGTTTATAGACTAGTTGCATCGATTTTTCTAAGAGTAAGTTCGTATGTATTATTTTTCCTTTTTCAGCATTGGAAAGAAGAGAAATCGAAAAGTTTCAATGACACGAAATTGGAAAATCAATGTAACTATAGGTATCCAAATTCTATCTTTTCTATTTGAATTTATTACATATGATCATAGTCATCTTCGAGAACGTGTAAAACAGACTATCGCACATGCCTCAAAATTTGAATGGTAAAATAAAATCATTTATTAATTTTATCATAGTTAAACCGTAATTAACCAACACAGAGTCTCAGAAATTTTAAGACAGTTGTTATTTGAAATTTTAGTGACCAAGCTAGGAAGCTAATTATGTGTCATGGTACATATGATAAGGTACAAGATTTATGCAGAAGGAGCAACATGGTCAGTGAGTGAAAAGTACATAATAGCATGTGACTCGATGACAATGTTCATAGAGCCTAGATACTATGATTTTTTCACAAGAAGCATGCTACCTTTGCAGCACTATTGGCCTATAAGCATAAAAAACATGTGTGAAGATATTAAATTTGCAGTGGATTGGGGCAACACTCACCTTGATAGTGTAATCATCTTCTTCCTCATCTTTACCTTGCTAAGCAAAACCAACACTTTGTCTAATATATTTCAACAACATGAATTTCAGGCACAGACAATAGGAGAAGGAGGAACCAAGTATGTAACAGAAAATTTAAAGATGAAGTTTGTTTATGATTACATGTTTCATCTATTGAGTACTTATGCAAAGCTTATGAGATTCGAACCGAAAGTACCGGAAGGAGCAGTTGAGGTTTGTGCTGAAAGTGTGGCATGTTCTTTGCGTGGTGTAAGGAAACATTTCTTGACTGAGAGTATGGTCGTGTCACCAAGTGATGAACCTCCATGCACAATGCCTTCTCCTTATACGAATGAAAGTCTTCATCAATTTCTACAAGAGAAGGAGGATTTGATAAGACAAGTGAAGACAAGGGCAATGAATAAAAAGTTATAGTAGTTTTTTTTGTTGTTGTTGTAGATGTAGATTTACTTCACAAACTCGCACACACAATTCTTAAAATGTGTTTGGATGAATCATTTTAATGAAGGAAAGTAATTTTACGAGTAAATTTAAAATGATTCGATCAAAATTCATTGTTTAGATAGAAAATACGAAGAATTGTTAAAATAATGTAATTTTATGAAATATTTTATTCAAGTTAAATTTAAAAAATGTCAAATGACTATAAAAAAATAAAGAATTTGAAATTGCTCCATAATTAAAATGCTAAATTGTTTTATTAAATTTTCAATTTTTGCAAGATAGTTCTTATGTTTTATAAAATTACAATTGTATCCCTAAAGTTTTTAAAATTTATAAATAAATCCCTAATAATTTTGAATTTTTTTCAAAATAGTCCCTTGAAATTTTTAAAATTTGCAAATTGGTCCCTATTTTTCATATTTTAAATTTGGCCCAAAAAATTTTAAATTTATGAAAATGACCTCAAGAATTTAATAATAAATTATTTTAATAGTATATCCAAACAAAAAAATTTAAAATTAAATAAATATCAATTGAATCATTTGAATAGTTTAAAATTTTAAATTCATTAAAAATTCACAATTACCTTATTCAAATACACTCTTAGGAGAATATGCATGATATTCTAATAAGTAGTCTTAGTATAACAAATTAAACATTTCCGACTGAAAATTGAAAAATTATTTATTGGAGGAGTATTTTGTTGTCAAGTAAAGAATCTTTTAACAACATTTTGTTAAATTTAGGTTATGATACTTTCTCATAAAAATAACATGTGTTTTTCAACTTCAAATTCAAATTCAGAAATCAATTTATTATTTGAGAAAGTACGGGAGAACATTAGGAGCATAAGTGAGTTTATCTCTATTATTATTCAATATTTAGTTTATTCATTGTCGATAGGAATAATTCACGTTATCGGTTTTTTTTACTCTTGATTTTTTGTTATCTTCATTTTCTTTCTTTTTCTTTTTTCCATGTCTCTCAAATTTGCTTTCATCTTTATCTTTGATTTTTCTCCTTTCCTGATCCATGTTAGATCTGTGCAATTTGTTCCTTGGCGCACTAAATCGATGTTAGTTTACCTTATTATCAAGAATCAACTGTCAATGATTCTTCTGTGAAAATCCAAGGATATCTATAGCATAAATAAAAAACTTGTTATGAATCCACAAGAAGGGAAGAAAACAATTTCAACTTGTACTTGCTATGCGTACAATAGATACTACTTTGCATGCATTGTTGAGCACAATGAGGCTTTTTATTGTGATTTGTAAAAAATGAATGAATCTACCCAACTGACATGATATTTATAGACGTGTTTGTCTAATAGATGAGTCGATCGAAAGACCGGTTCTGATGCCTACAAACTCGACAACACGTCTTTGGGCTTTGAGCCACTATCAAAGTGACTGTGGTAAGTCATTCATTTAATATAGGAGATGCAATTAATCCACATGACCATGAATACTTTAGTTATTAACTAAGCGAGTCTCGTTGGACATGATTAAAATGTGGCTTGACATGTTCTTCTATGAGATACATCAAAAAGGAAGCATGGCAAAATTGATCACTTGTTAGCCATGTAATCTCGCCCCATTACTATTCAAATATTCTCCATGTGATTTAAGAGTTGGAAGATTAATAGACTGAGTGTTTTGACATTCAATGGACTTACTTTATGATAGTCGGGCCCAACTGGAGATATTCAAATCCACAACCTCTAAAGTACAAGGTCAGTAAGAGTGAAGTGATTAAGTAATAACATTCTAGTCCATAATCCCTCAAGCACAAGACATGTAAGGGCGAAGTGGTTAACCAAAGATATTTCATCTCAATATCCCTTAAGCACAGGGCTTATATGGACGAAGCGGTTAGGTAATGAGGCATGTTCAATGGCAACGACAACTGACTTGTTAATATGTGTGTGTATTTGGGTTCGATTCTTGATTATGGTGGAGTTAATGAGGATTTAATTTAGGTTAATGATTAATCTTTAGGATTATGGATTAAGGGTGCAGTTAATGCAATAAAATGATTAAAAACGCCTTAAGACGGACCAAACAATCTAGATTGTTTGTTGTTTTCATACATGTGATTAGGGCCCTCGATGCCTTGTCACAACAATGACGACTACTCAATCCAAGGACGCCAATTTTCTCTATTAATGCACAACCCTCGATCTTTGATTTTTCATTGCCTCTTTAATCTCCTCCCTTCTTTACTTGGAGACATTTTGCACTCTCCTCACACTCGTACCATGAAGAGAAGAGGGATCCTTATGTGTTGCATACCCATTGTTGTCTAGGTTGTTTATTTCGCACCTTCTTCGATCTATTTTGAAGAATGAACAAGTCTTGGGGTGGTCCCAAAGTACGATGCCACTTTCACACTCGGATATTCATTGGTATTCCAGATCTTTAGAGGATGTTACCATCATTGACCGTTGTGGTAAATTCCCTAATGTTACACTTTTGGGAATTAGAGGAGGTATTACGTAAAACCCTTCTTTGGCTCTATGATAGTTTGGTTACGCTCGAAGGGATGGTCCTTATGAAGCACTCATTCAAGGTATTATGTTCGAATACAAAAGCGATGTCCAAGGCTATCGTCAAAGATTTGTACGAGCTTGGGACATGGTAAACAAGGTTGATAGAAAAACTTTCGGGCATAAGAACACTACTCCTTTAGAGCCTTATCTCAGATGGGTGCGACCTCGCGCTCAAACATCATGATGCGCTATCCATCCATCTTGCCGATGATTGTGGAGCCTACTATTGAAGGGGATATTCGTTATACACTGCTTCGTCCCGACATGCCTACCACTCTCAAGGAGTTGCAAAGGTCATGGATTCAATTCAAAGAGGAACAAGACACCTTTGAAGCTCAATTCTACACAAGCGAGAAGAAAGTGTTGGAGCTAACAAAACAACTTCACAAAGAGAAAATCCTTAATGCCTACATCACACCAAAGAGAAAGCGTCCATAGGAGACTTAGGAGTTTATATTATTTTTGTCTCTTTGAGACCTTTTATTTTCATTGTAAAGCCCAAAAAGGAAAATTGTAATTTTGGAATTTACTAATGAAATATTTGTTTCTCTTTGGTTTAGAAAATTTAAATCTTCTAAGGTCCTTGAAAACATTGCATATATATAACATGCATCATATCATAAGCAGGTTTTCTGACACAGGTTTCCTCATCTTTCTACTGTTTATTTCAGTATAAGATGGATCTCGAGAAAACTATCAAGGACTTGGAGACTCAACACTCTCAGTTTCAAGAGACTCTGCTCGACTTAGTAAAGGGTCAGCAAGAAATGATGTCACTTCTAGTCACGAAGAAAAAGACCAAGAAGAAAGCTGTAATCAACACGGGGAAGAGGTCCAAAGGCTCTGTCCGACAAGTTCAAATTGAAGAGGACTCCTAAAAGGAGGATGATAATCAAAATGAAGATGCTAGAAGCACCTGTGCTGGGGGTGGAAATATCAAATCTCTGAGGACGAGAATTATTTTGATGAGCAATATCCATTGTCCGACGACAAATATAAGCAACTAGAAGACATACTAAAAGATGTAGAGATCCAAGTTGTTCCTGGCTTGGACTTTGAAGACTTGGGTTTAGTTCCTGGGTAATACCCCAATTCTACCCGGCAATTATATAAGCAAATTAGAGTTATAATCATTCATGCAAACAAATCAGGATGCCACAAATTCATCTTTCATAAACACATTGTGTGATACGGTGGGAGAACTGACTTGAGGGTTTTGCGTTTGATCACAAATGTTGTGGTTAGCAAGAGTCGCCACCGACTTTTCTTTTATCCAAAAGGAAAGGTGAAAAAGCACAAGAAAGACCTTTGCGATTATTTCTTGAGTTCGGGGGGTAGATTATGAAAAGGGAAGATATTAGCACCCTTCTCATCCATGGTTTTCCATGGGCTCTTAGTTACTTGCTAGATCACTTGCTTTTGTTTGAAAATGTGCTTTGTGTGGTTTTTGAAAGTATTTTGTAAACATGCCATTGTTTAGGCAATCTTTGTAATGATTCTTGTTTGTAAGAATGTATACAAAGATGTCAATCTTTTAAAGATGTCTTCAATGTTTGTAAGTGTGATACGGTGGGAAGAACTGGCCGTTTTTTGGAATGCTGGTTTGCGTTTTGCGTTTGTTTTTGCAAAATGTCACGGTAAGCAAGAGTCGGCACCGACTTTTATTTTATCCAACAAGGAAAGGAAAAAGGCACTGAAAAATTCCTTTTTTGAGATATTTCTCGGGTTCGGAGGGTAGATTATAGAAAGGGAAGGTGTTAGCACCCTTTCTATCCGTGGTTATCCACGGGCTCTTAGATACTTGCTCAATTATTTTCAAAATATTGCTTTCTTTGTGCTTGTGGGTTTGAAAAAGTTTTTATTTTGAAACTTCGATTTAACTCTTGCTTCTGTCTTCAAGAGTATATGAAGTGTTTTTGAAAACTTTGTTCAAAAAAGTGTAAGTGTAAAAAAGATTTTGTTTTTTGAAAGAGCAAGTACTTAAGAACCATCTACCTACTTGAAAAAGGAATCGTTCTATGCTATCTTCCTTTAGACAATGCTATCCCACTATTGATGAGTAGGTAGCACCGTCGTTGGAGTTTAAGGGTCAATTCGAATTAGGGACTTACAGTCACCAAAGCAATGTTAGGATGCCTTAGCGGTAACCCTAATGTCTTAGATCATTTGTTTTAAGGCAACAATATCCGAGGCAACCGTTTCGAGGCGACTATGATCTTTAGACAAGATGGCAACCTCTAAAACAACCTATACTTAATGACCGCGTACGAAGGCAACCAAGTGGGATGTACCCTAAGAGTGTGTAACACCCCTTCTAAATAAATCGCGAATATATTAATTAAATCAGAGTAACATGGAAAACAGGGATGTCACAATTCAAGATAAATATAAAAACCTCAAATCTACAGTTATCATACTTTACTGAAGGAATTATTAAGATAAATATTCAAATCAATATCATGTTCTACACAGCAGAAATGTCTCAAAACCGGAATAACTTCACTTCATAAGTATTCTCAACATAAATTACATAATAGAGTATAAAATAAAACTCATCATTCAAACGTTTCCCCCAGTGTTACAACCTATCAGAGCATGACACTGACACGCGGACTTAAAATAACATAGCTCTAGAGCCATCCTCACCAACTCCTGAGCTGCTAACTTTAATCTGAAATCATTAAAGTAAGGGTGAGATTTCTCATAATTAACATGCATTATAAGCTTCTCAATCAACATTATATCACAAGCATATTATTTCACCCATTTTAGCATAAATTCAGATTCAACACGCAGATCCAATCATACAAGTCATTATGCACCAATCAATAATCAACCAAAGAATTGTAACACTGGAAGTCATCCTAACATGTTACAATTCCATGCAAACACAAATGCAGATCAATGCATGTGGTACCAATCACGTGACCAAGTCACCTAACACTGATCCATCATCAACCGGATACAGCAACCATCGATTCATCCATAAACACCGGACACGAATCCAGCTGATCCATCATCAATCGGATACAGCAACCATCGATTCGTCCATAAACACCAGGACACGAATCCAGCCTAACCACCCATCATCACCCAGGTATAGGTTAACGACAATACAAGTCAAATTCCACACAATGGGAATTAACTTCACCAAAACAATGCATATGCATGCACATCACCAACATGCAACATCAAATCAGTCTATGAAATACATCAATTTATCATAACTGAACCAAAACCAAAAGAAACATGATATCATTATTTATCATACACACATCAAACAACATAAACATGCACTTCATCCACAAGGACCTGATACAATCAATTATCATGGATACACCATTGCATATACACCAAATATGCACATAATAACAAACCGCATAATCAGAAAGTCAACATCAAATCAACAGAATATGATCACAACATAATTCCAAATAATGCCAAAACCAATATATCACACGATAACATCTAAATCATAATGGATAGCAGGCACAACACATAAGTATCAGTTCTCATTCACCAAATCAGAACAACTTACAAACAATTCTACATCATTCTCAAAATACCAAAGTTTACAAAAATCGGGAATTCGACTCTTTTTAAAATAATTTTCATAAAATAATATTTTTCTTATTTTATAAGATAGTATTTTTAATTTAAGAAATACTGCCGAAAACGACACTCAAATCGGACTTACGGTTGGAAAGTTATGAATTTTCAAAGTTTAATATTTTTCAAAAAGTTACAGCAGAACCCGGTTCCTACATATGCAGGAACCGGTTCCTGAGAAGTTCACAATTCACGTTTCTGGAACTGGAATCCGGTTCCTACCTATACAGGAACTGGTTCCTGCGACCAATTTTGCAAGTTTTTGTACGTTCACACAGTGGAACCCGGTTCCTCCCCACTGGGAACCGGTTCCCACGACCTGCAGAGTCAAAATCTGCTATTTTGACAGCATTATTCATTCCAATCCCATCCAATTCATACCCATACGAATTATAACATTTGGAACACCAAAATGCAACCAATACACATCAATACAACATCATAAATCATGTTTCCATTATTCCTATTAATTATTCATCACATTAATGGTTCCAATTCTTATACTCTGACACAATTAGGGATAATCCCACAAACCTAGAATTCCAAAAATCGAGATTCCTAACATGCTTAATCAATTCTATTGATCTCAAAATCTATAAGACATATTAAATAATTGAAATCACCCCTTACCTCGCAAAGATCCTTCGAATTCACGGCGTTTGGCCTTTTCCTCTCTTCTCTTCTCTTCTCCAATTTCACGTACAATGAGTTTTCCAAATAACCTCTTTTTCTTTTCCTTTTTATCCTTCTTTTATATTCCTATTATTATTTTGCAAATAATAGAAATAAATTAGTTATTATTTAGTAGAGCTTTTTACTTCACACACCTCTAATTCAACTTTACACCCCCCGGTCTTCCTTTTTTAATTCCATAATTAATTCATCCATTTAATCCAAAATATTATTAATTAAGCCTTTAATTAATTTAATAATTAAATTCCTAATTATTTAACACTTGAATAAATTTGGGGTGTCACAACTCTCCCCAACTAAAAGAGTTTTCGTCCTCGAAAACATACCTTAGACGAACAGTTCGGGATACGAGTCCTTCATCTGGCTCTCCAGCTCCCAAGTGACATTTCCATCTGCTGGTCCTCCCCAAGCCACTCTTACCAACGCGATCTCCTTGCCTCGTAACTGTTTCAACTTCCGATCCTCAATTCTCACAGGTACTGCTTCCACAGTCAAATTCTCTCATACCTGTATATCGTCTACCCGAATCTCATGAGACGGATCAACAATGTACTTCCTCAACTGAGATACATGAAAAACATCATGCAAATTTGCAAGTGACGGCGGCAAAGCAATCTGATAAGAAACTTTCCCAACTCTCTTGGTAATCTGAAACGGACCAATAAAATGTGGAGTCAACTTCTTTGACTTCAAAGCTCGACCAATACCAGTCATCTGAGTAACTCGCATAAAAACATGTTCTCCTTCGCTGAACTCAAGATCTTTCCTCCTCTTATCGTGATAACTTTTCTGACGACTCTGAGAAGTCCTCATCTTCTCCTGAATCATCTTAATCTTTTCCGAAGTCTGTTGGACAATTTCCGGTCCAATCACAGCACTCTCTCCAGATTCATACCAACACAACGGTGTCCGACACCTCCTACCATACAATGCCTCAAACGGAGCCATACCAATGCTCGAATGAAAACTATTGTTGTAGGTAAACTCAATC
Organism: Vicia faba; assembly: GCA_948472305.1. Taxonomy (NCBI): domain Eukaryota; kingdom Viridiplantae; phylum Streptophyta; class Magnoliopsida; order Fabales; family Fabaceae; genus Vicia; species Vicia faba. The sequence goes on from OX451739.1 coordinate 167,141,132, forward strand.
AATGGTAGATAACTATCCCAAGCTCCACCTTTCTCCAACACACAAGCTCTTAACAAATCTTCCAACGACTGAATCGTTCTCTCCGTCTGACCATCTGTCTGTGGATGATAAGCGGAACTCAAACGCAACTTAGTACCCAAAGCTTCTTGCAATCCCGTCCAGAATTTAGATGTAAACCTCGGATCTCGATCCGACACAATACTAGAAGGAATACCGTGCAAACTCACAATCTTCTCAACATACAATTCTGCCAACCTTTCCATCGGATAATCCATTCTTACCGGAATAAAGTGAGCAGATTTCGTCAACCGATCAACAATAACCCAGATAGAATCACAACTCTTCGATGTCCTTGGCAAACCAGACACAAAATCCATAGAGATTCCATCCCATTTCCATTCCGGAACAAACAACGGTTCCATCAATCCTGACGGTTTCTGATGCTCAATCTTCGACTTCTGACAAACCAAACAAGCATACACAAACTCAGCAATTTCCTTTTTCATTCCCGGCCACCAAAACAACTTCTTCAAATCATGGTACATTTTAGTAGCACCAGGATGAATACTCAATCCACTACGAGGCCCTTCTTCCAAAATACTCTTCCTAATCTCTGCAACATCCGGAACACACACCCTATTACCAAATCTCATAACACCATTCTCATCAATCCGGAACTCGCCTCCTTGACCTTGGTTGATCAATGTCAATTTATCAACTAACCCAACATCGGGCTTCTGTCCATTCCGAATTTCTTCCAGAATACCACTAGTCAGTTTCAACATACCCAATTTCACACTATTCGGAGTAGTTTCACATACCAAACTTAAATCTCTGAACTGCTCAACCATATCTAACTCACGGGCCATTAACATCGACATATGCAAGGACTTCCTACTCAAGGCATCCGCAACAACGTTTGCCTTACCAGGATGGTAATTCAAACCGAAATCATAATCCTTTAGAAATTCTAACCATCTCCTCTGCCTCATATTCAACTCTTTCTGATCAAAGAGATACCTCAAACTTTTGTGATCACTGAACACCTCAAACCGAGAACCATATAAATAATGCCTCCACAACTTCAAAACAAACACAACAGCTGCCAACTCCAAATCATGAGTCAGATAATTCCTTTCATGTACTTTCAATTGTCTCAAAGCATAAGCCACCACCTGCTTATCTTGCGTCAACACACCACCTAATCCCATTAATGATGCGTCACAATACACAACAAAAGACTTAGTCGGATTTGGAAAAATCAAGATCGGAGCACTTGTCAACCTCCTCTTCAGCTCTTGAAATCCTTTCTCACATTCAACATCCCAAACAAACATCTGACCCTTCCTGGTCAACTTAGTCAACGGTAACGCTAATTTGGAAAATCCTTCTATAAACTTCTTGTAATAACCTGCAAGACCCAGAAAACTACAGATCTCAGAAGCATTCTTCGGCGCTTCCCACTGAGATACTGCTTCTACCTTCGTAGGATCCACAACAATTCCATTCTTGGAAATTACATGGCCAAGAAAACTTACTTCACTTAACCAGAATTCACACTTGGACAACTTCACATAAAGCTTCTTCTCTTTCAACAATTCCAACACAACTCTGAGATGTTCTGCATGCTCTTCATCGCTCTTCGAATAAATTAGAATATCATCAATGAACACCACCACAAACTTATCAAGATACGGATGAAATATCCTGTTCATATACTCCATGAAAACACCAGGTGCATTAGTAACTCCAAACGGCATAACAGAATACTCGTAATGTCCATACCTCGTTCTAAATGCAGTTTTCTGAATATCTTCCGACTTCACACGAATCTGATGATATCCAGATCTCAGATCAATATTACTAAATACACAAGCTCCAACTAGTTGATCCATCAAATCATCGATCCTCGGCAAAGGATACCGATTCTTGATTGTAACTTTATTCAGCTGTCTGTAATCAACACATACTCTCATTGAACCTTCTTTCTTCTTAACCAACAACACCGGAGCACCCCACGGCGAAACACTCGAACGAATAAACTTCTTCTCAAACAAATTCTCAAGTTGACTCTTCAACTTTCTCAATCTAGAAGCAGACCTCTCATAGGTATCCTCGAATTCGAACTAGTTCTAGTAACAAAACCCATTAAGACTTCACCTTGCACCCTCACACCGTTCCACTTACTTCATCACGGAACACTTCATAAAAAAATTACATCCAATAGGTCACACGCCTTTATCTTGCTCTCGCCGAGATCTGAATCTCTCTTTACGCAAACCATAACGCTTCTCTTCTTGCCGACTCAACTAATTTCACACACTGTAAAGCTGGCACAATAAGTACATCCCATCCAACGTGATCCCGACTACTATCAACAAGAGATTAAGGGTGATCAGTTCCTCAATTTGTCAATATATAGTCAACAATCATGAGGTGGCATCAACCATCGTTACCAAACCACAACAGCATCTTCAATCTTACCCTTCAAGCTACTTAAGCATAACCATGCTTGAAGCATCAACTGCTCGGCAATACTTACTTCTTACAATCGGCGGTATACTGAACCAACCTCTTGCACAAAACTTCAGAGAAGAAACTTCTCCCCCACTTATTTCACACGTACCTCTGCAGACAACGAAAAGGAAACAATCAAGTACCGACAATGTTTCACACACATGTCGCATACCAAAAGGGAGTAAACACATAAACAACCTGGCCGATAGACCGACCTGCTCTGATACCACTATTGTAACACCCCTTCTAAATAACCCGCGAATATATTAATTAAATCAGAGTAACATGGAAAACAGGTATGTCACAATTCAAGATAAATATAAAAACCTCAAATCTACAGTTATCATGCTTTACTGAAGGAATTATTAAGATAAATATTCAAATCAATATCATGTTCTACACAGCGGAAATGTCTCAAAACCGGAATAACTTCACTTCATAAGTATTCCCAACATAAATTACATAATAGAGTATAAAATAAAACTCATCATTCAAACGTTTCCCCCAGTGTTACAACCTATCAGAGCATGACACTGACACGCGGACTTAAAATAACATAGCTCTAGAGCCATCCTCACCAACTCCTGAGCTGCTAACTTTAATCTGAAATCATTAAAGTAAGGGTGAGATTTCTCATAATTAACATGCATTATAAGCTTCTCAATCAACATTATATCACAAGCATATTATTTCACCCATTTTAGCATAAATTCAGATTCAACACGCAGATCCAATCATACAAGTCATTATGCACCAATCAATAATCAACCAAAGAATTATAACACTGGAAGTCATCCTAACATGTTACAATTCCATGCAAACACAAATGCAGACTCAATGCATGTGGTACCAATCACGTGAAAAAGTCACCCAACACTGATCCATCATCAACCGGATACAGCAACCATCGATTTGTCCATAAACACTGGACACTAATCCAGCTGATCCATCATCAATCGGATACATCAACCATCGATTCGTCCATAAACACCAGGACACGAATCCAACCTAACCACCCATCATCACCCGGGTATCGGTTAACGGCAATACAAGTCAAATTCCACACAATGGGAATTAAATTCACCAAAATAATGCATATGCATGCACATCACCAGCATGCAACATCAAATCAGTCCATGAAATACATCAATTTATCATAACTGAACCAAAACCAAAAGAAACATGATATCATTATTTATCATACACACATCAAACAGCATAAACATGCACTTCATCCACAAGGACCTGATACAATCAATTATCATGGATACACCATTGCATATACACCAAATATGCACATAATAACAAACCGCATAATCGGAAAGTCAACATCAAATCAACGGAATATGATCACAACATAATTCCAAATAATGCCAAAACCAATATATCACAGGATCACATCTCAATCATAATGGATATCAGGCACAACACATAAGTATCAGTTCTCATTCACCAAATCAGAACAACTTACAAACAATTCTACATCATTCTCAAAATACCAAAGTTTACAAAAATCGGGAATTCGAATCTTTTTAAAATAATTTTCATAAAATAATATTTTTCTTATTTTATAAGATAGTATTTTTAATTTAAGAAATACTGCCGAAAATGGCACTCAAATCGGACTTACGGTTGGAAAGTTATGAATTTTCAAAGTTTAATATTTTTCAAAAAGTTACAGCAGAACCCGGTTCCTACATATGCAGGAACCGGTTCCTGAGAAGTTCACAATTCACATTTCTGGAAAATGTACTGGAACCCGGTTCCTACCTATACAGGAACCGGTTCCTGCGACCAATTTTGCAAGTTTTTGTACGTTCACACAGTGGAACCCGGTTCCTCCCCACTGGGAACCGGTTCCCACGACCTGCAGAGTCAAAATCTGCTATTTTGACAGCATTATTCATTCCAATCCCATCCAATTCATACCCATACGAATTATAACATTTGGAACACCAAAATGCAACCAATACACATCAATACAACATCATAAATCATGTTTCCATCATTCCTATTAATTATTCATCACATTAATGGTTCCAATTCCTATACTCTGACACAATTAGGGATAATCCCACAAACCTAGAATTCCAAAAATCGAGATTCCTAACATGCTTAATAAATTCTATTAATCTCAAAATCTATAAGGCATATTAAATAATTGAAATCACCCCTTACCTCGCGAAGATCCTTCGAATTCACGGCGTTTGGCCTTTTCCTCTCTTCTCTTCTCTTCTCCAATTTCACGTACAATGAGTTTTCCAAATAACCTCTTTTCCTTTTCCTTTTTATCCTTCTTTTATATTCCTATTATTATTTTCCAAATAATAGAAATAAATTAGTTATTATTTAGTAGAGCTTTTTATTTCACACACCTCTAATTCAACTTTACACCCCCTGGTCTTCCTTTTTTTAATTCCATAATTAATTCATCCATTTAATCCAAAATATTATTAATTAAGCCTTTAATTAATTTAATAATTAAATTCCTAATTATTTAACACTTGAATAAATTTGGGGTGTCACAGAGTGCGCATGTGCGAGTGTGTCGTTTTCAGTTAATTTTATCTTTGTACATGTTAAGGGTGATCTATGTTGATTTTAGGTTTAAACATTCATTCTTGTCATGCATTCCTATTATCAAACATCTAACAGTATAAATTGCCGAAATTAAATTACAAGGCGTCGGGTATTTACATCGCCAAAAGCAACCCTTTGAAATTTAAAATGCGGAAAAATAAATAAAGCGATGAAACATTTAAATGGTCCTAATTATCTATTACAAATCGGAGGCAAGTACAATATGATAAATAGATCACGCACGGAAAATTAAATCGAGCGTAAATAGGGTTTTAACCATTTGGTTATTAAAGAAAAGATTTTTTTTTGTTTGTTTTTGAATTAAGAAAGAAATTGTCTAAGTTAATTATTAAATTAATAAATTAATTAATTAATTAATGAAAATAAATTATTTTTGGATTTTTGGTATTTTAAAGAAAGAAAATAAATTTAATCAATGTTAGTAAAAAACCTAATTAAGTCTAAGTTAATTTTAATTATTTACAAAAATGTTTTAAAGTTATTTCTAATTAATGACCTAAATTAATTAATTGATTTGTTAATAAAAAAATAAAATACTAAAATTTAATTTAATAAAGAAAATATTTTTCGGTTTTAATTTTATTAAAGGAAAAAATTTGATTGGTTAGTTGATTAAATAAAATATTATAAATAAATAATTAAAACAAAAATAAAATAGAAATATAGAGAGATGAGTATGGGCCTGAAATGGAGGTCAGAATAGCAATTCCAAGGCCCATTAAGCGTTGGCCTGGTTGACTTTTTGGATTCCATACGCGTTGGTTGACTGGATCCATGGTAGACCATCAATTCTGGATCACCAGATTTGGCCTATGGCCATCTGGCCATCAGATGCTTGAGGACGCATGATGAGCTTCACTCTTAGAGACACACAGGATCACCTGAAGAAAAAATGCATTGAGAAATTTGGAGGACCTGGGATTCGAACCCAGGTCCTAATGGTATTTGCAATGCTTGCTTCGCCACTAGGCCATTATGCTTCATCTGTTAATATAATAAGAATAATATATAATAAAACAAAACAATTCTCATGGATCAGAAACAAACAAAACACGCGAGTTATTTGAACCAGCCATATGGGAGATGACACGCCATCGTCCCCTACCTCCAGCCCCTGTAACTTTACCTGCAGATTTGGATCCACAGATAAATACGCAGGTCGATCCCAAAATTAATTCCAGGCCATAAAAACGACCTCCAAAGGCATGGTTATGTTCGTCTCCCTCTCCTGAGTGCAACCATGTCTATCACGAGATTCAATTTCACCTGAAACACAAATCCCTAAAATCCAACACGAAACCCTAGCCATGCTGTTATGAGATTACAGTCCATATAAGTCAAATTAAGTATTGCCAAAAGTTTAGAAATCTCATAAGAATCACAAATATGTCCATGATTTTCCAGAATGATGCAAAAATAGAGAGCTATGATTTTGAATACAGGGCCAAGAAACGTGATACTTACAGCGCTATAAGAGGTCGAAAAATGCTAGCTTTTGATCCCGGAAGGTTGAGTGAATACCCAACAATCGATTGGGATAACGCTTTGCTTCTTAAAATCTCTCTTGCTATGATTTTGAATTCTCACTTTTTCACCACTTTTTCAAGTTTTTCTTTGCTTGTTCTTGCATCCTCTAGCCCTCAATTTCGTGTGCCTCTCTTTCTTATGTAATGTGGAATGCATTAGGTTAACAAATATGCCTTGAATCTTCCACATCAATGCATTGCATATTTGATTTGATTCACTTTTGAAAGCTTTCCTAATTTGTAAAAAATCCATCTTTTTGTACATGATATGATGAGATACGAATTTGATGCTGATCATGATGATGATTAAGACCTAAAACAACCAAAAAGATCTTAAGTAATCAATATTTGGATTTTACATGATTTAAAATGAAATAATTCAATAAAAAATCAAATAAAATAATAAAAAAGAAATATGATCTCAAGGATGAAGCTAGGACACGTGTACAATGGGGAAATATCAAATCAAGTGGAAAAGAATGGGCCCATTTGACAAAATTTGAAGTTTTGAGGATAGTTGACTTTTGGGAATTTTGCAAAAATGCCCAACTTCAACAATGCATGACTTCTTCAATTTTGAACTTTGGGAAGTGTTCTTGGACTTTTTAGAAATCTTGAGATGTCCTCTAACCAACCCTTTTGGTATCATCTAATTTTGATATTCCATGCTCAAGTTATAAGCTTTGGCAAAAAAGGTGTTTTTGTTGACTTTCAAAAATGACCTATAATGTCCAAATTTATAACTTCTTGTGAGTGAATTTTATGAACTTGAGGTATGAATATGGATTGTAGGAAATTGCATCCTCTTAAAAATGAGCTTTGGATGGGTCATTTCTCATAAAGTATGAGAAAGTTATGCTTGGTCAAAGTTGAGTTGACTTTTCCTGAAAAACCCTAATTTAGCAACTTTTGAGTCTTGATGAATTTTGAGCAATCCTTGATGAATCATGATCAAACCTTGATCAAATGATGAAATATACTTCAAAATGAGAATGTTGACAAAAATCTTGAAGTTTGACTGTTTGTAGGTCACAGTTGACTTTTGCCCTAACACAATCGATTTTTGGACCCTTTGAGCAATTGACTGAGCAAACTTCCTCTGCAAGGCTTGAAATTTGACATGGATGACCTTGAGGATATATTAGGACATTGGGGAGAACTTGAGGTCATTTGGACTCAAATATCTTGATGCAACACAAAACCCTAATTTGGGGTTGACTGTCTTAGGAGATAGCTTGACTGTCCAACTCTTGAGCAATCTTGAGCCACTTGGAGATTTTTCTTGCCTTGTTTTGAGAAAATATGAGAGGGAAAATTTTGGGGTACAACAGTAAGATATTTGGTGTTTGTTTTGAAAATAGCAAGGATATTTGTTTTTAAATGGAGCAAGTAATTAGGAGCATTCTACCTACTCAAAAGTCTTACTTGTTCATTTTCTTTTCCTTTGACATTGTTATCTTGCCACTGATTTGGTAAGAAACCCTATCTTTGGATGTAAACGGTGAAGATGTGAAAAACACAAGAAGGGGGGTTGAATTGTTAAAACTTAAAACAAATTCTTAGACAACACAATATTTTTATCCTGGTTCGTTTGATCTCAAACTACTCCAGTCCACCCGTCAAGGTGATTTCGCCTCTCTCCAACGAGGTCTTAATCCACTATATTCAAAGGATTACACAGCTACTTTAACAACTGTTAAAGCCTTCTTGAGTATAACCACAAACCGGTTTATCTCAAGGAAATCTTTTACAAATAGTATGAACAATGATGTGTTAACGTTTTCTAATAAAACACTATATCACAACTGTGATAATTACACAATTTAAGTTTGGAATAAAACTGAATTGCTAAAGCGTTTGAGTAGGCGTGGTGTTGAAGGCTTGGCAAATTATGAGTGCATGCGTGCGTCTTTTCTCAATCAGATTTGTTTAAATAGACAAGGCAAAGATACGTTGTCCATAATGCCATTTTAATGATAATAACGCACTTTCCTTTTTGAGAGGATCTTGTCTTGAAGAGAGCCGTTAGTATTTAATTCTGTCTTGAATACTTAGTAACGCTTCAGAGTCTTCTTTGCTTATGATAACGCTTCAGAGTGTTCTTTGCTTTAACTTATGATAACGCTTCTGAGTGCTGATGACTTGGTAAAGATCTTTGATCAGAGTCAGAGTGTATATGTTTATGCGCAGATTCTGGTCATCAAGCTTCAACGTATGATCTGGTAGCTTCAGCGTGTAGCACATGTTATTGATCTTCTGATGCTTCTAATGCTGATGCTGATTCCATCAGAACTTCTGTATATATAAAGCATAATTTTAAGAAGCATATTTGTCTTATATATAAATCTTACAATTTATTTATTCTTTGTATTTTGTTATCATCAAAACTCTAATTAAGGGTTGTAGAATCAAACTATGTTCTAACAATCTCCCCCTTTTTGATGATGACAAAACCAGATTTTTCAATTAAAAATAAAGAATAAAAAGTATAGAATTAAGAAGAGAAAACTCCCCCTGAGTTGATTACTTCCCTTTAATTCCATGAGTCTTTGAGCATCAGAACTTTACTGTATCTTTCATCAGAGTTTTGTACCTGTAAGCTTTTCAGAAGAAAGAAATTTAAATAGATCAGAATGTTTGAGACTTATGTCTCAGTAATCCGTTATTGAAAAATATCATTCTTTCTCCCCCTTTTTTTCAGTTATCAAAAAGAACAAATAATCAGAGCCAAAATGCATTTATATTAATAAAAAAAACCAGAAGCAATGATAAGTTCAAAACAATGTAAAAATATTACAGATAGACATGTTTAAAAACGAGGAATTTCTAAGAAGGATGAGGTAGACGCATGAACAGAGCTTCCAACATGCTCTTGATCTGGGTGTTGGTTTCCTGTTACTGGGTTAACATGCTCGTGATTGCATCAATTTTGTTGTCCTGTTTATCCATTCTTTCCTTCATCAACATATCAGATATTTTCAGGTCTTCTAGAGTCTGCCTATCAAAGGAGGAAGCTTGAGGATCTTCAGAAACAGGATGCTTCTCAGAGCTTTCTGCAATATCCTCTTCTTGACCCAGTTCCTCAGTAGGAATCATCTGCTCTTGAGTATCAGGTTGAACTTTGGATGCTGGACGATGTTCAGACCAGGGAGCATTGTCTAGAGAGAGAACTTCTTCCTTAAGCAGCTGGCTTAGAACTGGACCTTCAATTTCTTTCAGCAGATTGCTGAAGTTCTGTTGAGCTTGTCCGTAGCTCTGTTCTTGCAACTTATAAGTTTCAAAGCATACCCATCTTCTGAACTTTGTCCAAAGGTAGTCTGATGCAGCAGGATCAACCAGCTCAAGACTAGCTTGTTTCAGAGAAGTGATCCACTTCTGTACTTCTGTTTCAAATGTCAATAAGCTGGTACCAACATCTGGATGTTTTGGTTTTGGGATAGCTATTTTGTGGGTTATGGCAGCAAGACATTCAAAAACTGTTAAGTCAATGACAGTCTTGATGTTGTCTTCTGGATTGTTCTTTGGTGATGGAGTGGGAGAGTCAGGAATTATGATTGGACTTGATGGGGAGTTTGGTGGAGTTGATTCTGGTGAAGAGGGAAGTTGGGGAATATTCACAATGGTACCAAGGGGCATACGAATGGCCAGAGGTTCTGTGATTCCAGGAATGGGAATGGTATCAGAATCAACAGTTTGGTTTGATTGATCGTTATGAGGTTCTGGTTCACAGGATTCAGAGGGTTGAGCCTCAGAAGTTTGAACTTCTGGTTGAATTGGTTCAGGTTGTGGAGAAGGTGGATGAATTTTTGGTTGAGGAGATGGAGGTAGTGGTATTTCTGGTTGTGGAGAGAGGGAAATTTCTGGTTGTGCTTCTGTTGTGGTTTCAGGGTTTGGATTTTCTAGCATGGGAGCAGAAGTATGTTGGTCAAAGGTAGCTATATCAGATAGAACTTTTTCAAGTTCTTGTTGGGTTGCTTCAACATTTGGATTTGGAGGTTGGGAGCGAGATCTTCTAAGAGTTAAGGATTCAGAGGGGTCAAAATCAATGTCAAAGTCATCAAAAGTTTGTGGTGTGGGGTTTTCAGATTGAGTGGGAATTGGTATAGATGTTGATACAGAAATTGAATCTAAAATAGTTACAGAAGAAGGATTACCTCTCTTTTTAGGAGTCTGCTGGGATGATCCTTCTGCTACAGCTTTCCTTTTCTTGGTTTTCTTCAGCACAACTTCTGGAGCCTTCTGCTGCAGATCCTGGATGTTCAAATTTGGTGCTGTACCATCCGCCTTGCAAGCATCCAGATATCTGACTATTATATCAGGTTTAGAATCAATCTCTGAGAACAGAGGAAAGTTATCCAGAGGGACTCTTCTGCTGGAGATTGCTGCAAAAGGAGTGACGCTGGGTTCCTTCTTGATGTTCTCAATCAACTTCATTTTCTTTAGATTCTTTGCATTCAGCTGTTTGCCAACAGTAACTTCCAAAGAGCTGATTTCCTGAGCCTCTGTAAGATGATCAATCAGCTTATTCTCTGTTAGAATATCTGATATAAGTCTTCCTAGGGGTATCCAGTCCCTTTTTGTACGCTCATCTTCTCTGGTTTCTTTAACACTTGTCCTTAGATGGTTAAACAACAGATGAGCCAGATTTACCTTGATCTTCTGAGAGATGAAGTAGATCAGAAATTGCTGATCAATATTGATGTAGTCAGGAGAGCTGGTAGGCTTCCTGTGGTTTATGCATCCCAAAATGATCTTGGCCCATATTCTGTGATGGTCTTTTAAATCCCTTATCTTGCTGGAGGGAAGCCCTAGAGTGAAGATTTCTCTAGCAATTAGGGCAACATCAGCACATCTTTCAGCCATGTTATTGTACCCCAAAATTTGCCCTCCCATATTCTCCAAGAAATTGCCAAGTCAAGCTGCAAAATTCCCCAAGGGTTGCACAGGGCAAAGGTCTCCTATACAGTCAAGATTAGGGTTTTGAGTCTGATCAAGAAAATGAAGTTTTCAAAGGCCCAATCAAGTCTCATATGCCTACAAATATGGTCAAGTATTCTCATATCAAGTTTCAAGGCATTCAGCTCAAAATTGCACAGTCAAAACCCTAAATTGCACTACAGTCAACTGTAGGGGCAAAATGGTCATTTGACAGTCAAAAGTTCAAATTTTTGGTAAACATATCATTTTGAAGCCACAAACATCATTTGATCAATGCTTGATCAGGATTCTCAAAATTTGGCTCAGAAATCATCAAGATGCAAAAGTTTCCTTATTTGGACAGCTGAAAAAGTCAACTGAAATTGACCAGGGCATAACTTTCACATGGATTATCAGAAAAATTCCATCCAAAGCTCATTTTGAAGAGAAAGACATTTCCTACAACCCATCTTCATACTTCAAGTCCAAGAAATGCTCTCACAAAAAGTTATCAATTTCAACATTATAGGTCATTTTTAAAAGTCAACAAAAAGGGACTTTAAGTCAAAGGCCATAACTTGCGATTGGTAAATCAAAATGACATGGGACCAAAGGCATTGGTTATAGGACTCAAAGACCTTTCCAAAATGTCCAAGAACATGAGAAAAGCTTAAAAATTGAGCAAGTTATGCCTTGTGGAAGTTGGGAAATATTTGGATATTTTGAAAAGTCAACATTGATTCAAATGACCTAAAATTGCTAATGGGCCCATTTTTCTTCCACAAATCATCATCCATGGCATGTGCAAGACCACTTGGCCCAAAGGGAAGTATTTTCTCATTTTTTATTTATTTATTTGAATTTTTATTTATATTAATTCATTTAAATCATTTAAATATATGAAAAATATTTAACTCACCCTAACCAATCTTTTTATACATGTTTTAGACTCAATAATTCGTGCATATGCAAATAAGGAAAGAATTGGAGCAATTGGATATGATTTGAACCAAATACACATGGAAAAAGATATGGAAAAGATCCTAGAAAATCAATTTTCAAAATCAATGAATGCCATGGATTTGATTGAGTTTTGTTGACCTAATAGGTTCACTACATATGCCTGATCATAACCCTAATGAGAGGACACACTCATCTGCTCAAGAAGGCCATAACCAAACTTGGAATTTTTGTCAAAAAAGTCAATACTGAAAACCACTTTTGAGGGCGATTCAAAGGATAATTCTTGTTCCATTAGTTTCCTCAAGGTCCCCTGAATGATTCTCAATCAAAAACACTCATCAAAGCCCAAGGAATTGGTATACAGAACCTGAGATATCTCATGAAAATTGCATAATCGTATTCTCCAATCTAAGCATTTTTACAGCATTTTATTCATGGATTCATGTTCATTGTGAAGTTCTGAAGCTAACCAATATATTCAATTGCTTTTTTTTGTGCTATACGCGATTTTGCCATGTTTATTTTCTAGGGTTTACAGAGTTCTAAATTGGGGGTTTCTTGTTAAAGAAAAATTGGTCCTCCAGACCAAGACCATTCAATTCAGCGCATGGAGACGAAGAAGAAACACCCATCGCGCCCAATTTATGAATGCCTGAGCTCTAGTCGCTATTTTCTTGAAAAGGGCCTAAGGAAACATATGGAAACCGTTGCCTATGTTATTAGTATTTCAGAAAAAAATAAAACAGAACGAAGAAGATGATGTGGTGGCGAGGCTTGATTGGTCTGTTTGAATTTTCGCGCGTGGATCCACTAACTCCTTTGTTTCCTTTTATATTATTTATTTGTTATTTATATATCAAACGCGTTGAATTGGTCTAGTGGCAGGCGATGGTGCTGGTAATACACATGACCTGGGTTCGAACCCCAGGTCTTCAATATTGTCCATATTATTTTTCCAATTATCTTCCCATGCAGTACTAACGTTCAAGGCGCATCATACACCTTCTTAATCAACCGTCCACGTCCATCTTGAGATCAATCTAAAGGCTGAGAGTTGGAGAACACGCTAAGTCCTAGTCAACCATCCCACACGCTTGCACAAAATTCAACCAGGCCTTGCAAAGTTGGGCTCAAATTGCTGATTAAAACCTCCCATCTGGGGACTGATACCCCCAAGGTTTGCAAAATTTTGTTATTTTTTTTATCTTTTCATTATTTTTATCTTTTTTTAATTATTATTCTTTTAGTTAAATTAATTATTTTCACAAAATATAAAAATACACAAAAAATCAGAAAAAGATAAAAAAATATAATAAATATTTTTGTTTTAATATTTTCATAAATAAATGCATGTAAATTATTTAGTTTTAAATTAGGTTGCAATTTTAATTCTTTTCATAATAAAAATCCAAAAAATGTAGAAATAGGTTCAATAATTGCTTTATTCATTTTAATTTTTCTTTTTCACAATAATGTTATTTATTTTATTTATTTTCATAATTAAAATTGTACATGAAAAATTTAGGTTTAATTTAGGTTAAATTTTAATGTTTTCTTAAATTAAAATAAAGTAGAATTAGGGTTAGTAGTTAATTTTAATTAATTCTTTCTTTTTTCTATTAAATCTTAAAATACATAAAAATACCAAAAAACAAAAACAATTTCTTTTCTTAATTAATTAATTCATGTAATTTTAATTTTTTGCAAAAGGGTCCAACGCCCTCGTTCGTAATTCTTATTTAATTCGCATATTTATTTTTATTCTTTATATTTATGTATCTCTCCCAAGGCCTTGTAAATTAATATGCCGCACTTTATTTTCTTTAATTCTTTATTTTCCGTCAAATCGGGTCCTGGTTAATTTTGGCGATGTGGACCCGCGCCTTTGTAATAGTTTAGGAACTTTAATTTCCGCAACTTTTTTAACTGTTAATAATAGCATGCAAGAATGAATGTCTAAATAAAAACAAACGCATAGATCACTTTGACAAAAGACAAAAATAAATGAAAACGACACACAAATCACACACCACCCCTAGGGTACGCCTCACTGTTGCCTTGCCTCGAAAGGTGATCGTCGAGTAGAGGATGTCTTAGTAAGTCCTCATGATCCGGGAACCTGGCATGAGGGTAGCTTCTAAGGTGTCTTCCCATTGCTCTGGTGATCACCATGTCCCGAACCTCGAATTGACCCGAACACCTCCAACGGTGGTGCTACCTACCTCTCAATGGTGGGATGGCACTACTTTAAGGACATTTACACAGACGAATTCCTTAGGGTAGGTAGACGACTCTAGATACTTGCTCTAATTTCAAAACAAATCAAAAAAATACTTTTCACACCGACACCTTTTCAAAAAGCTTTCGAAAGCAACTTTTCAAACACTCTTGAGGACCGATACAAGAGTCGAACTGGAATTTTCAAAGAAACTTTTTTTAAAACCCACAGTTGAAAAGCAAACAAACCATTTTTGAAAATACAAGTGAGCAAGTATCTAAGAGCCCATGGATAACCATGGATAGAAAGGGTGCTAACACCTTCCCTTTCTATAACCTACCTCCCGAACCGAGAGCAATCTCTTTAAGGAATTTTTCTGTGCTTTTGTCCTTTCCATTTGGAGAAAATAAAAGACGGTGGCGACTCTTGCTTCCGCGACATTTCGCGAACCAGCGTTAAACAGTCAGTTCCAGATCCACCGATCACAGAACTGGCGACTCTACTGGGGACTTAAACTATAAAGTAAGGTGTACCTTAGGGCTAGTCCATAACTGTGTTTTCACTTGTATTTATTTGCTTGCTTTACTATTGTGGGTTGCATCGGAGATACATAGATCCTAACCCGGATCTGGGGATACCCTGTTTAGGTAGCATAAGCTGTGAGGGACCTGTCCGGCATAGACCGACACGGGTGAAACAGTGGCTACGTTGGTGTGGCGCCTTGGTCTGTACCGATATCCCTTGTGTTGCAACGAGGAGAATATGGGTCTTCTGAGGAGTCATTAAGCACCAACAACCTTAGAACCTTAAATGACACAACTTGGCCATTAGAAAAGTAGCAGTATGCTACGCCCATTGAGGCTAAACTCTCGTGATGGTTCTGGCCGCAAGAAAAGATTGCGATGCTGGAGTTATGACCGATTGAGGGTAGTCAATGATATTGGGATCCTCTAAGAACCCGGTTACTTTGATAGGACAGGTGGAGCCCACCAACTTCAAGAGGGTAGTACCCCAAACTTCATGCTGGCCTAAACTCTAAGGGCTCTTTTGTGTGACTTGTGTGCCTTCAAACTTGGATTACTTGCATGCTTGTTATCTGACACCTGAATTTCTTGCAGATTTTGTTTATAGTCCTTAACTAGGACTCATAACAGGGTTTACTGAATTTCCCGCAGGTTTTGTTTATAGTCCTTAACTAGGACTCATAACAGGGTTTACTAAGTTTCTCGCAGGTTGTGTTGATAGTCCTTAATTGGGACTCATGACAGGTTTTACTTAAGTTTCTTGCAGGTTTTGGTTTGCAGTCCTTAATTGGGACTCATAACAGGGTTACCTACATTACCCCATGCATACCATAACATCATACCATTGCATACATCCTAACCCATTTCAAGGATCTCAAGGGCTTGTGATGCAGGTCATGATGAATCAAACATCTAGCAAGGGGCAAAGAGGATTTATTTTCCTCTAGCCAAAGCTGTCAGGGGCTGTGACCCACTAGATATGGTGAGCCTTTGACCCTTGACGAAGGACTCTCAACAATATGAAGTTCTTTCAATCAAGCTACCGGATCCAAATGCTAACAAATTTTTTGTCTACTCCGCGAGGTCCTTGAAAACATTACATGCATGTCATACATCTCATTGCATTGCAGGTATCCCTTTGACAGGTTGCTTACCCTTCTTCGCTGTTTATTTCAGCCGATCGTCATGGATCCTGAATCATCGGCTGAGCAGTCCATCAAGGCCCTCTAGGCTCAGAATGCCCAGTTCCAAGAGCTGATCATGAATTTGGCCCAGGGGCAACAAGACCTGAAGACTCTACTCTTGAAAAAGAAGAAGAAGATGACTGTTTTCTTCAACCCCAGGCGCAGATCTGGGAATACACCGCAGATTGAAACTGAGAGGACAACTCCATCTGTGAGGGAAGGTAGTCATCAGGAGGAAAGGGTTCCCAGTCCAGTGGTCTCCGACAACGAGACAGATTTCAACGACGAACAATACCCTCCTGCCGAAGACAAGTACAAACAGTTGGAGGATAGGCTGAATGCTATGGAGATCCAACAGGTACCTGGGCTGGATTTTGGAGATATGGGTTTGTCAACTGGTGTGATTATTCCTCGGAAGTTCAAAGCACCATCCTTTACCAAGTATGACGGGGCGTCTTGTCCCAAGTTACATCTCAGGTCCTATGTTCGGAAGATTCAACCATATACGGTGGACAAGAATTTGTGGATCCACTTCTTCCAGGAGAGTCTTTCAGGGACTCATCTCGAATGGTTCTATCAGCTAGATGGGACCAAGGTTCGTAACTGGGAGGAGTTGGCTACTGCTTTCTACAAGCAGTATCAATATAATGCCGACCTTGCTCCTACGCGTACCCAACTCCAGGGTATGTCGTTAGGATCAAGTGAAGGTTTTAAAGAATATGCGCAGAAATGGAGGGATCTTGCTGGAAGGGTACAACCACCTCTGACTGATCGGGAACTTGTCGATATGTTCTTGGGGACCCTGTCTGGTCCGTTCTACAACCACCTAATTGGGAATTCGTCTGCTGGATTCACAGATCTTATCTTGACTGGAGAGCGAATAGAAGCTGGCATCCGGTCTGGGAAAATTCAAGAGGCTGCACCTTCTGATAAAAAGCCTCATCATGGAAAGAAAGAATCCAATGCTGTGCACGGTAAAAAGAGCCGTCATGAGGTAGGGGCAATCCAGATCTCCAATCCTGGACCTGCTCAACAAGGACAGGGGCAGCAGCGCAAGGAGAAACGACAGTACACCAAAATCAACATGTCGCTGGATCAAGCACTGCAACAAATGTTGAAGGCAGGGCTGATCACCTTAAGGGCTCCTCTTCGGAATCCGAACACTTCTGCTCCCAACTATCATCCCAATGATAGGTGCGCATATCATTCTGATAGCCCGGGGCATACTACGGACAACTGCTGGCCTCTCAAGAACAAGATTCAAGACATGATCGACGCCGGGGAGATTCAGTTTGAAGTGCCTGAGACTCCGAACATAATCACTGCTCCGTTGCCCAATCATTGAAGCCTTTTGTTTATTTGAATTTTTGAGTTGTATTTTTCTTTGCTTATACAAACAATTAATGTCATAGCAAACTCTTTTATTCTATCAATGCATCGCATACGTCTGTTTTTGGAATTAATACAATTGTTTTCATTATGTTCAAATTTCTTTTCATATTTTTTCTGATGTCAACTCTGGATCTAAAATTCTAAGCCTCTTGAGGGAGGATGACGAAAACGATACCATAATCTACAGTATGCTTTTGAACAGACCCCGCTGATGAGGTACATGCATTGTTTCAATCCCTAAACACTGGAGTTATAAGGATGATAATCCCTCGTCAACCCCTCTGAGCCAAAGAAGTAGGAGTTTTTCTTTTCGAAATTTAAAACCCTTTATCATAACCTGGGGCAGGTTAGTTCTCTCAGTTGATCCAAGTGCATAACAAATGGCACCAAAGGAGTCCTTACAAAACAAAAGACAGTGATGGTTCTGAATAAATCACAAGGACAGGCAGTCATTATCTCAAAAAATGAAAAACCCATTAAGTCAAAACCCATGAAGGAGACTTACAAAACTGGGGCATCCCGCTGACTGTAATTCCAAAAAAGGAAACAGTTCAGGCAAAAAAAGAAAGGGATAACAAAAATCAAGAAAGAGGTCTCACAAACCCTCAACCAAAGCAAAAAATGACTGCCTATTCAAAAGAAATCATCAACATCTGAACCATTATTGGAACATCAAAGCAAAGACTCAAGCAAGGTCTAACGCACGATCAACTGAGTTTAGGTTTGGAGAACATCACGAAGAGCGGGTGGGTACAAATAATTTGAGCCTTTATCCTTTGTTTCTTAAACCGTGAACCAGGCCACGTTATAACCCTCAAAAGTCCTAGCTGAAGCATGGGTTAGCTCGAAAGCATACTGTCACGAAACGTATCCTGACTCCTTAAGGCCTACGGTAAATACGGAGTTGACATCACGTTTTACAAACATTCACTTGTTTTATGAAAAAAGAATGCATTTTCAAAATCTTCGAGACAGACATAAGCTTTGCATTTTTAACATAACTTTGTTTGCATATGACTTTTTGTTTGAACAACATAGAAATTCGCATGACGAAAGTCTAATGAATAAGAGTATCTCCAATCAAGGGGCACGGCATGATCATGGTCTACCATCTGGGGCAGTTAAGTCAAGATCCAGAGAATCTCTCAAAAAGCCAAAAAGCCTGGGGCAAATCTCTGCCTGAGTCACTCGGGGCACTCCAGCAACGAATCTTGCACGATCAGACACCTTCTGGTAATATGGCAACACAAGCAGCCAGGGGCACCTACCTGCATTCTAAGAGCGTGGACATAGTCGAAAAATACTACGCAAAATCAAAGACCCGCTAGGTTGACACACCTAGGCAAAAATAAGGGCTTCCCGGTGAACCAAAAGGGTTCGGGCAAAATGAAGGGATGAAGTGAAAAAATCTGTACACCCGACAAGTCGAAAACCTGAAAAGGCGGCTTGAGCAAAAATGGGTATCCCGGTGGACTGAAAACCCGAAAGGGCGGTCCAGGAAAAAGTTAGGGATTAAAGCGTACGACTATGTCCTGCCATCTGTCTACCAGAAGAAGGTTTATCCATCAACAACTATCAGCACCCCACAAGTGCCTCCCCCATAGAAACAGGGGCAATAAAGAGTGGTCTAAGCAATCTGATTGTTCTATCCTCCAAGGTATCAGGGTAGGTTCCGTTGAAGAACATAACCAATACAGTTCAATACTTCCCCAGGAGAGTCCAATCCAGCTTCCCCAGGAAAGTTGGAATCCATCTCCCCAAGCAGTAAGCTTATCCCCAGTTGATTTTGGAAGCTTATCCTCGCAGAGCACGAATGCGTCTCCCGGCTTTATTCAAAGAGTTATTTCCCTAAACAGGATATAACTGGGTTATCCTCAGCCAAAAGCCACGGAAAGATCGTCGTCGACACAGTTTTCTTACCCCAACGAAGTCCATCAACACTTCCAACAACAAGGATATCCTCAGCAAGTTACTATCAACAATCAACAAAGTGTCTCTCTCCCCACAGAGTATTGCTCCCCAGCAAGATTACTAGAGTATTTGTCTCCCCGCAGAGTAACCCATTCGCCAAGTTTATTCCCCAATAGAGTTATCTTCTCCTATCGGAATTCTTGCAACTATCATCCCCGGCGGAAGCAAAACCTATTCTTCAACATCAGCCCAGGAGTGACTTCCCGGCACCCGTCAAGGATTTATTTTCTTAGACAAAAATACATTCATAAACATCACATCTTCATACATTATAGCATGCATATGCATCATACTACACAAATCTCATTAATTTTGAAGACATACAGTTCATGCATCATGATTTTGCATACAATTATGTTTTGCCTTTTCAGGAAAAAGATCAATACCAAAATGATTACTATCAACTATCGCAATTCCTTCTAGATATAGTTTCAGATATGACCCAGAGATGGTGACGTTCTGATACTGCTTCCAGATTTCCTTCTAGATATAGTTTCAGATATGACCCAGATATGGTGACGTTCTGATGCTGCTTCCAGATTTCCTTCCAGATATAGTTTCAGATATGACCCAGATATGGCGACGTTCTGATACTGCTTCCAGATTTCCTTCTAGATATAGTTTCAGATATGACCCAGAGATGGTGACGTTCTGATACTGCTTCCAGATTTCCTTCTAGATATAGTTTCAGATATGACCCAGATATGGTGACGTTCTGATGCTGCTTCCAGATTTCCTTCTAGATATAGTTTCAGATATGACCCAGATATGGCGACGTTCTGATACTGCTTCCAGATTTCCTTCTAGATATAGTTTCAGATATGACCCAGAGATGGTGACGTTCTGATACTGCTTCCAGATTTCCTTCCAGATATAGTTTCAAATGTAAACCAGATATGGTGACGTTCTGATGCTGCTTCCAGAGTTCCTTCTAGATATAGTTTCAGATGTAAACCAGATAGGGTGACGTTCTGATACTGCTTCCAGATTTCCTTCCAGATATAGTTTCAGATGTAAACTAGAGATGGTGACGTTCTGATACTGCTTCCAGATTTCCTTCCAGATATAGTTTCAGATGTAAACCAGATATGGTGACGTTCTGATGCTGCTTCCAGATTTCCTTCCAGATATAGTCCAGATATGAACCAGATATGGCGACGTTCTGACACTTATTCCAGTTGAAGACATTTCAAGACCTAGACCGGTTCAGTTAATCGATCCTAAGATTCTCTGTTGTTATCCCGTCCAAGGCCTTCTCTAGTCCAGCTAAATCGACTCCCAACAGATTTTTCTGATGAAGACTCAGTAGAAGTTATTTAGGTTCCTTTGGTTCTCTCTCCGACGGTGTGTGAGATGATAATTCCATTTTGGGTTCCTTTGGTTCCCTCTCCGACGGTGAGTGAGGTGATAATCTCCTATGGTTCCCTCTCCGACGGTGAGTGAGGTGATAATCTCCTATGGTTCCCTCTCCGACGGTGAGTGAGGTGATAATTCATTTCAGATTATAATTCCCCAGGGTTCCCTCTCCGACGGTGAGTGAGGTGATAATTCCTTTCAGATTATAATTGCCTATGGTTCTCTTCCCGATACTGCGAAGATAGTAATTCCCATCAAGATTTTCTCAACGAGCGTTGTTGAAGTTAAAGTCACTCAAGGTTCTCTTACCACTCTTGCTAAGGTAATAACCATCCCTGGTTCACTCATCATCTTGTGAAGCTCCAGATCCAGCTCCTGTAACCAGTCAGGACACATCTGTATCAAGCATCTGAAAATCAGCTCCTGCAACGTGCCAGGTACTCATTTTTCTTTTGCAGGTATGCAGGTTCTCGCTAAGGAATCTCCTACGCGATCAACATCCAGATGGCATCTATAAGCCCATCATCCTATCCAGCAATCTCCAAATGGCATCTATAAGCCCATTCCCCCATCACACTGCTAACATGTGAGCGCAAATTTCTGGGCACTCTAGTGTTCAATCATCTTCCACCTTCGGATTACGAAAGGCACGTCAGCCAATCTGCATCCTCAGGTCTAAGAAGATTGAACAGGGGCAACTGTTGTACCCCAAAATTTTCCCTCCCATATTCTCCAAGAAATTGCCAAGTCAAGCTGCAAAATTCCCCAAGGGTTGCACAGGGCAAAGGTCTCCTATACAGTCAAGATTAGGGTTTTGAGTCTGATCAAGAAAATGAAGTTTTCAAAGGCCCAATCAAGTCTCATATGCCTACAAATATGGTCAAGTATTCTCATATCAAGTTTCAAGGCATTCAACTCAAAATTGCACAGTCAAAACCCTAAATTGCACTACAGTCAACTGTAGGGGCAAAATGGTCATTTGACAGTCAAAAGTTCAAATTTTTGGTCAACATATCATTTTGAAGCCACAAACATCATTTGATCAATGCTTGATCAGGATTCTCAAAATTTGGCTAAGAAATCATCAAGATGCAAAAGTTTCCTTATTTGGACAGTTGAAAAAGTCAACTGAAATTGACCAGGGCATAACTTTCACATGGATTATCAGAAAAATTCCATCCAAAGCTCATTTTGAAGAGAAAGACATTTCCTACAACCCATATTCATACTTCAAGTCCAATAAATGCTCTCACAAAAAGTTATCAATTTCAACATTATAGGTCATTTTCAAAAGTCAACAAAAAGGGACTTTAAGTCAAAGGCCATAACTTGAGATTGGTAAATCAAAATGACATGGGACCAAAGGCATTGGTTATAGGACTCAAAGACCTTTCCAAAATGTCCAAGAACATGAGAAAAGCTTAATAATTGAGCAAGTTATGCCTTGTGGAAGTTGGGAAATTTTTGGATATTTTGAAAAGTCAACATTGATTCAAATGACCTAAAATTGCTAATGGGCCCATTTTTCTTCCACAAATCATCATCCATGGCATGTGCACGACCACTTGGCCCAAAGGGAAGTATTTTCTCATTTTTTATTTATTTATTTGAATTTTTATTTATATTAATTCATTTAAATCATTTAAATATATGAAAAATATTTAACTCACCCTAACCAATCTTTTTATACATGTTTTAGACTCAATAATTCGTGCATATGCAAATAAGGAAAGAATTGGAGCAATTGGATATGATTTGAACCAAATACACATGGAAAAAGATATGGAAAAGATCCTAGAAAATCAATTTTCAAAATCAATGAATGCCATGGATTTGATTGAGTTTTGTTGACCTAATAGGTTCACTACATATGCCTGATCATAACCCTAATGAGAGGACACACTCAGCTGCTCAAGAAGGCCATAACCAAACTTGGAATTTTTGTCAAAAAAGTCAATACTGAAAACCACTTTTGAGGGCGATTCAAAGGATAATTCTTGTTCCATTAGTTTCCTCAAGGTCCCCTGAACGATTCTCAATCAAAAACACTCATCAAAGCCCAAGGAATTGGTATACAGAACCTGAGATATCTCATGAAAATTGCATAATCGTATTCTCCAATCTAAGCATTTTTACAGCATTTTATTCATGGATTCATGTTCATTGTGAAGTTCTGAAGCTAACCAATATATTCAATTGCTTTTTTCTGTGCTATACGCGATTTTGCCATGTTTATTTTCTAGGGTTTACAGAGTTCTAAATTGGGGGTTTCTTGTTAAAGAAAAATTGGTCCTCCAGACCAAGACCATTCAATTCAGCGCATGGAGGCGAAGAAGAAACACCCATCGCGCCCAATTTATGAATGCCTGAGCTCTAGTCGCTATTTTCTTGAAAAGGGCCTAAGGAAACATATGGAAACCGTTGCCTATGTTATTAGTATTTCAGAAAAAAATAAAACAGAACGAAGAAGATGATGTGGTGGCGAGGCTTGATTGGTCTGTTTGAATTTTCGCACGTGGATCCACTAACTCCTTTGTTTCCTTTTATATTATTTATTTGTTATTTATATATCAAACGCGTTGAATTGGTCTAGTGGCAGGCGATGGTGCTGGTAATACACATGACCTGGGTTCGAACCCCAGGTCTTCAATATTGTCCATATTATTTTTCCAATTATCTTCCCATGCAGTACTAACGTTCAAGGCGCATCATACACCTTCTTAATCAACCGTCCACGTCCATCTTGAGATCAATCTAAAGGCTAAGAGTTGGAGAACACGCTAAGTCCTAGTCAACCATCCCACACGCTTGCACAAAAGTCAACCAGGCCTTGCAAAGTTGGGCTCAAATTGCTGATTAAAACCTCCCATCTGGGGACTGATACCCCCAAGGTTTGCAAAATTTTGTTATTTTTTTTATCTTTTCATTATTTTTATCTTTTTTTAATTATTATTCTTTTAGTTAAATTAATTATTTTCACAAAATATAAAAATACACAAAAAATCAGAAAAAGATAAAAAAATATAATAAATATTTTTGTTTTAATATTTTCATAAATAAATGCATGTAAATTATTTAGTTTTAAATTAGGTTGCAATTTTAATTCTTTTCATAATAAAAATCCAAAAAATGTAGAAATAGGTTCAATAATTGCTTTATTCCTTTTAATTTTTCTTTTTCACAATAATGTTATTTATTTTATTTATTTTCATAATTAAAATTGTACATGAAAAATTTAGGTTTAATTTAGGTTAAATTTTAATGTTTTCTTAAATTAAAATAAAGTAGAATTAGGGTTAGTAGTTAATTTTAATTAATTCTTTCTTTTTTCTATTAAATCTTAAAATACATAAAAATACCAAAAAACAAAAACAATTTCTTTTCTTAATTAATTAATTCATGTAATTTTAATTTTTTGCAAAAGGGTCCAACGCCCTCGTTCGTAATTCTTATTTAATTCGCATATTTATTTTTATTCTTTATATTTATGTATCTCTCCCAAGGCCTTGTAAATTAATATGCCGCACTTTATTTTCTTTAATTCTTTATTTTCCGTCAAATCGGGTCCTGGTTAATTTTGGCGATGTGGACCCGCGCCTTTGTAATAGTTTAGGAACTTTAATTTCCGCAACTTTTTTAACTGTTAATAATAGCATGCAAGAATGAATGTCTAAATAAAAACAAACGCATAGATCACTTTGACAAAAGACAAAAATAAATGAAAACGACACACAAATCACACACCACCACTAGGGTACGCCTCACTGTTGCCTTGCCTCGAAAGGTGATCGTCGAGTAGAGGATGTCTTAGTAAGTCCTCATGATCCGGGAACCTGGCATGAGGGTAGCTTCTAATGTGTCTTCCCATTGCTCTGGTGATCACCATGTCCCGAACCTCGAATTGACCCGAACACCTCCAACGGTGGTGCTACCTACCTCTCAATGGTGGGATGGCACTACTTTAAGGACATTTACACAGACGAATTCCTTAGGGTAGGTAGACGACTCTAGATACTTGCTCTAATTTCAAAACAAATCAAAAAAATACTTTTCACACCGACACCTTTTCAAAAAGCTTTCGAAAGCAACTTTTCAAACACTCTTGAGGACCGATACAAGAGTCGAACTGGAATTTTCAAAGAAACTTTTTTTAAAACCCACAGTTGAAAAGCAAACAAACCATTTTTGAAAATACAAGTGAGCAAGTATCTAAGAGCCCATGGATAACCATGGATAGAAAGGGTGCTAACACCTTCCCTTTCTATAACCTACCTCCCGAACCGAGAGCAATCTCTTTAAGGAATTTTTCTGTGCTTTTGTCCTTTCCATTTGGAGAAAATAAAAGACGGTGGCGACTCTTGCTTCCGCGACATTTCGCGAACCAGCGTTAAACAGTCAGTTCCAGATCCACCGATCACACATGTCAATGCAATGAACACCACCACCATTGTAGCCTATTAATCTTGCAATGAGGTCCTCAGTAGTAACTATCTTCTTCCCCATAATGTATGAAGTAACTTGATGGTTGGAAGATGAAGCATGAATCCAAAATTCCTTTACCAGAATTGGGAATGTTGGACCCACCAGACGGTCAAAGTATCTTTCCCAGCCTTGAGCCTTAACTTCTTCAGAGAGATTAAACCCATTCTCTTGAAGATTGTTGAAATCCACGATCAATTCTGAAAGAACTTCTAGATTTTTGATGGGTGTGAGAAGCGTTCTGTAGGGTTCTTCATACTGTTCAGAGGAATCTGTTTTCTGAGCACTGGAGGTAGGAATGCTTGAGGAAGCCATGTCCACACGAAGGTTTTGAGAAGAAAATTGAAAGGGTTTTGAGAAAGTATTCAAACTGAAATTAGTAAGATTGAGACAAAGTGAAAGTGAAGGTAAAAGAGTGTAAATGGTGAGAAATGTGTTTAAATAGATTTCTAAACAATTTTGAAAACATAAACGGCAAGAGAGAGATTAAATATAATGATTATGAGCATTTAATGATAGATGATTTTGGGGGATTCAGAAAGATATTGGAACGGTTACCCATGACATGTGTCTCAATGCATCCAATCAGCGCTTTTGCCCTTTCAGAAACATGAACGCGTGTTCAGCCTCAGAGGGTAGCTGATGACTGGATGACACTCAGATCTTCATGGATAGATTCTGATACAATTTGTACTTCTAAAGATCTGAAGAAAGATTGATCAGTAGTTCACGAAAAATAAACAAAGTTCTGAAGGTTAAGATATGGAATCAAAACAGTTTTATTCTGGGCAGAGCTTCATGCTGAGATGTTTCATAATGAAGTTGAACCTATCTTCAGAAAGAGGTTTTGTAAAGATGTCAGCCCATTGATGGTCTGTGTTAATAAATTTTAAATTTAAAATCCCTTTCTGAATATAGTCCCTAATAAAATGATGTTTTATTTCTATATGCTTAGCCCTAGAATGCAAAATAGGATTTTTACTGAGACAAATAGCAGAAGTATTGTCACAGAGGATAGGGATGTTACTCTCAAATATCTGGAAGTCCTCAAGTTGACTTTTCATCCAGAGCATTTGTGTGCTGCATCCAGCTGGTGCTATGTATTCAGCTTCTGCTGTTGATAGAGCTATTGTGGATTGTCTTTTGCTGGACCATGAGATCAGATTTTCTCCCAGAAACTGGCAGCTTCCAGAAGTGCTTTTGCGTTCTACTCTGTCTCCATCAAAATCAGCATCACAGTATCCTATTAAGCTGTAATTACTTGATTTTCTATAACACAAACCCAGATTAGTAGTACCTTTCAGATACTTGAAAATTCGCTTAACTGCTGTTAAGTGAGATTCTCTAGGATCTGATTGGAATCTAGCACAAATGCAAACACTGAATAAAATGTCAGGCCTTGAAGCCGTCAGATAGAGAAGAGAACCAATCATACCTCTGTAGACCTTCTGTTCTATCTTTTTACTTACCTCTTCTCTTTCCAGAATGCACGTGGGATGCATTAGAATCTTTGATGGCTTACATTCTGAGAGATCAAATTTCTTCAGAAGTTCTCTGACATATTTGCTCTGATGAATGTAGGTTCCTTCAGGGGTTTGATTAATCTGAATGCCCAGAAAGAATTTTAGTTCCCCCATTAGGCTCATCTCAAATTCTTCCTGCATACATTTAGCAAACTTTCTTCCCAGAGAGGGTTTAGTGGATCCAAATATGATGTCATCAACATAAATCTGACATACTAAAATGTCATTCTTAACTGTCTTACAGAACAAGGTTGTGTCCACTTTCCCTCTGGTGAATTCCTTTTCTAACAGGAAGTAACTTAGTCTTTCATACCAAGCTCTGGGAGCTTGTTTCAGACCATATAGTGACTTCTTTAGTTTGAAAACATATTCTGGATTTTTGGAACTTTCAAAACCAGGGGTTTGGTGCACATATACCTCTTCTTCTATATAGCCATTTAATAATGCACTCTTAACATCCATCTGATGCAGAGTGATGCCTTTATTAACAGCAAATGAGATTAAGAGTCTGATAGATTCTAACCTAGAGACTGGAGCAAAGGTTTCTGTATAGTCTATCCCCTCTTGCTGACTATTACCTTGTGCTACCAGTCGTGCTTTGTTTCTGATGACTTCACCTTGTTCGTTTAGTTTGTTTTTGAACACCCATTTTGTACCAATGACGTTGAATCCTTTTGGTTTGGGAACTAGATCCCATACGTCATTTCTTGTGAATTGATTTAGCTCCTCTTGCATTGCTAGAATCCAGTCATTGTCCAGAAGTGCTTCATCAATTGTTGTTGGTTCAATTAGAGAAACCAGTCCCATGAGGGATTCTTCAGAGTTTCTGAAGCTAGATCTTGTTCTGATTGGATCTTCCTTTCTTCCTAAGATTGTTTCTTCTGGGTGATCCATGCTGCTTCTGGATGGTCTTTTCTGGAGTTGATCAACAGAAGGTGCTGGATTGCTTGCAGTGCCTCTTTCTGATGTTGAGGGAGTGTCTCTGTTGAGAGCTTCTGATGATTTGTCTTCAGTACCTGTGAGTTCAACTTCCATACCTGCAAGGAATTCATTCTGCTTTGACTTTTGAGAGTCAAGCTTATCATCAAAACAAACACTGATTAATTCTTCCACAATCTGTGTTTATGTATTGTATACTATGTACCCTCTTGAGCGTTCATAATATCCTAACATAATACACTTTTGTGCTTTAGAGTCAAACTTGTTCAAATAATTTTTTGTATTTAGAATAAAACATGTACATCCAAATGGGTGAAAGTAGGAAATGTTGGGCTTTCTGTTCTTCCACAATTCATATGGAGTCTTTTCCAAAATAGGTCTTATGGAGATTCTATTCTGAATGTAACAAGCTGTGTTTATTGCCTCTGCCCAGAAGATCTTAGCAACGTTAGTCTCGTTGATCATGGTTCTGGCCATTTCTTGCAATGTTCTGTTCTTTCGTTCTACAACTCCATTTTGCTGGGGAGTTCTAGGACAAGAGAAATCATGCAGAATGGCTTTGTCATTAAAGAATAACTCAAAATCTTTATTTTCAAATTCTCCACCATGATTATTTCTGACTTTGACGATTCTAAGATCCTTTTCATTCTGAACTTGGTTGCAGAAGGTAACAAACACAGAGTGTGACTCGTCCTTGTGCCTTAAGAACTTTACCCATGTCCATCTGCTATAGTCATCTATGATTACTAACCCATACTTCTTGCCACTGACTGAAGCAGTTTTAACTGGTCCAAATAAGTCAATGTGCAGAAGTTCTAATGGCTTGGAGGTGGAAACAACGTTTTTGGATTTGAAAGCTGGTTTTGTAAACTTGCCTTTCTGACATGCTTCACACAGAGCATCTGAATTGAACTTCAGGTTAGGAAGTCCTCTGACCAGATTGAGTTTGTTAATCTGAGATATTCTTCTCATACTAACATGCTCCAATCTTCTGTGCCAGATCCATTGCTCGTTGTTAACAGACAGTAGACATTTTACATTCTGACTTTTTAGTTCAGAAATTTTTATTTTATAAATGTTGTTTTTCCTCTTTCCATTAAATAGGATAGTCCCATCTTTCTGACTAACAACTTTGCATGAATTTTGATTGAAGATTATATCATAACCGTTATCACTTAATTGACTTATGGATAACAGATTATGCATTAATCCATCAACTAGTAAAACATTACTTATAGAGGGAAGATTTCCATTACCTACTGTTCCAGAGCCAATGATCTTTCCTCTCTGATTGCCTCCAAAACCTACGTGGCCTCCAGGCTTAAGTTCCAGGCTTTAGAACATATGCCTTCTTCCCGTCATGTGTCGTGAGCAGCCAGAGTCCAGGTACCATGATTGGTGTTTTTGCTTTGCTGCTAAAGATATCTGCCACATGTATTATTTTATCCTTAGGTACCCACATTTTATTGGGTCTTGATTTGTTAGTTTTACCAAAACTCTGGTTGAATTTTGGTTTGACAGAGTAATCACTACTTGTATATTTTATGTCATGTGTGTGCCCATATATAAAGTGTGAATCAAGTGGAGTACGTTTTATAACTAAATCCATGGCATTTTTTGGTGTAGGTACCTTACCTTGATATCCTATCCCTTTTCTGCCATTTCTGCTAACTCCATAGATCATTGAAGCCATTTTGCTTCTGTCTATGTTTTTAGCTAGAAACTTCTGAAAGCTGTGATCATACTCCTTGACGATCTCATCAGCATTGCTGGGAGTTTCAGGGATTGTTTCCTTCTGAGAGTTTTGCAATTGGTTTTCTAATTTTGAAATTTTATCTTTTAACTCAGAATTCTCCAATTTGAGACTCTCAGTCTTATCAGAGTCAAAAGCAAGATTCCTTTTCAGGTTTCTGAATTTGACTCTGATCTGCTGATATCTTTCCAGAATTTCATTAAGGCTTTCAGCTAGTTCAGCCTTAGTAAAGTTTATAGTAAAGTCAGGGAATACCTCTTCTGTATCTGATTTAGATTCTGACTCAGAAGCTTCACTGTCTTCTGTTATGTTTTCCATGAGAGCTATGTTTTCTCTTTCATCATCTGATTCTGAGTCAGCTTCAGATGTGTCAGAATCATCCCATGTAGCCATGAGACTTTTCTTCTTTTCCTTGCCAAACTTCTTTTTGGGATTTTCCTTCTGAAGCTTTGGGCAATCACTTTTGTAGTGCCTTTGATCGTTACATTCATAACAGATAATGTCTTTGTTGTTTGGCTTTCTGTTTCCTGAAGAACCTTCAGATCTTCTGTGTCCAGAGGAGGATTCTGACCTTCTATATCTGGAGAAAGATTCATTCTAATTTTCTGATCTTCTGGGATTCCTGAACTTCCTCTGCCTCTGCTTCCACAATTGGTTCACCCTTCTGGAGAGGAGAGATAGTTCATCTTCTTCTGATGAGAACCCATAAGAGGTTTCTTCCACAGCCTGCAAAACTTTGGAGTCTGATTTTCTGTTAGATTTTAAAGCTAATGGCTTACCTTGCTTTTGAGGTTCATCTGCTTCTAGCTCTATCTCGTGACTTCTGAGGGAGCTGACAAGTTCCTCCAGAGAGATTTTGTTGAGATCCTTGGCTAGCTTAAGCGCCCTGACCATTGGCCTCCATTGTTTTGGAAAGCTTCTGATGATCTTCTTAACGTGATCAGCAGTAGAATACCCTTTGTCAAGAACTTTTAGACCAGCAACAAGAATTTGAAATCTTGAAAACATAGTTTCTATTGATTCACTCTCTTCCATCTTGAATGCCTCATACTTCTGAATGAGTGCAAGGGCTTTGGTTTCTTTGACTTGAATGTTGCCTTCATACGTCATTCTCAGAGAGTCAAACATATTCTTTGCAGTGTCTCTGTTTGATATCTTCTCATATTCTGAATAAGAGATGGCGCTGAGAAGAATTGTTCTGGCCTTGTGATGATTTCTGAACTCACGCTTTTGCTGATAAAACATTGTTTTCCTATCAATCTTCTAACCACTTCCATCCATTGGGTGCATGTATCCATCAGTCACCATGTCCCATAGATCAGCATCATGGGCCAGAAAGAAACTCTCAATTCTGTCTTTCCAGTAGTCAAAGTTCTCTCCATCAAAGACTGGAGGTTTGCCACTGAATCTGTCTCTTTCTTCATTGTTGTCATTGCTGATGTTTTGATTTGGTCCTGCCATTGTGTTTTTCTGACGCTGGATCTTGTACTAACACGGTTAAGTGTTATAAGCTCAGAACCAGACGCTCTGATGCCAATTGAAGATGTGAAAAATACAAGAAGGGGGGTTGAATTGTTAAAACTTAAAACAAATGCTTAGACAACACAATATTTTTATCCTGGTTCGTTTGATCTCAAACTACTCCAGTCCACCCGTCAAGGTGATTTCGCATCACTCCAACGAGGTCTTAATTCACTATATTCAAAGGATTACACAACTACTTTAACAACTGTTAAAGCCTTCTTGAGAATAACCACAAACCGGTTTATCTCAAGGAAATATTTTACAAATAGTATGAATAATGATGTGTTAACATTTTCTAATAAAACACTATATCACAACTGTGATAATTACACAATTTAAGCTTGGAATAAAACTGAATTGCTAAAGCGTTTGAGTAGGCGTGGTGTTGAAGGCTTGGAAAATTATGAGTGCATGCATGCGTCTTTTCTCAAGCAGATTGGTTTAAATAGACAAGGCAGAGATACGTTGTCCATAATGCCATTTTAATGATAATAACGCACTTTCCTTTTTGAGAGGATCTTGTCTTGAAGAGAGCCGTTATTATTTAATTATGTCTTGAATACTTAGTAACGCTTCATAGTCTTCTTTGCTTATGATAACACTTCAGAGTGTTCTTTGCTTTAACTTATGATAACGCTTCTGAGTGCTGATGACTTGGTAAAAATCTTTGATCAGAGTCAGAGTGTATATGTTTATGCGCAGATTATGGTCATCAAGCTTCATCGTATGATCTGGTAGCTTCAGCGTGTAGCACATGTTATTGATCTTCTGATGCTTCTAATGCTGATGCTGATTCCATCAGAACTTCTGTATATATAAAGCATAATTTTAAGAAGCATATTTGTCTTATATATAAATCTTACAATTTATTTATTCTTTGTAGTTTGTTATCATCAAAACTCTAATTAAGGGTTGTAGAATCAAACTATGTTCTAACAAACGGGACAGACGTGGGTCATCGTATAGCCATGATTATAAATATTGCAAGGTATCTTAGCATTATTTTTGAGGGACTAAGATCATTTGTAAGGCAACTTAGATAGCGTCATCGAGGGTCTATGAACTTGTATTTGCTTGTTTTGGCTAAGATACCTTACATGCGTAATATGACCATTTTGTATAAGGAAACTAAGTGGAATAACCCTAGGGGTGTTTGTGTGCAAATGTATTGTTTTCATGCTTCATTTAGTCTTTAGTTAGGGTTTGCTATTTATTGGTTTTAAGTCTTTCCATACGAACCCTAATTACTAGCATGTTATATAAAAGCGATAAATTGCGAAATTTAAAGTTACTACGCTATTACAACATTTGTGGGGAGGGGGTATACAATTTGTAAATGGGGATTGCAAGAATTTAAACCTAATTAGTCTATTACAACCATATTGAATTGGCATGAATATACAAGGAATTTAAATACAAAGTATAAAAATGAATAAATGTACAAGGATGCAAAATATGAAGAAAATGAATTTTGTTTGGTTTTCATGACAAAAAAGATTTTGTCATAACCTAATTAAAATAAAGAAAATAGTTAATTAAGTTTGAATTTATTAAGGAAAATATTTTAAAAGAAAACCCTAATTCTATTAATTAATCAAAAGAAAATAAGTTTAAGAAAAGTACATATTCTTTGTTATTTTTTATCTTGAAACTATTTGTAGTATTATAAAATACTTTTAGTCCTTTTTATATTAAAATAATATATTTTAAATGGTGTGAAGAAAAATAAATAAACAATATAATATTAATTAAGTTTTTAAAATCTACTTAATAAAATGATTGAAGTATAAAAATATTTTTATTTATGGAAAATATAAAAATAAAAAATGTCAAAATATAAATACATCATTTATTTGTATTTTTATTATTTTTTTAATATTAGGAAAATAATTTAAGACAAATAATAAAAATGAAAATAAGAAAAGAAAACAAAATTGGACCAGGGGTGTCAATAGGAAACAGGGAGGTCAACTAGCAAAATAAATAAATAAATAAAATGAGCCAGGCCCAAAGGGCCCAGCGCCTGCCAAACAAAAAAGGGGTCAAAATTGTGAAAATATGAAAAAAAAAATGCAAAAGGGTACATCTGGGGCTCGAACCCAGGTCCCAAAGGTTAGAGGCGCACGCTTCTACCACTGGGGTGGTTATACACCCGTTAATACAAATGAAACAATAAATATGTAAGGCAAAACGTGTTCTGAAGACTTCATCTTCAATCTCCAGCCAGACCAACTGTAACTTGCTCATTTCTCATAAAAAATGAAAACTGTAAACATGAAACTTGTAGCAAATTTTTCCATGATTCCGGAAATGTAAAGTATTAAAACTATAGATCCAAGATAAGAAAGAATTTTAATGTCCCTAATCTGAACCCTAAAAATTTCAGAGATTTCAGTTTCAAAATTCTCTAAGCTCAAGCAAAATTAATGGAAACTATGGACATGGTTAGCTTCAGGGCAATGCTATCTACATGTTTTATTCACAAATAAACTATTGATGATGCCTATATGAAGAGTTCCAAGTTGAGAAAACTTACCTCAAAACTGGAAATCGTGTTTGGAGTTTGAGCTTGTTTCAAGTGATGGTGATGATCAGGTTAGCTTCCTTGAGGTCCTAGGAAGCTAATGCAATGGTTTCCTTTAGTTGAGAGTGGCTGAAATGACTTGGAGAAGTCCAACTGTAATGCTCTGTTTTCGGCTATGAAAGTTGAGGAAGATGATGTTACAGTCGTGTAACAGGGATAGGGACAAGTTATATTTGATGTATAGGAACTTTAGGAACTAAAAGGCCAAAGAACGCATGAGGGAAATAGAAGATACAAGTTCAAGGTCAGAACCTGCACAAAAATGGAGTTTTCTATGCACTTTCTGGCTAGAGGGTTTTTGAGAGAGTTTCAGGCTTGCCAAAATTCATGTGTTGTGTTTCAATTTACTTGTTAATATGTATGGAGAATATTAGAGCACAAAATCACTCCAAGTTTATGAGTTATAGGGTTATGGCTCTATAACTTGCTTTTTAAGAAAAGTGAAGTGATAAATCTCAAGTATTGTACAAGCATGTTCTGAGCGTCTTGAGACCTTAGAAACATTGCTTTTTGTTTATAGGGGTTGTGTGTGCAGAAAGAAAAATTTAGAAGCTCAAGACAAGTTGACTTTGTGATTAAAGCAACTTTTCAAGAATGGAATGGTAACTTTCTTCGTAAAATGGAAAATTGGCTTGAACAATGCTTGGAACACTTGGAAAAAAGCTCAAAAGCAAGTGTAATCTTCTGATTATGGATAGATCTTGAGGTTTAGAGGCCTTCAAAACAAGATTGTGCAGCATAGGTTTGAAATTGACTTCTTGTTCATCACAAAATGGCTTGGAAATTAAGTGACAAAACCCTAACTTCATCTCTTCGATTCTCCCTACTAAAGAATGATCTCAAGGAGTTCTTGGACATTCTGGAAAGTTTGTAAAATTCTCTACAACCCCTCTTTGAATTTATTTTGAATATTCCACTTGGAACTATGTGAAAAAGTGTCATGAAGTTAGGTCAAAATCCTGTCCAAATTAGGGCAAAACTTCACTAAGTGTTTTGTTTCATGACCCTATGTTCATAAAATTGTAACTTGAGAACCAAGCATTTTTGGAAGAAGTTGTGTGAAGAAAAGTTGTAGATTTCATGGAGATATACAACTTTCATGTTGGAAGTTTCTCTTGAATCATCTTGCATCATGGTGAAAATTTGGCTCAAAGTTATGAAAAAATAAGAAATTTTCCATACTTAGAAAAATTTCTAAGTTAAGAAATTTTAACATTTCAAGATGAAATCTTGAATTCTTGATTTATTTATGAACAAGTTTCATATTTCGACATGTTTTGATGAATTGTGATCTTTGGCACTTGAATTTGACCAAAAAGTCAAAGTTTGACTTTTCAGTATACAGTTGACTTTTGATCAGTTGACTGAAAAATTCATCTGTGATTTCCATTGGACTTGCAATGTTTTTTACCATGTCATTAGGTAATAATGATGAAATTGGACTCTTGAGATCATTCCTTAAACCAATTGACCATTTTCTAGGTCAAAAATCAGAAATTGCCACTTCTTAGTCAAAACCCTAATTTTAACCATTTTGCCCTTTTGGAGATTTGATCAAATTTATTGAGGATTTGTGGTCCAAACTTGATCAAATGATACATATAAGTTTAAAATGTTGATATGGATCAAAAATTAATAATTTTAACTGTAAATTGGCCATAGTTGACTTTTTCCCCAATACAATTGATTTTTAGGTCAACTGCTCAATTGACTGAGCAAAAATGTGATCCATGGCTTGAAACTTGACATGAGCAATATTGGGGGTCCATAATGATCCATGAAAATCATATGGGGCATTGGAAGTTCAAAAATCCTTGTGCAATCTCAAACCCTAATTTTGGTCATCAATGCATAAGGAGGTGTCTTGAGCTGATCAAACCCTAATGCAGTATTGAGCCCAAGGAGATCTTGTGAGAAAATTCTTGATAAGTGAGAGGGCAAATTTTGGGGTACAACAGCTGCCCCTGTTCAATCTTCTTAAGCTTGAAGAGTTAGATTGGCATGTTTTTCCATTCATGACTCGAAGGCGGAAGATGATTGGACACTAGAGTGCCCAGAAATTTACACTCTCTGATGTGATGGTTGAGGGGATAGGATTAAAGATGCCATTTGGAGAGGTGATATAAAGTTGCAGGATATGGGCTTGTAGATGCCATCCAAGAGTGATTGTTGAATTGTAATTTGTAAGCTGAAAGAATGAGTATCAGAATAACGTTCGTGTCTGGAGCGTATCTGAACTGTATCTGAGAGCTGAACCTTGAATGAGTCATCAGAATGGCATCTGCGTCTGGAGCATATCTATACTGCGTTTGAAAGTTGAATTTGAATGAGTATCAGAGTGGCATCTGTGTCTGGAGCGTATATGTACTGCATCCGAAAGTTGACTCTGAATGAGTATCAGAATGGCGTCCGCGTCTGGAGCGTATATGTACTGTATCTGAAAGTTGAATTTGAATGAGTATCAGAATGGCGTCCGTGTTTGGAGCGTATCTGTACTGCATCCGAAAGTTGACTCTGAATGAGTATCAGAATGGCGTCTGCGTCTGGAGTGTATCTGTACTGTATCTGAAAGTTGAATTTGAATGAGTATCAGAATGGCGCCCGTATCTGGAGCGTATCTGTACTGCGTCTGAAAGTTGACTTTGAATGAGTATTAGAATAACGTCCGCGTCTGGAGCGTATCTGAACTTTATCTGAAAACTTTGATCATTGTTAATGGTAGCTGTTAAACTTATCCTGAAAAGGGTAAAATGTTAGCTAAAATGCAAAGTCATGTTGTACGAAATTCGTGGTATGATGCATTTGTGTAACCAATGTTTATGATATATGGGTGCGATGTATGCGCATGTGAGCTAATTCTGTTGTACTGCTATTGGAATGGGGAAAATAAATCCCTGTCCGCTGCTGAGGATTATAAGTCTTCATGTTGTGAAGTTTGAAGTGCTGATGAATTTCCCTTAGAGAAATAAACTCTGTTGTAAGGGAAATGCCATGTACTGTTTGAAAAATTTAGGTTGGGGAATTCTGAAAAATTTGGATGACTTCTACTGGGGATTGATAATTGGAAGCTTTATTCTGTTGGGGATTAAACTGCTCATCGTGGGGAATTTTATGGAGATAAACTTAGAGAGATTTCCTTATCCCTTAAAGCCATCAATGATTGTCTTTTATGTTGTTTATTTGTAAACAATAATTATGTTCAAATGCATATGTTCAACAATGAATCATTGGACGTCTTTATAAACAAAACACAAGCGAAAAGAAAAACAAACAGATAGTTTTTGTACTTTCAAAGGGATATCTTCGTATTGACTTTGAGTAAGTATTTTTGTACAATGAGATAAACATTCTAGTAAGAGAATTCCGTCGTAAAAAAATGAAAATTTAAATACAAAGAAAAGATATCTATGTGCAATAATCCCATGGGGTTCCCATTCTGCTATAGCCTTTGTATCTTTGAGAATCTTATCTATTTGTTGCCTTGTCCGAAGATGATTAAATTGGTCAGAAATGTTGAGTCTCCAATTTGTTCGTAAGGTGATCCAATGGGACATAGTCATACACTTTAATTCCCTAACTTTTGCCTGGACCGCCCTTTCGGGTTTTCAGTCCACCGGGATACCCTTTTTTGCCCAAGCTGCCCTTTCAGGTTTTCAGCTTGTCGGGTGTACATATTTTTTTGTTTTTATCCCTAAGTTTTTCCCGAACCTTTTTTGGTTCTCCGGGATGCCCTTATTTTTCCTAGGTGTGTCAACCTAGCGGGTCTCTTATGTGTAGCATCTTTTGACTATGTCGGCGTTCGCAGGGTGTGGCACGTCGTCGCCATCCATGGTGGTTAAGATCATGACTCCACCAGAGAAAATGTTTTTGATTATAAACGGTCCTTCATATGTAGGAGTCCATTTTCCCCTGGGATCACCTTGTGGCAGTATGATGCGCTTGATCACCAGATCCCCGACTTGGTACACTTGGCGTCTGACCTTTTTGTTGAAAGCCTTGATCATCCATTTTTGATACATTTGACCATGGCAGACAGCAGCAAGCCTTTTCTCATCAATCAAGTTTAGTTGATCAAGTCGAGTCTGGATCCAATCGTCTTCATTCAGCCCTTCATCCTTCATAATTCTTAGAGAGGGGATCTGGACCTCGATAGGTAAGACAACCTCCATGCTGTAAACATGAGAATAGGGTGTGGCCCCGGTTAATGTGCGAGCTGTGGTACGATACCCGTGGAGAGCGAATGGTAGCATCTCATGCCAGTCTTTGGATGTGACTGTCATTTTCTGTATGATCTTTTTAATGTTCTTATTCGCGGCTTCGACAACACCATTCATCTTTGGTCGGTAAGAGGAAGAATTATGATGCTGAATCTTGAATTTCTCGCACAAGGCGATGATCATAGTATTGTTCAGGTTTGTACCATTATCAGTAATGATCCTCTCCGGTATACCGTACCGGCAAATGAGATTCTTCTTGACAAACCGAGCAACAACATTCTTGGTAACAAAAGTGAAGGAAGCTGCCTCCACCCACTTTGTAAAATAATCAACGGCCACTAAGATGAATCAGTGTCCATTAGAGGTTGTCGGCTTGATTTCCCCAATCATATCTATCCCCACATAGAAAAGGGCCAAGGAGCTGTCAAGACATTCAGAGAAACCGGGGGTACGTGCACCTTGTCAGCATAAATCTGACACTTATGGCAAGTTCAAGAGTGTTGATAGCAATTTGCTTCCATGGTAGACCAGTAATAGCCTGCCCGTAGGATTTTCTTTGCCATCGTATACCCACTGGAATGGGTGCCAAAAGTGCCTTCATGTAATTCAGCCTTGATCCTTTCAGCTTCAACCTTGTCTACGCACCAAAGTAATACGAAGTCATGGTTGTGTTTGTAAATAATGCCATTACCAGGGAAGAATTTAGCAGAGAATCCCCTTAAGAACTTCTTGTCGTTGACTGAAACTCCTTCTGGGTATTCTTGAGCCTCGAGATACCTCTTAACTTCATGAAACCAAGGCTGGTCCATTATTTCTTCAGTATTGATCTCATGACAGTGTGATGGTTCATCCCTTCGTTCAATGGTAATCTGGGGAGCCTCATTATCCCATTTAAGTTTAAACATATATGACATTGTGGCTAGTGCAGCGGCTAGATGATTTTCTTCTCGCGGGAAGTGCTCGAAGGTAATCTTCTCAAAATGTGGGAGCAACGTTAAAACATGTTTTTTATAAGGGATAAGGTTAGAGTGTTTGGTGTCCCATTCCCCTTTGATCTGGCTAATAACCAAAGTTGAATCCCCGAATACATTCAAAGATTTGATCCCCAAGTCTATGGCAGCTTTGAGACCAAAGATGCATGCTTCGTATTCCTCCATGTTATTTGTACAATTGAAGAAAAGTATTGCCGTAAAAGGAGCATGACATTCTTCAGGAGATATGAGTACATCACCAATACCATTGCCAAGTGCGTTAGATGCCCCATCAAAAACCAGGGTCCATCGGGATCCTTGTTCAAGTCTGTCATATGGCCCGAATTCTTCACAGTTGTTTACCATCATGATGTCTTAATCTGGAAATTCGAACTTCATGGACTGGTAGTCTTCTACAGCTTGGTGAGCAAGGTGATCAGCTAGTACAATGCCCTTTATTTATTTTTGGGTAGTATACTGTATGTCATATTCCGTCAGGATCATCTGCCATCTCGCTATTCTCCCAGAGAGAGCAGGTTTCTCGAATATGTATTTTATTGGATCCATTTTAGATATCAACAAGGTAGTATGAGTCAGCAGATACTGTCTTAGCCGGTGAGCAGCCCATGCCAGAGCGCAACAAGTTTTCTCGAGTAGTGAATATCTTGTTTCACAGTCGGTAAACTTTTTGCTCAGGTAATAAATAGCATTCTCTTTTCGGCCAGACTCGTCATGCTGCCCCAACACACACCCCATTGAATTTTCCAACATGGTCAGATACATAATCAACGGTCTTCCCTCGACTGGTGGCATCAAAATAGGAGGCTCTTGCAGGTACTCTTTGACCTTGTCGAAAGCATTTTGGCATTCATCATTGCATTTGACTAATTGATCTTTCTTCAATAGTTTGAAGATTGGTTCACAGGTAGCTGTCAGGTGAGAAATTAATCTAGCAATGTAGTTCAAACGTCCCAAGAACCCTCTGACTTCTTTTTCAGTATGAGGAGCAGGCATCTCTTGTATCTCTTTCACCTTAGTAGGATCTATTTCAATACCCTTATTGCTGACGACAAAGCCTAGGAGCTTACCAGACCTTACTCCAAATATGCATTTATTTGGGTTCAACCTCAACTTGTACTTCTTTAGTCTCTCAAAGAGTTTTTGTAGATGGTCAAGATGCTCTTCTTCTATTTGAGATCTAGCTATCATGTCGTCCATATAAACTTCTATTTCGTGATGTATCATGTCGTGAAATAGAGCTACCATGGCATGCTGATAGGTTGCCCCAACATTCTTTAGTCCGAATGGCATCACTTTGTAGCAGAATGTGCCCCACTGTGTGACAAATGTTGTTTTCTCCATGTCCTCGGGCGCCATTTTGATTTGGTTGTAACCTGAGAAATTGTCCATGAAGGAAAACACTTTGTGTTGTGCAGTATTGTCAACTAGGATGTCAATGTGGGGAAGTGGGAAATCATCCTTAGGGCTTGCCCTATTCAAATATCTGTAGTCCACGGACATTCGTACCTTTCCGTCCTTCTTGGGCACGGGAACAACATTGGCAACCCATTGCGGATAAGAGGTGACGGCCAAGAATCCAGCATTAAATTACTTCATGACTTCAGCTTTAATCTTCTCTTACATATCTGGTCGCATTCGACGAACCTTTTGTTTTACTGGTGGGCAATCCCCTCTTGTAGGTAGACGAATATCTGCATCAAGTCCTAGCATGTCTTCATATGACCAGGAAAAGACCTCAACATACTCGTGTAGCAACTGAATCAGACGCTCCTTGACACTTGGTTCCAGATTGGCACCCACCTTGACCTCTCTTTTGTCTTCTTCGGTACCCAGGTTGATTGTGTCCACGGGTTCCTCGTGAGGCTGAATGGTTCTCTCTTCTTGCAGTAGTAATCTGAAAAGTTCCCCTGGTACTTCACAATCTTCCTCACCTTCGTCTTCGGCTTGGTAGATTATATTTTCAGAGTCACAAAAATCCATAGCAGAACCGTTATCCATGGAATCCCTAATGGATGTAGACCTGCATTGTGAGTGTCAGTGTGTGTAAGGGTATAACTATCTTTGAAAGAAAATATGTAAAAAGAAAAGCAATGAGCGCAAAGTTTGTATGCAAAACGTCCATGATTCATTGCTGTCATATGTAAATGAGATAATAACCCTTACAAAAAGACCATTGTTCCTCGGGTAATACACAAGGTTTTAAGAGTTTGAATTGTTTTAATATTACAGATCCAACAAAATGTAAAGATAAATTACTGTGGGATAAAAGTGATCGGGACAAAATCTCTAGCCTCCCAGTTGTTGAGCCCTTCAGTGACAGTTGGGAAAATCCAATCCTCCAGCTTGTAGCTGTCTTCATCATCCTCTACCGCGTTGACTTCACAATTGCTGATCTTCAGGGGTGGTCCTCCAGCACGAGCGCGGCGTACAGCCTTCTGAGCACTTGAAGTGAAACCCATGCCAAATTTGTTAGACTTGTATGGGATATCTGGGAGTTTCCCCTAGATAGTGCACTCACCTTCTTCTATCACTGCCTTTGCATCCTTCAAAGATGACATTCTGAGTGGAGGCCTTGTGATCTTGGGAACAACCCTGGTTACCGCCACATCTTGCGGGACTTCTACAAAATGTTGGAATGGAGTTTCAATAAATTCACCATCTAATTCCACATATCTGAAGGAATTGAGATGGATGATCATATACTCTTCTTCTCCATGAACGGTGATAATCTTCCCTTGAATTGGATACTTCAGCATTTGGTGCAACATAGAAGTAACAGCGCCAACATTGTGAATCCATGGTCGGTCTAGCAAGCAGGAGTATGAAGGGCGAATATTCATTACATAAAAAGTTGAATCAAATGTTTGGGTTCCAACCTTTATGGGGATATCCACTTCTCCATGTACCATCCTTTTAGAGCCGACAAAAGCCCTCACTATTATGTTGCTTGGCTTTAATGTCAATCCCTCACAGTCAAGCCTATCAAGAGCTTTTTTAGGCAATACATTCAGAGATGAGCCAGTGTCTACCAAAACATGAGAAAAGGTTGTTCCCCTACATTCAACTGAGACATGCAATGCCTCATTATGCTTCCTTCCTCTTGGCGTTAAATTAGCATCTGAAAAACCTAGACCATTATCTGCAGTCAAGCTGGCTACGCAGTCTTGGAACTGGTCAATAGATGTTTCTTGGGGTACATGAGCAGTCTTCAGGAATTTTACCAAGGCCTTTGCATGCGCCTTAGAACATAGTAGTAAAGCCAACATTTAAATTTTGGATGGAGTTTTCCCCAGTTGTTCAACTACATCGTAGTCGCTTCTTTTTATGATCTTTAGAATTTCCTCCATCTCTTTCCGGGAGGTCTCAGGGATAGCCAATGATTGTGCCTTCGTCTGGACAGGCTCAATCAGAATACTTTTATCTCGAGTCTCGGTGAACTCGGCAACAGGAATGTCAGTAGGAGTGATAGTAGGGATTATAATAGCTTTGTCAGTTGGAGCATTGGTGGAGATGATTGTGGGATTGAGAATAGCCTTCGGAGGAGCAACAGCAACATGAATGATTACGGGTCCAGAAACTGCTTTTGGAGGAGCAATTTCTGGAGAGAATATCCTTCTGCTTCGGGTAATCTTGCTAGTCCCTGCAATATTACTGATATCGGAGTTATCTTTCTTGGAACTTGAGTCTTCGGCAGCTGGCCAATCTTGCTTGATACCGTGATAGTAGACATCTCCTCCATAATTCCATGGTATGGTTTTGTCTGAAGAATACGGGACTGGTCCAGGCATTGTAATTATCAAAGAAGCTGCTTTTGGAACTGATGTAATTCTAACGGGTCTTTTGGTGGAGGCCCTTGAAGAATTGGCGGAAATGGTAATGATAGACACATCATTAATAGGAACAGGTGGAACAGAAGTCTTTTCAAACAAAATTTCCTTGTTATCTATTAGGCACTGAACGCCTGCTTTCAACAAAGGACAATTGGTTGGTGAGGACAAAAAGAAATGAAAGCCTTTATCACAGCCTAGGAATACACCGACAATCAACAAATTCTTTTTGATAATTAGGAGTGGGGTCAGAAGTTCATCAACTGAAGTAACAAACATATCTTCCTCAACGACGTTGGTATTATGGCCATGTTTGGGCATAGGGGCATAAATGACATTTGGCTTTTCGGGCGCATCGAATTCAATCTCTTTGGCTTCAATGAGGTCTTATACTTTGTTCTTTAGAGCCCAACAGTTGTTAGTGTCATGGCCGGGGCTCTCAGAGTGGTATGCACAACGGGCATTAGGATGATAGTGAGGAGATGTTGTGTTAGGGTTCTTTGGAGCTTCTTTCAAGGTTACTAAGTTGGATCTTAACAGATGTGGCAATACTTGAGATAAGGTTATGTTAATTTTGGTGAATTGTCTGACCGGTCTTTCCATCCTTGGTTGGTCGTTTCTTTGCTGATCAAGCACGGGTTTAGGAATCATAACAACCCCCACCATTGGACGACGTTCGGCCCTATCTTGATTTCTCTGAGGATAAACAACAACCACTTATTTCTTTCTGATAAATGGCTTCCTTATAGCAGCAGAGGATGTATCTTTTTGAATCTTTCCACTCTTTATCCCGACTTCTATCCTCTCTTCGGTCAATATCAG
Source organism: Vicia faba (assembly GCA_948472305.1). Classification (NCBI taxonomy): domain Eukaryota; kingdom Viridiplantae; phylum Streptophyta; class Magnoliopsida; order Fabales; family Fabaceae; genus Vicia; species Vicia faba. The sequence continues at coordinate 167,184,961 of OX451739.1, forward strand.
TTCAGTAAAACCTGCCGATGAACTCCCAATTAGGCGATTGAAGAAGGGACCAGACAAGGTGCCTAAAAACATGTCTACTAATTCTCTTTCAGATAGGGGAGGTTGAACTCTTCCAGCCAAGTCTCTCCATTTTTGCGTATAGTCTTTGAAGCCTCACTTGAAACCATGGCCATACTCTGGAGTTGAGTACGGGTTGGCGCAAGATCAGTGTTGTATTGGTATTGTTTGTAAAAGGCTGCAACAAGATCTTCCCAGTTATGAACATTGGCTCTTTCTAACTGATAAAACCAATCAAGTTGAGTTCGAGACAGTCTGTCTTGGAAGAAGTGTACCCATAAATCTTTGTCAGTGGTATGGGGCTGGATTTTCCTCACATAGGACCGAAGATGCATTTTAGGGCACGAAACTCCGTCATATTTGGCGAACACATGTGCTTTGAATTTTGGAGGAATGACAATCCCCGATACTAGACCTAATTCCTCAAAGTCCAATCCAGACACTTTTTGGATTTCCATTGTGCTCAATCGATCTTCGAGATGTTTATACTTGTCATCAGCTGAAGGGTATTGTTCTTCAGAATAGTCTTCTTCTTCCTCTTCCTCTTCTGATTCTGAATTGACTACTGTTTCCTTGCCCTTTCCATCTTGGTTGTCTTTCTCACCGGATGTTGTTGCAAAGTCTAGGGCTCTTCTTGTATGCCCTTGGAACCTTATTCCCATGTTTAGAACTCTGACTATCTTCTTTGTCTTCTTTTTCTTCTCCTCAGCCAGCAAAGTCTTCAACTCTTCTTGTCCTTTGGCTAGGGTCAAGAACAACTGTTGAAACTGTGTATTCTGAGCTTGGAGGTCCTTCACCGTTTGCTCGAGATCCATCTCACTGAAATAAAAAGTAGATAGATGAGGAGACTTGTTGCAAGAAACCTGCTTATGTTATGATGAATGATAAATGCATATGCAAATGTTTTCAAGGATGTTAAGATTCAAATTTTTGGAAAAAAAGGAAACACATGTCATATTAATAGATTAAAGCTTGAGTACATCAATGCCTTCTTGGGAAAAATAATACAAAAACTCTAAGATAAAAAGGTAGTACGCATCCTCTTTGGTGCAATATAGGCATTCAAGGTATGTTCCTCATGAAGTAGCCCAGTGAGTTCCAAAACCTTCTTCTCGCTTGCGTAGAATTGGGCTTCGAAGGTATCTCGCTCCCCCTTGAGTTGTATCCAATCCCTTTGTAGGTATTCAAGAGAGGTAGGCATATCAGGATGTAGGATAGTATATGGAACATCTCCCTCCATGACAGACTCAATGATTATCGGGAGAATGGAGGGGTAAGGCATCATAAGACTCTGAGCACGTATTCGTACCCATTTGAGGTAAGGCTCAAGAGGGATGGAATTATTGTTCCCCAAAGTCTTGCTATCTACCTTGTTTAACATCCCCAAGCTCGGATAAATCTCTGGCGAAGACCTTGATCGTCGTTGTCGTAGTCAAATAACAAACCTTGAATCAGCATCTCATGCGGACCATCCCTTCGGGTGTAACCAAACTTTCTTAAGGCTAAGCAAGGGTTATAGGTGATACCTCCCCTAATTCCAAGTAAAGGGACATTAGGAAATTCCCCACAACGGTCGACAATAGTAACATTCTCTATGGATCGGAAGCATCAATGAATGTTTGAATGTTTGAGCGTCATCAACATTTGTGACCACCTTGAACCTTTCTCGTTCCTTAATACAAATTGGGGAAGATGCAAAATAAACCATCTTGCCAAGAGAGGAGTACAACACATAAGGACACCTATTTTCCTCATTGTGCGAGTGTGAAAAGAGTGTAGGATATCCCCTAGCAATGTAGGCACCAGGTTGCGGGATATGAAGATTTTGACGGTGTTCACATCTATGAGTTGATCAGGATTTGGAAACAAAACCATCCCATAGATGAGGAGAGCCATAATTTGCCTCAAAAGCTTGCAGGTCCAAAGAATTCCAACAGTTTTGGGCTTTCTCAAACAAGAACTTTGCTAGGAAACCTTTGACACCACTCCTTGTTTCCCAATGAGTTGTGACATCAGATGAGTGCAAGTGTAGAGCTTTAGCAATCTCTTCTGGATTTGTGTCTCTTTCTTTACCGTTGAAAGGTAGTTGGTTGAGAATGGGAATCCTTAAGAGTCGGGAAAATTCTTCCAAAGTAGGCACAAGTTGATAGTCGGGAAATGTGAAGCAATGGTGCAAAGGATCAAAGAACTGAAATAACACCTTCATCATGTCCTCATCTGTGTTGGAGGTGCCCAAGTTGAGTAGGCGACCATGTCTCTCGGTGAATGGAGAGTTTTCAGGAATCCTTGAAGCTAGCTCCTTAAGTTGTAGAGGGATTATCACAAGGTTGACTTGAATAGTTTTCCCACGAAGTGAATCCATATACTACAAAACAAGACAAAGATGAACCCAAAAAATCCTTGAAATGGTTAGTGAATTTGTATGATGTTATGATGTTCATGATGTTATGTACAAGTATGTATATACAAACAAAGAAAACAATTACTTAGGTTTAGGATTGCATGGAGTCTCATAGGTAAGTACCCTCTTGAAGTTTAGTTGGCTCAAACCTGTCCTAGTAATAGTAACCAGGTTCTAAGGAGCTCAATATCACTGGTTTGTTTCTTTGGTCATTGTTTCAGCACAAGCCTCTTTAATGGCGACCGAAATATCCCAAGAAACCAAACCTCAATGAGTGTAGTATCGAGTATCTACCAACTTCAGACTGCACTAAAGCCGGTCATCTCACTACATCCTAAAGGCCAAGTTGGTCAAGTAAAGGTTCTAGAAGTTCATTAGTGTTTTATGACATCACTCAGCGGCCCCGTATTCTCTTTGATTAACTCAAAGGCTACCGGTACCCACAAATATGTTGCACTAACGTAGCTATTGCTTAGACCATGTCGGTATACCCCGCACAGTTTCCACAATGTATTGCTACTTACCTATAATGTATCCCAAATCCGGGTAGAGGATTCAAACCCAAACAAAGACCCATAATATAAAGCATTCAAATCAAAAAATGAAAGCAAATAAATGTGATCTAGCCCTAAGGTAACCCCACTTTTAGAATATTCCCCAACAGAGTCGTCAGTTCTGTGATACGGTGGGAGAACTGACTTGAGGGTTTTGCATTTGATCGCAAATGTTGCGGTTAGCAAGAGTCGCCACCAACTTTTCTTTTATCCAAAAGGAAAGGTGAAAAAGCACAGGAAAGACCTTTGAGATTATTTCTTGAGTTCCGGGGGTAGATTATGAAAAGGGAAGGTATTAGCACCCTTTTCATCTATGGTTATCCATGGGCACTTAGATAGCGTCATCGAGGGTTTATGATCTTGTATTTGCTTGTTTTGGCTAAGATACCTTACATGCATAATATGGCCATTTTGTATAAGGCAACCAAGTGGAACAACCCTAAGGGTGTTTGTGTGCAAATGTATTGTTTTCATGCTTCATTTAGTCTTTAATTAGGGTTTGCTATTTATTGGTTTTAAGTCTTTCCATACGAACCCTAATTACTAGCATGTTATATAAAAGCGATAAATTGCAAAATTTAAAGTTACTACGTTATTACAACATTTGTGGGGAGGGGGGTATACAATTTGTAAATGGGGATTGCAAGAATTTAAACCTAATTAGTCTATTACAACCATATTTAATTGACATGAATATACAAGGAATTCAAATACAAAGTATAAAAATGAATAAATGTACAAGGATGCAAAATATGAAGAAAATGAATTTTGTTTAGTTTTCATGACAAAAAGATTTTGTCTTAACCTAATTAAATAAAGAAAATAGTTAATTAAGTTTGAATTTATTAAGGAAAAGATTTTAAAAGAAAACCCTAATTCTATTAATTAATCAAAAGAAAATAAGTTTAAGAAAAGTATACATTCTTTGGTATTTTTTATCTTGAAAATATTTGTGGTATTATAAAATATTTTTAGTTCTTTTTTATATTAAAATAATGTATTTTAAATGGTGTGAAGAAAAATAAATAAACAATATAATATAAATTAAGTTTATAAAATCTACTTAATAAAATGAATGAAGTATAAAAACATTTTTATTTATGGAAAAAATAAAAATAAAATATGTCAAAATATAAATATATCATTTTTTTTTGTTTTTTTATGATTTTTTTAATATTAGAAAAAATAATTTAAGAAAAATAACAAAAATGAAAATAAGAAAATAAAATTGGACCAGGGGTGTCAATAGGAAACAGGGAGGTCAACTAGCAAAAAAAATAAAATAAAATGAGTCAGGCCCAAAGGGCCCAGCGTCTGCAAACAAAAAAGGGGCCAGAATTGTGAAAATATGAAAAAAAATGCAAAAGGGTACCACTTGGGCTCGAACCCAGGTCCCAAAGGTTACAGACGTGCACTTCTACAACTGGGGTGGCTATACATCCGTTAATACAAATGAAACAATAAATATGTAAGGAAAAACGTGTTCTGAAGACTTCATCTTCAACCTCTAGCCAGACCAACTGTAACTTGCTCATTTCTCATCAAAAATGAAAACTGTAAACATGAAACTTGTAGCAAATTTTTCCATGATGCCAGAAATGTAAAGTATTAAAAATATAGATCAAAGATAAGCAAGAATTTTAATGACCCTAATTTGAACCCTAAAAATTTCAGAGATTTCAGTTTCAAAATTCTCTAAGCTCAAGAAAAATTAATGGAAACTATGGACATGGTTAGCTTCAGGGAAATGATATCTACATGTTTTATTCACAAATAAACTATTGATGATGCCTGTATGAAGAGTTCCAAGTTGAGAAAACTTATATCAAAACTGGAAATCGTGTTTGGAGTTTGAGCTTGTTTCAAGTGATGGTGATGATCAGGTTAGTTTCCTTGAGGTCATAGGAAGCTAATTCAATGGTTTGTTTGAGTTGAGAGTGGCTGAAATGACTTGGAGAAGTCCAACTGTAATGCTCTGTTTTTGGCTATGGAAGCTGAGGTAGATGATAATACAGTCGTGTAACAGGGACAGGGACAAGTTATATTTGATGTATAGTAACTTTAGGAACTAAAAGGCCAAAGAATGCACGAGGGAGATAGAAGATACAAGTTCAAGGTCAGAACCTGCACAAAAATGGAGTTTTTTATGCAATTTCTGGCTAGAGGGATTTTGAGAGAGTTTCAGGCTTGCCAAAAATCGTATGTTATGTTGCAATTGACTTGTTAATATGTATGGAAAAGATTAGAGCATAAAATCACTCCAAGTTTCTAAGTTATAGGGTTATGGCACTATAACTTGCTTTTTAAGAAAACCGAAGTGACAAATCTCAAGTATTGTACAAGCATGTTCTGAGCTTCTTGAGACCTTAGACACATTGCTTTTGGTTTATAGGGGTTGTGTGTGCAGAAAGAACAAGTTAGAAGCTCAAGACAAGTTGACTTTGTGATTAAAGCCACTTTTCAAGAATGGAATGGTAACTTTCTTCCTAAAATGGAAAATTGGCTTGGACAATGCTTGGAACACTTGGATAAAAGCTCAAAAACACGTGTAATATTCTGATTATAGATAGATCTTGAGGTTTAGAGGTCTGAAAAACAAGATTGTGCAACATAGGTTTGAAATTGACTTCTTGTTCATCACAAAATGGCTTGTAAATTAAGTGACAAAACCCTAACTTTTTCTCTTCGATTCTCCACTACTCAAGAATGATATCAAGGAGTTCTTTGACATTCTGGAAAGCTTGTAACATGCTCTACAACCCCTATTTGAATTGATTTTGAATATTACACTTGGAACTATGTGAAAAAGTGTCATGAAGTTAGGTCAAAATCCTGTCCAAATTAGGGCAAAATTTCACTAAGTATTTTGTTTCATGACCCTATGTTCATAAAATTGTAACTTGAGATCCAAGCATTTTTGGAAGAATTTGTGTGAAGCGAAGTTGTAGATATCATGGAGATCTACAAATTTTATGTTGTAAGTTTCTCTTGAATCATCTTGCATCATGGTAAAAATTTGGCTCAAAGTTATGAAAAAATAAGAAAATTTCCATACTTAGAAAAATTTCTAAGTTAAGAAATTTTAACATTTCAAGATGAAATCTTGAATTCTTGATTTCTTGATGAACAAGTTTCATATTTTGACATGTTTTGATGAATTGTGATCTTTGGCACTTGAATTTGACCAAAAAGTCAAAGTTTGACTTTTCAGTATACAGTTGACTTTTAATAAGTTGATTGAAAAATTCATTTGTCAATCCATTGGACTTGCAATGTTTTGAACCATGTCATTAGGTTAAAATAATGAAATTGGACTCTTGAGATCATGCCTTAAACCAATTTACCATTTTCTAGGTCAAAAAATCAAAAAATTTCCCTTCTCAATCAAAATCCTAATTTTGACCATTTTGCCCTTTTGGAGATTTGATCAAATTTCCCTAGGAGTTGTGGTCCAAACTTGATAAAATGATACATATAAGTCTAAAATGTTGATATGGATCAAAAATTAGGAAGTTTGACTGTAAATTGGCCATAGTTGACTTTTTCCCCAATACAACTGATTTTTAGGTCAACTGCTCAATTGACTGAGCAAAAATGTGATCCAAGGCTTAAAACTTGACATGAGTAATCTTGGGTGTCCATAATGATCCATGAAAATCATATGGGGCATTGGAAGTTCAAAAATCCTTGTGCAATCTTAAACCCTAATTTTGGTCATCAGTGCATAAGGAGGTGTCTTGAGCTGATCAAACCCTAATGCAATCTTGAGCCCAAGGAGATCTTGTGAGAAAATTCTTGATAAGTGAGAGGGAAAATTTTAGGGTACAACACATTGCATTCATCATGGATACATAACACTTTAAAACTTCGGATGAACTACCAGTATAGCAATTTAATCTCTTAATTCAACAATTTAAACATCTACGCAGCAGAATTCTTAATAACATCTTTGTCCATCATTACAGCAACTTTAAAATAATGCATACTTAGCAAAAAACAAATTAAAGTTCAACAACTGAAATAATCAACAATTAAAAGCAACAAGCGTTCATCCCCCCGAGTGTTACATATCAGAGCAATGACACCGACTCAAACTATTGAAGGTATACAACCTTCACTCTCGATTACCTGCACGTTACCAACATAAGGGCAACATTCAAACAGAAGGGGTGAGATATATAACAATATAATAAAGTGTATGATAACCAATATATTAAATTAGATCACATTACACCACCACTTCTCATCTTTTAATCAACAATAATCGCAACGGAAATACCAACAATAAACACACATTCACCACATCAATTCACAACTTCTTTATGCAATCATATAATACGACTCAATACTATGCAAACACATGTGGGACCATTGGAGCAGAACTCCCATCTTAAAAATATGCCAATAAATAGAGGCATCAACAAGGCATAAGCCTTCATCTTAATATTCTCCAATACAGGTCATCTTAACGAGCATAAGCTCCATCTTGAAATGCAATGTATGCGACACAATCATGAATGTAATGACAACACCATAATTAACAACATCTCAACACAACGTCATCGTTGGCCAGAAGCCTACATCCTAATAGCTGCCAATTATTAAAGGCATCTCAACATCTTTCATCAACATCGTTCATCAACCTCATTTATCATCAAACATCATATATCATCATAATTCACAGCAATTCAACCACATCAACAATGCAACAGAAATTCGTGAATCTCGAAACGTTGGCCATAGGCCTACAACATGATATTGCCTATAATTAATTAATCATCTAAGGCTTACTTCTAAATCACTAGACATCTACATATTACTATTCTGTAATAGTACATCATTATCATCATTAATCCTATTGTTATAAAGAAAACAATAATCTATAATCATCTCCTCCTCATCATTTTTCACAAAAATCAACATAGCAATCAACACGAGAACTAATCTGATTCCTAACTTTGATACTAGTATTATCCTTCCTGTTGTACCCCAAAATTTGCCCTCTCAATTCTCAAGGCTTTTCTTACAAGGATTTCAAGGTTCAAGCTTGAACAAGTGCATTGGGATTTTCCAATACCAAAATTAAAAGGAAACTTTCAAAAAGGGAGAAAACAGATAAAAATAACATTTTGACAAATTTGGAGGAAAACAGGTCTCCTTCAATTCAGCACCCTTCGATTGACTCTTGGCCTCCTTCGAATGCAACTTGGATTACATCCTTCAATTAACTCTAGGCCTCCTTCGACTCAGCCCTTCGATTGGAATCAGCATAAGGAGGTCGCGCCTAAACGACAATACACTAAGATCAACATGTCACTGGATCAAGCGCTACAACACATGTTGAAGGCAAAGCTGATTGCGTTAAAGGCTCCTCTCCGGAACCCAAATACGTCCGCTCCTACCTATCATCCCAATGAAAGATGTGCCTATCATTCTGACAGTCCCGGACATGACACAAAAAATTGTTGGGCTCTGAAGAACAAGGTCCAAGACATGATTGATGCCAAGGAGATCGAGTTTGACCCTCCGGAGACTCCAAACATAATCACTACTCCTATGATGAACCATTGAAAGCTTTTGTTCATTTGAATTTTCAGTTGTAATTTCTTTTGCTTATTTAAACAATTATCTATTAATGTCAAACTTTGTTTCATTAATGCATTGCATATGTTTGTCTTGAATTCATCCTTTCGTTTTCACTATATTTAAACTATGCTTTTTTCTTATGACATTTAAATCTTGCTAAAAGTTACAAGCCTTTAGAGGGAGGATGACAAAACAATGCCATAATCTCATACATTATGCTTTTGGACAGGCCTTGCTGACGATGTACAAGCATTCTTTCAAATCCTAAACACTGGGTTATAAGGAAGATAATCCCTAGTCAACCCCTTCGAGCCAAAGAAGTAGAAGTTTTCTGTTTTAACACAAATTAAAACCTTTAATCAAAAACCTGGGGCAGGGTAGTCTCTCAGTTAATTCAAACGCGCATTTAGCCGCAAACTCTCATTTTGTAATACAACGAATGACATCAAAAACATTCTTTGGAATCAAAAGATGGTGATGGTTCCCTATCACATAGGCAGTCATTATCTCTAAAAGAAAAAGAAAGGCCCACTAAGTCAAAACCTACAAAGGAGACTTAAGAGAACTGGGGCATCCCGCTGACTGTAATCTCAAAACAAGAGCAGTCAGGAAAAAAATAGGGATAACAAATCAATAAAAAAAGGTCACTACAAATCCTCAACAACATGAAAAAAATGTTGCAGAAAATGGCGGCCTTCCGACAAACTTAACCTGTTTGAACCATCACCAAAACGTCATTCCAGACTCAATTGGAGTTTAAAATGCACAATTAACTGAGCTTAGGATTGAAGAACATAATGAAGAACGGGTGGGTACAAATACACTTTGAGCCTTTATCCTTTGTTTCTTAAACTGTGAACCAAGCCACGTTACAACCCTTCAAAATTCCTAATTGAAGCATGGGTTAGTTCGAAAGCATACTGTTACAAAAGGTATCCTGACTCCATTAAGGCTTTGCTCTAAATCCTGAGATTGAATTTTCTTACAAAATTCCTATACTTACAAAAACGCATTTTTCAAAACATCAAGACAAGCATAAACTTTGCATTACTTGAATATCACTGTTTGCATATGACTATTTGTTTGATAGTAGAGAAATTCACATAATGAATATCCAGTGAACGAAAGCTCTCTCAATGAACAAAATCACTTCAAGTGGAACGACACTTCCATTGACAAATATCCTATCAACAAGGGGACATGACATGTCACTATCCAACACACCTGGGGCAGTCCAGTCAAGATTCCAGGAAACCTCTCAAGAAGTGCAGAGTAACCAGGGGCAGGCCTCCATCTCCGTCACTTGGGAGGCATTAAACGTCAAATCTCAGCAAAGAGTTACGTACAATCAAACATTTTTGGCAATGCCACGAACATTTGCTACTAGGGGCAATGGCGAATCTCTCCAAAGTCCTTCTCATAGAATGACTCCCCAACCAGAGTTTAATCTCTGAACACCTTTCCCCAGCTGAGACAACCTCAAGAATCCTCGAGGACTTTCCCCCAACGAAGTCGTCACCTCTCTAGCAGACCGGCAACAGGGTTTATTTCCCCAATAAACTACAGATTCCCCAGTTTGAGTTTGCCTCTCCGACTACTAAAAATCGAAGGACCACAACTCCTCTTCCCTAGTAGACTACTCTACAATCCCTAGCACGTCACTATGAAACCTGGACCCGACCAGATATCAGTTCAACTTCGACTCCTCAGTAGAGCAACAGACGACTAAGACTCCTGAACTCTTTTTCCCCAAGCAGGAATAAACATGCTCCCCACAGAGTTTTCAATATCCCCCAGCGGATTTCTCCTCAAACAACAAAACAGGAATCCCCAATGAAAATGTTCTAAGCAAAGTTTGAAGACACACCAACTCTTCAACAACAGTCCAGGATTTAACGGTTCCCCGACATCTGTCAAGGATTTATTTTCCCAGACAAAAATACATTCTTTAAATATTTCACATTTCATACCTCCTATTTACATACATGATAAGGTGCATATGACACAATCTCATTTATTTTGAGAACATCATGACATCACACAATGCATACATCATGATATTGCATACAGCTAACGTTTTACCTTTTCAGGAAAAAGTCAATAGATAAAGGTCATCATTCTTTTGAGGTTGTAGTCATCCAAGATTCCTTCATCATCCTGCTGAGGTTGTAGTCATCCAAGATTCCTTCATCATCCTGCTGAGGTTGTAGTCATCCAAGATTCCTTTATCATCCTACTGAGGTTGTAGTCATCCAAGATTCCTTCATCATGCTGCTGAGGTTGTAGTCATCCAAGATTCCTTCATCATCCTGCTGAGGTTATAGTCATCCAATATTCCTTCATCATCCTGCTGAGGTTGTAGTCATCTAAGATTCCTTCATCATCCTACTGAGGTTGTAGTCATCTAAGATTCCTTCATCATCCTGCTGAGGTTGTAGTCATCCAAGATTCCTTCATCATCCTGCTGAGGTTGTAGTCATCCAAGATTCCTTCATCATCCTACTGAGGTTGTAGTCATCCAATATTCCTTCATCATCCTACTGAGGTTGTAGTCATCCAAGATTCCTTCATCATCCTACTGAGGTTGTAGTCATCCAAGATTCCTTCATCATCCTGCTGAGGTTGTAGTCATCCAAGATTCCTTCATCATCCTACTGAGGTTGTAGTCATCCAAGATTCCTTCATCATCCTGCTAAGGTTGTAGTCATCCAAGATTCCTTCATCATCCTACTGAGGTTGTAGTCATCCAAGATTCCTTCATCATCCTGTTGAGGTTGTAGTCATCCAAGATTCCTTCATCATCCTGCTGAGGTTGTAGTCATCCAAGATTCCTTCATCATCCTGCTGAGGTTGTAGTCATCCAAGTTTCCTTCATCATCCTGCTAAGGTTGTAGTCATTCAAGATTCCTTCATCATCCTGCTGAGGTAGTAGTCATTCAAGATTCCTTCATCATCCTGCTGAGGTAGTAGTCATCCAAGATTCCTTCATCCTCCTGCTGAGGTTGTAGTCATCTAAGATTCCTTCATCATCCTGCTGAGGTTATAGTCATCCAAGATTCCTTCATCATCCTGCTGAGGTTGTAGTCGTCCAAGATTCCTTCATAATCCTGCCGAGGTAGTAATCGTCCAAGATTCCTTCATCTTCTTGTTGAGTCCAGATACAATCACCTTCGGATGGCATCTTTAAGCCCATCTCCAACAACTTTCTATCACCTCTCCAAATGGCATCTTTAAGCCCATTCCCTCTACCATCACATCACCAAGTGCAAATTTTTGGGCACTCTAGTGTCCAATCATCTTCCACCTTCGAGTCACGAATGGCAAAACTCGCCAATCTAACTCTTCAGGTTTAAGAAGATTGAACAGGGGCAACTATTGTACCCCAAAATTTTCCCTCTCAATTCTCAAGGCTTTTCTTACAAGGATTTCAAGGTTCAAGCTTGAACAAGTGCATTGGGATTTTCCAATACCAAAATTAAAAGGAAACTGTCAAAAAGGGAGAAAACAGATAAAAATAACATTTTGAAAAATTTGGAGGAAAATAGGTCTCCTTCGATTCAGTACCCTTCGATTGACTCTTGGCCTCCTTCGAATGCAACTTGGATTACATCCTTCAATTGACTCTAGGCCTCCTTCGACTCAGCCCTTCGATTAGACAAATGTGTTGCCTGTATACTTGCAATCGAAGGCCATGACTTGTTGGCCGCATATGCCCCCTACAAGGAAAACTCTTCGATTGGACAAAATAGTTGCCTATAAACTCTTCGATTCAGAAGCCAGAAACTTCCCTCATGCTAAAAGGAAATGATTCTCTTTATGTTTGTTTCGATCCACATGCTTTGATTGGGCAACATGCTTCCTTCGAACACGAGCTTTCGATTGGGCAATACGTTTGCTTTGATCCAAGCTTCGACTGGGCATTAGCTTCCTTCGAGTAAGCTTGTTTCGACCACAAGCTTCGACTGAGGCAAAGGCTTCCTTCGAACAAGTGCTCTTCGATCTCATTCTTGCATTATCTTTACATAATCAGAAGCTTGTACAAGGGTTTTAAAATTTGTCTTTTAGATACTACTATTCTTGGTTAAAGGCTACATACTCTTTCTTTTCATAGAGAGTACTTTTATCATAAAATCAGCTTTCAACCTGATTTTGGTCTGAGCACAAGCAACGCCAGAAGCATAAGTCACATCTTCTGCACCCCAACTGCCAAGAGGCCCCCCACATGTACTTTCACGTTACATTATTTTATCATTTCTTTGCAAGGCTGGATTTGGACAACATGTCCATTCTTTCTCTATAAATAGAGGAATTTTTGCAAAGCTGGAGGAGGGTCTTTGGACCAGAGGAACGAATCCCCCAAATTTTCTCAAACACAACAAAAACTCTCAAGTTCATCAACACTTGAGAAATCACAAAAATCCCAGAATCACATTCATCTCCTTCGACTCTGAAGAACAACCACACTTCAGTCTCCTTCGAATCAAAGAAGCATCACACTTGCTTTTTCTCTTCCTTCGAATCCAGCGTTCCAAGCACAATTATTGACCCCCTCTTTCGAATCCAGTATCCTGGGCCTCCACTCAAGGTCCCACATCCATTCAAGGCCTGAAGCAAGCTAAGTTATTCTTACCTTTGAAATTTTCGTTTCATGGCATAGTAATTTTCCCTTTCGTTTGAAACATGTACATACTATTGTTCCTTTCATTTCCACCCTTTTAACATATTTTTCAGAGCTAACCCTTTCGTTTTGCTTTCTGTTTACCTGAACTTGCTTTAACTATTAAACTGTTTACAAGACAAATACTACCATGGCCTCAGGCCATGTTGCCATTTAATGCTTTAAACGAAAGAAACAGGAAACATGAAATAGGAAACAAAGTTGCTGGCTTCTACCATCTTTCTCCAGGTCAAACGAAAGAAACAACCAGGAGGAAAACCATGTTGACTTCCAGGTTCAGTCGAAGTGCATTCCCTTACTGCTTTCAACCTTCAGTCAAAGAAGACAATAAGGCAGAACCAGAAGGCTTCGCCATACACTGACTTCCAGGCCAATCGAAGGACAGGACCTCACTGGTGCTATCCCCAATCGAAGGAGGCCAACAAAATGCAAGTTGAAGGGTGCTACTGCCTGGGTCGAAGAGCTCATTTTCCTTTCTTTTATTTTGTTTTTGCCTTTACATTTTCTTGCCTTTCAATATGGTTATAATAGTGTAGGATTTATTTTTTGCACTTTTTATTACTTTTGTACAAATGCTAGTAATTAGGTGTGTATGGAAAGATAAAAACAACAAGTAGACAACCCCTAATCAAGACAAAATGCATGCAATCAAACACACTTTACACACATGCACCCTTAGGGTAATTACACTTGTTGCCTATAGGAAAATAGTCTTGTCCCTCGAACATGGGCATTTTAGCAAAAGACCCTCGATAAAAGATCGTAGTCCCTCGATGAACCTCGATGTTGCCTTCGGTAAACGATCTAGTCCCTAAAACGATATTGCTAAAACGTCCCATATGTTGCCTTCTATGACTATACAAACGTCCCAATGCCCGTCCCTACACATCCAACGATGGGTCTTTCTTACCAAATCAATGGTAAGACAACCACATCTAAAGGAGGAGGAAAAGCACATTTAAGACCTTTCGAGTAGGTAGATCTGCTCTTAGTTACTCGCTTGCTCACAACAAAAACATTTTTACCCACACTCTCATCTTTGAACTATTTTCGAAACAAACACTTTGTAGGCATTCTTATAGAAACGAGAACCATTATGAAGTTCCATTTTCAAAATACTTTCAAAAACACATCTCACAAACACACCTTTGAACTATTTTCGAAACAAACACTTTTTAGGCATTCTTATAGAAACGAGAACCATTACGAAGTTCCATTTTCAAAAATACTTTCAAAAACACACACCACAAGCACATTCAAACAAAAGCAAGTGATCTAGCAAGTAACTAAGAGCCCATGGAAAACCATGGATGAAAAGTGTGCTAATACCTTCCCTTTTCATAATCTACCCCCCGAACTCAAAAAGCATCTCTAAAGGTCTTTCCTGTGCTTTTTCACCTTTCCTTTTTGGATAAAAGAAAAGTCGGTGGCGACTCTTGCTAAACCGCAACATTTGCGAACACAAACGCAAAACCTCAAGTCAGTTCTCCCACCGTATCACACTTCCTATTCTTCATTTTAATACTTAAGAATGAAGTTCATCGCGTTAGTTATTCAACGCTTCGAACGACACCTCAAACGGAGTCTGAAAACTCAAGTTACAACCTTTTCAAACTGATTACGCCAAAAACCAGACAACATGGATCGACGCGTAATGCCTTGGGTCGACGCTTACTGGGTTTAACACACTGCATGAGTCGATGGACACTCTCTTGTATCGACTCATACTGAGTCTTCAACACTTCATGTATCGACACATGCTCCTACGTATCGACTCATCCTGAGTCTAAAAGTCCTCATGTATCGACGCATGAATCCTTCGTATTGACTCATCCTGAGTCTAAAGGCCTTCTTGTATCGACACATAATGTTTGGGGTCGACACATACTGTTCTGTCATTAATATTTCTGTGATTTCTGTGTTTTCACTATGGGTTCCATACTTTAGGCCCTAAAAACATCCTCTAATCATAGATAATCATCAATTATAATCATCCTATAATTCTACATCATTTATACGGCATTGGAGAATCATTATTCATCCATAATTCATTGATTTTCATCATCCAACAACATATATAATTCAATCATAAACCAAACAATTTTTCACCTCTAACCCCACATCCCAATTATCATAAACCCAATTATAGAGTCAGAACCCCACCCTTATCTTGGATTGAAGGTTGCTCTATAACTTTTCCGGTTGATTTCCATTCTGCCTCTTTTCCTCCTTTCCAACAGCTTTCACGTTCTTTTCTTTCAACCCTTATTCTTCCTCTTACTGCTTCTTCTATCTCCTTATTTCTATCAATAATAAAATAACCCTATTATTCTCAAAATACCTTAATGGGCTTAAAACTACTACACCCCTTTCCTACTACTTCTATCCTTTAAAACAAGCCCACATCAAATAATATTATCCTTCTAATATTATTTCACCACTTAATAAAATAAATAAATCCAATAACCACAACACAACTTCACAAATATTCCAAAAATAATTTAATTAAATAATTAATTAAATTACGGGCGTTACAACTCTCCCCCACTTAGAATATTTTCGTCATCAAAAATTTACTTTAATCAAACAACTCATGATAGGAGTCTCGCATCTTGCTCTCAAACTCCCAAGTCATGCTTTCTCTGGCAGCTCCTAGCCAAACCACTTTAACCAAAGCAATCTCTTTGCCCCTCAGATTCTTTTTTTCACGATCCGCGATCCGTACAGGCATCATCTCCAACGTAAGATTATCCCGTACTTGCACATCATCCATATTAATCACATGAGATGGATCTGAAATATACTTCCGGAGTTGCGACACATGAAACACATCATGCAAATTCGAAATATTAGGCGGTAAAGCCACTCTATAAGCAACATTATGCACTCTCTCTGAAATTTGATATGGTCCAATAAAATGAGAAGTGAGCTTATTAGACTTCAATGCTCGCCAACACCAGTCACAGGTGTAACTCTCAAAAACACATGGTCACCCGCTTAAAATTCTAAATCTTTTCTCCGCTTGTCATGATAACTCTTCTGTCTACTTTGGGAAGCTTTCATATTTTCTCGAATCAACTTCACCTTCTCAGTAGTCTCACGAACAAGTTCAGTTCCAAGTACTACACTTTCACCAGATTCATGCCAACATAAAGGAGTTCTACATTTTCGACCATACAACGCTTCAAAAGGTGTCATCCCAATACTGGAATGGTAACTATTATTATAAGTGAACACTATCAACGGAAGATAAGTATCCCACGAACCTTCCTGCTTAAGAATACATGCCCTCAACAAGTCTTCCAACGATTGAATAGTCCGTTCAGTCTGACCATCTGTCTGAGGATGATACGCCGAACTCAACCTCAACTTAGAACCCAACGCTTCTTGCGAACTTTTCCAAAAATCAGAAGTAAATCTTGGATCTCTATATGACACAATGCACAAAGGAACACCATGCAACTTCACAATCACACTAGTGTAAATCTCAGCTAACTTCGACACTAGAAAACTGATGTTAATAGGAATAAAATGAGCTGACTTGGTAAGCCTATCAACAATCACCCAAATTGAATCATGTCCTCTTAAAGTATTAGGTAACCCCGTCACAAAGTCCATTGAAATGCTATCCCATTTCCATTCTGGAACTTCTAACGGTTGTATCAACCCTGCTGGCTTCTGATGTTGAACTTTTGACTTCAGACAAGTCAAACATGCATACACAAACCGAGCCACATCACTCTTCATTCCAGGCCACCAAAACAAACCTTTCAAATCTTGATACATCTTTGTAGCTCCTGGATGAATACTCAACTTACTTCTATGACTCTCTTCAAGTATCACTTTCTTCATCTCAGCATCATCAGGAATACAAATCCGGTTACAAAACCTCAGCACACCTTGCGCATCTAACTTAAAATCACTATTCTCAGACTGATCGATCCCAACCATCGAATCTACCAGTTTCACATCCAACTTCTGAGCTTCTCTGATACTGTCTAGAAATTCATTATTAATCTTCAACATACCTAACATAACACTTTGCAGCGTAACCTCGCAAACTAAGCTCATATCTCTGAACTGCTCAATTAATTCCAACTCTTTAACCATCATTGTCGATATATGTAAAGTCTTTCGACTCAACGCATCAGCTACCACATTCGATTTTCCTGGATGATAATTCAAACTAAAGTCATAATCCTTTAATAATTCCAACCATCTTCGTTGCCTCATATTTAACTCCTTCTAATCGAATAAATACTTTAAGCTCTTATGGTCACTAAACACTTCAAATCTAGAACCATGAAGATAATTCCTCCAAATCTTCAGCACAAAGACAACTGCAACAAGCTCTAAATCATGCGCAGGATAGTTCTTCTCATGAGTCCTTAACTTCCTTGACGCGTAAGCAACTACCTTATCATTATGCATAAGCACACCTCCTAAACCCATCTTAGAAGCATCACAATATACCATAAAAGGCTCTCCTGGATTAGGCAAGGTCAAAATTGGAGCCGACGTTAACCTCTTCTTCAATTCTGTAAAACTTTCTTCGCACTGAACATCCCACACAAAAGCTCTACCTTTACAAGTCAACTTAGTCAACAGAAGTGCCAACTAAGAAAAACCTTCTATAATAACCAGCTAATCCCAAAAAGCTTCTAATCTCAGTAGCTGACCTCAGAGTTTCCCATTGCAACACAACATCAACCTTTGATGGATCTACAACAACGCCACTACCTGAGACTACATGACCAAGAAAACTAACCTCCTTTAACCAAAATTCACACTTGGACAACTTTGCATACAACTTCTTCTCTTTTAAAACTTGCAATACTACTCTTAAGTGTTCTGCATGCTCTTCTTCTGACTTAGAATAAATCAAAATATCATCAATGAACACCACTACAAACTGATCCAAATAAGTATGAAAGATACAATTCATATATTCTATGAATACTCCCGACGCATTAGTAACACCGAAAGGCATCACCGAATACTCATAATGTCCATAACGCGTTCTGAAAGCCGTCTTCTGGATATCTTCATCCTTCACCTTAATCTGATGGTAACCCGACCTCAAATCAATTTTACTAAACACACGAGCATCCACCAATTGGTCCATCAATTCATCTATTCTTGGAAGCGGATACTTGTTCTTAATCATCACTTTATTCAACTGTCTATAATCAACACAAAGCCTCATACTTCCATCTTTCTTCTTTACTAACAACGTTGGAGCTCCCCACGACGATACACTTGGTCTTACAAACTTCTTTTCAAGTAACTCTTCCAATTGCTTCTTCAACTCTGACAATTCAGTTGCAGACATCCTATATGGTGCCATAGACACAGGTCTGGTACCAGGTACAAGATCAATAGCAAATTCAACTTCCCTCTCCGGCGGTACATTAGGAATTTCATTAGGGAAAACTTCAGGAAATTCACACACCACCTGTAATTCCTCAATTATAGCTTGAGTCTCTACAGATAGCAATACCATCAACGAGGACATATGTGCTTCTTCTTGCATCAACTTCCTCAATTATCTAGCAGACAACAAACTATCTTCCTCTTCTTCAGGAGTAGAAAACCTCACAGACTTGTCATAACAGTTAATATGAACATAGTTATGCTCTAACCAGTTCATACCCAAAATCACATCCAAACCTCTTAACGGTAAACAAACCAAATCAACAGGAAAGTCTCTGTCGAAGACCGACAAGGGACACTTTAAACACATAAAAGAAGTAGTCATCGACCCCTTGGCTGGAGTATCGAAGACCATTTCTCCATTCATAGAAGACAATATAAGACCCAATCTTTCAACACAATCAACAACAATAAAGAAATGAGTATCATCGGTATCAATAATAGTAATTAAAGGAGTACTATTAATGAAACATGTACCTCTGATAAGTCAATCCTCAACAGCTGTCTGATCCTCAACCAAAGCAAACAACTTACCACTTGTCTGCGCCCTCTTCAGTTTCTGACACTGACTGCCAATATTCCCTTCTTCACTACAATTGAAACAAATCATATCCTTATGCTTGCACTCAGATACAACATGTCTGTTCTTACCACAACGGAAACACCTCTTTACTTCATTAGTACACACATTACTCTTATGCCCAGGTTTCCCACATTTAAAATAAACCACACCAGCAGGAGCATCTCTCCCACTAGTCCTCTAACCCTGAGCAACTTTCTGTTTACCTTTACCAGCTGGGGTATCATAAGGCTTACCATGATTTTGTTGGTGCTTACCCCTCTTCTCACTGATAATCTTGTAATGAGCATTATTATCCTCTTCATAAATCCTGCAACTATCAATCAAATCAGCAAAGACACGGATCTTCTGGTATCCAACTGCCTTCTTAATCTCCGGGAGCAACCTGTTCTCAAACTTGATACACTTTGAAAACTCAGCATCTGCCTCACCATAGTGCGGATAAAACTTAGCTAACTCAGCAAACTTTGTAGCATACTCAACAACCGACATATTCCCTTGCTTCAGCTCAAGGAATTCAATCTCCTTCTTACCACATACATCTTCTGGAAAGTACTTCCTCAGGAATTCCCTATGGAACACAGCCCAAGTGACATTCTCACCTGCAACTTCCAATCTCTGACAAGTCTCTAACCACCAGTCATCAGCCTCGACTTCTAGCATATGAGTACCATAACAAACCTTCTGCGCTGGAGTGCAGTCCATCACACGGAAGATTCACTCAATCTCTTTCAACCACTCCAACCTGCTTATTGGGAGTTCATCATATGGTTTTACTGAGCTAATCCTGACTGGGGAGCGATTTGAAAGCGGTATCAGGAGCGGAAATATTATGGTGGTTACGTCTTCTAGTGTTGTAAAGAAGACGTTCAACAATAATAAAGAAACCAATACAGTTTATGGCCAGAAGGGTCATAGTAAAAATGTCTGCCATCAGTCTGTGGGAGCAGTGTTGATCTCTAATCTGGCGCATGTTCAACAACAACAACAACAGGGTAATCAACATAGGTTAGTCTCTCTGAGAAGGTAGTTCACCAAGATTAGTATGCCATTGTCTCAGGCATTACAAAATCTGTTGAAAGCCAAATTGATAACACTGCATGATCCTCCTCCTAATCCCAACACCTCCTCTCCTAAGTACAATCTGAATGTGAAGTGTGCCTATCATTCTAATAGTCCTGGATGTGACACCAACAACGAATGGGCTTTGAAAAACAAAATCCAGGATATGGTTGATGCAAAAGAAATTGAATTTGATCCTCCCGAGACCCCTAATGTGATTACTGCGCCTATGCCCAGTCATGGTAAAGGTGTTAATGCTATTGATGATGTTTTATATGTCTCCATCATAAGTGACTTGACCACTCCCTTAATGATTATTAAGAAGAATCTGTTGAAAGCCGATTTATTTCGGGTTGCCTTGAAAGTTATTGCCATTGTGCGTCCCAATGTGATGGTTGTATATGGTTGAAGAAGGGTGTTCAACGTTTGATTGACAACCATGAAATTCTGTTTGAAAGGACTCCGTCCGTGAAGAGTTTGCATGAAAATATGTCTCAAGAGATGACACTTGAAGATGTTTATATAATCACCATTTCCAATACTCCTATAAGGATCACCTCTAAAGGTCCTATAAGGATTCCTGTCGAGCCTAGGGTGGCTTCCATGATCATTACTGCACCGGGGCCAGTTCCCTATTCCTCCGACAAGGCTATTCCCTGGAACTATGGAGCTGAAGTTTATTACCATGGTGTCAGGAAAGAACCATAGATCACCGAAGATGAAGATTATGAAGTTACCAAACTTAATGTCGAAAATATTGTCGTAACTAGTAAGGTTACCAGGACAGAAAGGGTCTTCTCTCCCGGAATATCTCCTTTGAAAACTATCACAACACCTGTTCACATCCCTGCTACTGAGTCGTCCACTAACACAGGGAAAAGAAAAGATGATTGAGCCTTCCCGAACGGAGGCGCCATCAAAATATGTTACTATTGAAGACTCTTCCAAACAAGAGATGGAATAGGTGCTAAAAATCATATGCAAAAGTGACTACAATATAGTTGAACAACTGGGGCATACGCCCTCCTAAATATCCATGTTGTCCTTATTATTATGCTCTGAAGCCCTTGCTCAGGCTTTGGTAAAATTTCTTAAGAATGCTCATGTACCATGTCATACCCCAATTTTTGACCTAAGATCCCATCTTCATTTGCATTGTTTTATATATACATCAAGGTCACGAAATATGGTCGGATTCAAACGTTTCACCTTCAAGCTTTGACTGTGCAGAGATTATCGAGTATTGTGAGCATTTTATCTTATGAATGAATAACCACTAATCAAGCACGAAGTGTGTGTTTTGTTTTTTGATTTCATGTGAAGGAAACATGTCTAAAAGAAGAGCGTCAGACGTCACGCCTCAATTAGGGTTTCGAGTCTCAGGATAGAAGTACAGTTAATCATTGATTCTCGAAGACTGATTCGTCAAGAGAGTCATGTGTTTATTTCCACGCCCTGTCCAACAGATGGCCTCAAGTGTCTCTGAAATTATTAAAAAAAACCCGTCAAAGTTCTACTGCCATTGGTTTATGTGTGTTTCATATTGCGTTGAAATACAAGAAAAATCAAGCTATGCAAGTCAATTCCGACCACTTCGACCAAAAGTCATGTGCAAGTTTTCTCATGATGCAGGGAGAATTTAGTTAAAGTGGGATGATTAAATTCAAGACCGTTCTGGAAGAATTTAGTCAGAATACCTGGAATTTTCTTTATTTGAATTCAAGTGTTAATAGAAGCTACCAAGAGATCTCATTCAAGAATAATCATTCTCCGCATTAGATATTTATTCAAGATTATTTTGTGTGATTATTTTGGTGGGTTACATAATGACTATTTGAATTCACATAAAGCATTTATTCAAGAAGATGTTGGAAAAAGAAATTTGATTCAAACTTGTCATTCATCACAAGAATAAATACATGATGGGCACAAGATTAATTCATGTAGTTTATCTGAATCTCTAATACAAAATGCAAGATTCAAGTCTTAAGGCTTGCATTTTTGGTTCATTCATCATTCAACATAACATTCAAGTATCAATCAACTATTTTCCAAATTCAAATGGAAGACTTTGAATTTTGTCAAGACATATCAAGATTCAAAGTTGTTTACAATTACAAGGGAATTGAGATTTATATTGAAGAATAAGTACCCATTCATGTTACAATTTATTTGGATTATTTTTAGAAAGTTACAAAAGAAATTAAAGTTTGTACATGAAAATCAAGCTATTATTTCTTGCTCCAATAGCAGCCCCAATGCTGCCCACTTTTCCAGCACTATTTTAATACAATAACAGTCCAATTCTTGGGTATTTTACTGTCCAAAAATAGCAGTAGAAAATAGTCCCAATGTTGTTCTTTTTCTCCAGCCTTGTTCAACACAAACCAGTCCATTTTTATGGTATTTTGCTGTAAAAAAGAACTGCTGTAAGTCAGTCCAAAACAACATGCAAATCAGTCCAAAACTACTCTATGCAGTCTGCTCCAACCTGCATCATAACATCCACAAATTTGCATCAAAATTGCTAAAGAAAATGGTGTGAAAAAAGTATAAAAAAAGTAGGCAAAAACAATTCAAAAGCTTATCAATTTTGCCTCCAAATCTCACTCTAATGTGCCTATAAAAGGACCTTGTATGAAGAGGAAAAAAGAGAAGAAAAAAATCATAAAAAAACACACAGAAAATTCAAAGGAGAAGAACAACAAAAAACTCAGTAGAGAGGAAAAATCAGAAGAACATAGCAAATTCAAGAAGAGAAACTTACTGTCTTTAGAAGCCCCATCAGAGAGGCTTCGATAGGTATTTTTTTCTTCTTCCTCTCTATCTACTTCCGCATATATTCATGTTTGAATCATTTTCTACGCCATTTTTTTCCTGCCATACGATGCTTGCCTTATCATACCTTCTTTGCTGTATTTTCTTTGAGTTGCTGCATTTTGTTAGCATTTAAACATGTTTAGAATCATAACAACAGTAAGTAACATAAAATTCAGAGAAAAAACTACTTCAAAACTATTGTTAAAGAAATGTCTCACCATTTTTAGCTCGTACCTAACAACTTCTGGCCATAACCAAAGATCCGAACCGCGACTTCTTTTCCCTCAACCATAAATGCAGTCCCAAGAGAAACACCACTACAACCTGCTTCAAACCCTTCGTTATTTCACATCCCAAAACAACAACTATTACCGACACCTTCAAATGCTTATGAAACTGGTTGGCTGACTAATGGTGACCAAATGGCGCAAGCTGCATAAATCAGCCATCTATTCCTCTTTCACCTTTCTCATGTGCATACCCATCAAACCAACAACCCTTATAGCCCCACATTCATCCTGCACCTAAACGATACTCACTGATCAGAATTCTGCAAACATTCATCTTGTAATGTGACAATCTCCAACCGGTAGCACATACTCCTTCAACACCCACCAAACCATCATTCCCAAGACAAAGAACTAACATCAAAATACAAGATAAGAAAAAGCAAAAAACAAGATGGTTACTCACCGTCACAGTGGCCACTTTGCTGTAATCTTCATCAAACAAGAACCACCTTTCTTCAATTCAAATCCCTCCGCCATTATCTTCCGTTCTTCCGCTTCAATTCTTCTGCCAGCTTCACAGACTGCAACTTCCATCGTGCTGTAACACTACTTCAAAACTTCCGCTCACCATACTTACTCTTACTGTTAACACAACAACAATAGCAACATAACCTGTAACAACCAAAAACACATAACCCATCAACCTTCAATCTATAGTGGTAGCTGAGATTTATTGCACGTAATAAGAGAAGTTAAAACGCAGGGATGGATAACGCAGTAAAGAAAGTGTGGCACAAGTTATTTTAGTTAATTTTGAAATAAAAAACCAAAGGCACAACTTCTGTTATGCATATTGCACGAACAGATCTAACCTATCTCTTTTCTTTGTCCTTCTGTTACGCATACGACAAAACCATTCCAATCCAAAACTTTCCTTTCAAGGGAACAAATTTTCTCTGATGCCAACCCAACGCCCAACACACTCTTTCTTCATCCCCTCCAATCTCAACAAGTTTTCCATACTTTTATTCATATTTTTTTTCTCTCTCACAACAAAACAAAAACAAACATTTCACAATAATACAATGAACCATGTCGGAAGCACCTAGAGACTACAACCTTGTTGAACGGAACAAGAAAATCCTAGACTTCATTGAGGATGTTACCTTAAAAACCGACCTAGTCCAATAACAAGTCCTCTCAGAAATCCTTTCCCGCAATGCACTGTTGAGTATCTCAAACAGTACACTTTCGATGGTCACACAAACCATAATGCCTTCAAAAAAACTCTTTCCTATTATCTCATACGAAGATATTTAGATCGATATTGAACGCATCGCGAATGGTGTCACTGATTCTCTTCACACACCTAGATCTCTGAATGAGAAAGAACATAAAGAGCTTGTTGAACTTGTCGGTGTCAAACTCGGCTAAGAATATGAACTTGTTGTCACTACTTATGCTGGACTATACTGTTATCAAGTTGGTGATGTGCTGAAGGTAGCTGGATTCAAGAACAAAGCACCACAATTCAATTTCGTATATAGAAAAAATATTGTGCTGAGCATTGATGCAAACAAGATAAAGGGTTATGGTGGTGGCGGTGGGATTCTTACAGCGAGGAAATGCTATGGTATTTTTGGTGAACTGAGGAAGATGTTTATTTAATTTCAGTTTATTTACTTGACAAAACATAGAGATAGGTTCTTGCTGTTATTAATAATATTAAATATTTTTCTCTTCCCTAGGCTACAAAACCAGCTCGCGTCGCCTTTGCTTCACCCTTTAGGGTTTCACAATTTCCTTTGTTCAATGGCAACCGGGTCAGCCCATTGGGTTGTTGGCCCAATTTCCTCTATCCGTATTCCCTTTTGTATTAATTAAATCATATATATAACAGTTAAATAATATAGTTTAGTTGTCAAAGCTTATCAATCATAATCTTAAGGGCCTAAGCTCGACCCCTGCTGGGCCATTTTTTTGTTCTTTTGATCTTTTAAGCTTTTTTCTTTCAACTCCATTAAAATTGATTATATATTAGTTTACTCTATTATATAATTATTTATTTCATTACAAAACATAAAAAAAACATGTTATTATAAATTTATCTTTTATTTAATTTTTGTCAACATGCTATTAATCTTTTATTTAATTTTTGCTATTTATTTAATTATTCAAATACATGCTTATAAACTAATCTTTTATTTAATTTTTGTTTGAAAATGCATGCTAGTATAATTTAATTTTCGTTATTTATTTAATTGTTCAATTGTCGCTATAATTAACTTTATTCTTGATCGTTTAATCTTTATCTTTCGTCCGCCTCAAATCCAAAGGAAATGTTTTGTTAACTCCATAAGTAATACGATCGTGCGAATACCCTCATTCATTTTTTTGTTTGTTTACTATTTTGCTAAACTTAAGATAATTTTCCTAAAAAACACAATTTTCAAACTCACACCTTTTAAGCCAAAATTTTTGACACTAGGTCATCGTATCTTCAAAATATCGTCCAAACAAATCATTTTTAGCCAAACCAACCATTTTTACCAAACTAACCATTTTAATCAAATACACAATTTTAAAAACAAATATTTCAAAAGGTTCCTGCGGAGTACCGCAGATGCATTGGGTGCTAATACCTTCCCATTGCATAATCAATCCCCGAACTCTAGATCTCTTTTCAAAAAATGCATTGTATTTTCATTACTTTTAAGTATTATTTTACATTGCATATTTTAGGGTTTTATTTTGCTCTTTTCCATTTTCCCTTTGAAATAATAAAGCGCGATGACGACTCTTGCTTTTGTGAGTCGAGTTAATTAATAACTCGATCTCCGACTTACCCCGCTACATTATTTATCGCTACAGAATTGGCGACTCTGCTGGGGAAAGATTGACCTCTTGTTGGTACATCCCTAAGTGGGTTAAGCCTAATACCTTCCCATTGCATAATCCCTATGTATATATTATGGTTATTTGGGTGTTAATGATATTTACAAAGGACAAGTCCTATACTCAGACTAAGTTACACTTAAGAATAGGACAGGCGGTATAGTCATGTTAACTTTGAGGGAGTAATTTCGAAGAAGGATACATGAAGTACCCCACTCAGTGGAAGCCCATTTGAATGTAGTATTTGTTTACCAAGTAATCGGGAAGACATTATTGCTTTTTACCTGGGAGCTAAAGAAGCTGCGAAATGTAGAACCTTTAACCCATCTTGGCCTTTTAGGTGTAGCGCGAAGACTATAACAGAGTAATCCGGAAGTAGTTATCACGCGATGCTACACTCAGATGATTTTCTCTTAAGAATATTACTAATTATCGAGTAACTGAGACGTTTGTAATATCTGAAGGAGGAATGTAGACTATGGCAACTTTTAGAACCTCGTTTTACAGGTGTGATTAAACCTTTAGTACATACCTTGGGGTGAGATTTACCTTTGACTCCATGCGTTGAAACTTTGAACCTCGTGTTTGTGAACTGATGTGTAATTGTTGCATTGTCATTCATTCATGCATTCATAAGCATTCTTTTAAACATGTTTTTCAAGGAACTTAAGAATGATTTTTGCAGACATCTCAGGTACTTTTTACCATGGATTTTGGAAAGAAAAAAAACACTCGGATACTTATGTCATTTTGTAAAACTATCTAAGGGCTTTATGTTCCAAAGTTGTAATTTACTGCTTTTCATTAATGAAATGAGTTTTGTTGTTCGAAATTCCCTTACCATTGATGTGTGCAAAGTTATCAAAGTTCTAAAGTTCATTGAAAAACTATCAAAATAAATAAGCATTTGCATCACATATCATGCATCATCCGACATTCAATCTTACATGTTTTCTAGATTATTATACTTGCTTTTTTTCAACTCTGATAGAATTGTCAAGATGTTTCACCAGTATAATACTCGAGCCAATCATCGAAAGAGAATGGAAGATCTAGACCCAAAAAATCACGAGCTTTGCGAGGAGGTTACTACTCTTCGTACTAGAATGGAAAAGTTGTCTGCTTTGGTGGAAAGTTTGATGGCTGCTCAAAATCAGCCATCGACGTCAGCCACTGAGATCCAAGCTCAAACTACTGTGGTTTCCGAGATCGTCACTACTCCAGCATATTTGTCTCAATTCAACTCTCCGCAACATAAAATGCCGAAATGTTTTCCATGGGGTATGCCTTGCAATTTCATGCTAGAAGGAAACCAACCTGCTGTGTAACCCATGATTCAACTTGTTGTGTCCATTCCTCAACCTGAGATGACTTATGTGCAACCTGTAATCCAGCCTATGGTATCTTTCCCTCAGCCTGTAATGACTACTGTTGCTCCCGTGGTTCACACTATTCCATATACAAATGAACCCATTTATCATGCTGATGCTACTGAAAGTTTAGGCATCTTCGATAGGATGGAGGAGTTTCAAAACTAATTTCAGGAAATGAAGAGATAAATTAGAGCATTTAAAGGGGAAGACTTGTTCTGGAAAAATGCTCATGACTTGTGTTTGGTCCCAAACGTGAAAATTCCAGCTAAGTTCAAAGTTCTAGACTTTGAAAAGTACAAAGGTGACTCATGTCCGCAAAGTCATTTGACAATGTATGTGAGAAATATGTCCACTTACTCTGATGATCATAAGCTATTGATTCACTATTTTCAAGACAGTTTAACTGGCGTCACACTAAAATGGTACATGGGTTTGGATAGCACTCGAATCCGCAACTTCAACGACCTCAGTGAAGCTTTTGTTCGTCAATACAAGTATAATGTTGACATGGACTCGGACCGAGATCAACTCCGAGCTATGTCCTAGAAGGATAGAGAATCTTTTAAAGAGTATGCCCAAAGATGGCGCGAGATTGCCGCTCAAATCTATCCTCCTCTCGAGGAAAAAGAGATGATGAAGATTTTTCTGAAGACATTAGGTTCTTTCTACTATGAAGGAATGATTACGAGTGCGCCTAGCGACTTCACTGAGATGGTGAACATGGGCATGCGACTTGAAGAAGGAATTCGTGAAGGGCGTCTAGTCAAGGAAGGTGGTACATCTAGTGGTGCCAAGAAATTTGGAAGTGTCTTCCCCAAGAGGAGAGAACAAGATGTTAGTGCAATTTTTCCTGCAAGAGCTAATACCTTCCCATTGCATAATCCCTATGTATGTATTATGGTTATTTGGGTGTTAATGATATTTGCAAAGGACAAGTCCTATACCCGGACTAAGTTACACTTAAGAATAGGACAGGCGGTATAGTCATGTTAACTTTGAGGGAGTAATTTCAAAGAAGGAGACATGAAATCCCCCACTCAGTGGAAGCCCATGTGAATGTAGTATTTGTTTACAGAGTAATCGGGAAGACATTATTGCTTTCAACCTGGGAGCTAGAGAAGCTGCGAACTGTAGAACCTTTAACCCATCTTGGCCTTTTAGGTGTAGCGCGGAGACTATAACAGAGTAATCCAGAAGTAGTTGTCACACGATGCTACACTCAGATGAGTTTCTCTTGAGAATATTACTAATTATCGAGTAATTGAGACGTTGGTAATATCCGAAGGATGAATGTAGAAAATTTTAGAACTTCGTTTTACAGGTGTGATTAAACCTTTAGTACATACCTTGGGGTGGGATTTACCTTTGACTCCATGCGTTGAAAATTTGAACCCCGTGTTTGTGAACTGATGTGTAATTGTTGCATTGTCATTCATTCATGCATTCATAAGAATTCTTTTAAACATGTTTTTCAAGGAACTTAAGAATGATTTTTGCAGACATCTCAGGTACTTTTTACCATGGATTTTGGAAAGAAAAAAAAAACACTCGGATACTTATGTCATTTTGTAAAACTCTCTAAGGGCTTTATGTTCCAAAGTTGTAATTTACTACTTTTTATTAATGAAATGAGTTTTGTTATTCCAAATTCCTTTACCATTGATGTGTGCAAAGTTATCAAAGTTCTAAAGTTCATTGAAAAACTATCAAAATAAATAAGCATTTGCATCACATATCATGCATCATCCAACATTCAATCTTACATGTTTTCTAGATTCTTATACTTTCTTTTTTTCCACTCTGATAGAATCGTCAAGATGTCTCACCAGTATAATACTCAAGCCAATCATCGAAAGAGAATGGAAGATGTAGACCAAGAAAATCACGAGCTTCGCGAGGAGGTTACTACTCTTCGTACTAGAATGGAAACGTTGTCTGGTTTGGTGGAAAGCTTGATGGCTGCTCAAAATCAGCCACCAACTTCAGCCACTGAGATCCAAGCTCAAACTACAGTGGTTTCCGAGATCGTCGGTGCTCCAGCATATTTGGCTCAACTCAACTCTCTGCAACATCAAATGTCGAAAGGTTTTCCATGGGGTATGCCTTGCAATTTCACGCTAGAAGGAAATCAACCTGTTGTATAACCCATGATTCAACTTGTTGTGTCCATTCCTCAACCTGAGATGACTAATGTGCAACCTGTGATCCAACCTATAGTATCTTTCCCTTAGCCTGTAATGACTACTGCTGCTCCCGTGGTTCACACTATTCCATATACAAATGAACCCATTTATCATTCTGATCCTACTGAAAGTTTGGGCATCTTCGATAGGATGGAAGAGTTTCAAGACCAATTTCAGGAAATGAATAGAGAAATTAGAGAACTTAAAGGGAAAGACTTGTTCTTGAAAAATTCTCATGACTTGTGTTTGGTCCCAAACGTGAAAATTCCAGCTAAGTTCAAAGTGCTAGACTTTGAAAAGTACAAAGTTGACTCATGTCCGCAAAGTCATTTGACCATTTATATGAGAAATATGTCCACTTACTCTGATGATCATAAGCTATTGATTCACTATTTTCAAGACAGTTTAACTGGCGCCACACTAAAATGGTACATGGGTTTGGATAGCACCCGAATCCGCAACTTCAACAACCTCAGTGAAGCTTTTGTTCGTCAATACAAGTATAATGTTGACATGGCCTCGAACCGAGATCAACTCCGAGCTATGTCCTAGAAGGATAGATAATCTTTTAAAGAATATGCCCAAAGGTAGAGCGAGATTGCCACTCAAATCTATCCTCCTCTCGAGGAAAAAGAGATGACGAAGATTTTTCTGAAGACATTAGGTTCTTTCTACTATGAAGGAATGATTACGAGTGCGCATAGCGACTTCACTGAGATGGTGAACATAGGCATGCGACTTGAAGAAGGAATTCGTGGAGGGAGTCTAGTCAAGGAAGGTGGTATATCTAGTGGTGTCAAGAAATTTGGAAGTGTCTTCCCCAAGAGGAGAGAACAAGATGTTAGTGCAATTTTTCCTAGAAGGCTAAGAAGAGGATATTCACACGTTGCGGTAGTCACTCCTGTTATCTGCCCAACAATGGTAACTCCAACTTATCAAACCTCTCAAATTCAACAACGACAGTTTCAACAACAGCCTCAACAACAGGCTCCTCAATTCAACAATCAAAATCGTTCATCGAGAAAACCACAGTTTGATGCAATCCCAATGACTTACACTGAGTTGTTCCTCGCTTTGATCAGGAAGAATCTATAACAATGAAGCATCCTCCTATTGCACCAAATAGTACTTCCCCTTGGTACAAGGCTGATCAATTATGTGCATATCACCAAGGTTCGCCAGGACATAGTATTGAAAATTGCTTTGCTTTGAAGGCAGATGTCCAAAGGTTAATCAAGAGTGGTATTTTATCCTTCAAAGATGTTAACCCGAATGTTCAAGCTAATCCATTGCCTCAACATGGGGCAGCATCGGTAAACATGGTGCACGAATGTCCTGGAAAGTTTTGATTCTACCAAGTTGAGCATATAAGGGACTCACTAATCAGAATGCACCAGAGTTTAAGTAGACTTTCCTTCTTTAAACAATCACATGATTATGACGTTTATGAATTTTTCTCAGTGGAAGATGATTGTCTTTTTGTGAAAGAAAATATTCGTAAGTTGTTAGATCAAAGGGTTATTACCATCACATATGACAGAGATACAAATGATGAAGTGAATGTTATAGTGCCAGAATTTAACATGCATGAGCCAATATAGATTTCTTATGATAGTCAAACTTCACCTGCTGCTCCTTTGATTATCTGTCCACCTGGTCCCTTGCCTTACAACTAGGACAAAGCCATACCATACAACTATAATGCCATAATGATTGAGAATGGAGTAGAATTCCTCATACCACCGATGCCATCTTTTGTCAATATTGCTGATGTGAGTAGAGTCATAAGGAGTGGACGTATCTTTGCAGTTGTACCACCAAAAAGGCATGAAGTTCAAGTTAGAAGACATATAACAGCAGAAATTCTGACGATGAATGTTGAACCAAGAGTTAAGGTTGGCTGACCCAGTGGACCTAACCCATATCCTGATGATGAGATTTTGAAACTCATTAAGAGAAGTGAATACAAGATTGTGGACCAACTATTGCAAACTCCTTCCAATATTTCTATGCTCGCTTTACTAAGAGATTCTGGTGCCCGGGAAGCCTTGATGAAGGTATTGGCCCAACATTCATAGATCATGATGTGACGGTGCACCAATTTGATGGAATTGTGGGAAATATTACTTCATGTAACAATCTTGGTTTCAGTGATGAAGAGCTTCCGGAGGAGGGAAGGAACCATAGTATGGCCTTGCATATCTCAATAAGTTGTGGAAATGATACTTTGTCAAGTATGCTGGTAGATACAGGTTCATCACTAAATGTACTGCCTAAAACTACCTTATCTCGACTATCACATCAACATGCTCCTATGAGACCTAGTGGGGTAATTGTCAAAGCGTTTAATGGTTCTAGGAAAACAGTCATCAGTGAAGTGGATCTCCCCATGACAATTGGCCCTCATACCTTTCAGATCACTTTTCAAGTAATAGATATTCATGCTGCTTACAGTTACCTATTGGGTCGCCCATAGATACATGATGCAGGGGCAGTCACTTCCATGCTCCATCAAAGATTGAAGTTTGTGAAGAATGGAAAGCTGGTAAAAATTGGTGGAGAACAGGCTATGGTGGTTAGCCACTTGTCATCTTTCTCTTATATTGATGTTAATGGGTATGTTGGAACCCAATTCAAAGCTCTATCTGTCGCTAGTAATGAAGTGAAGAAGCAAGGGACATCTATATCTTCTCTTGAAGATGCGCGACGAGTGGTTAAGAGTGGTTCGGTTGAAGGTTGGGGCCATGTGTTGACTTTGCCTAAGAACAAGTTTGGAGAAGGTCTTGGTTTTTATCCCGTGTCTGCAAGAGCTAATCAAGATACAGTTACCCGTTCGATACAAGAAGTTTTCCGAAGCGCAGGTTTTATCCATCCGACTCCGCCCGAAGTTGATGCTATAATAGAAGACGGTTATGAAGAGGATTTACCCAACTTTGTAGCGCATGGAGTGGTTTTCCAGAACTAGACTGCTGTTGATATTCCTGTTGTGATGCACATTTCTGAGTAATGCTTTATTTTATTTTGAAAAAACATTTCGCTCTGCCGAAGGCGAAAGAGTATTTATGTTGGGCTTTGTTGAAAATAAATCCTTTTGCTCTTCCTAAGGCAAAATAGAAGATGTTTGGGCTCTTTTGTTTCAAGTATTGCCAATCATGAATAAAAATGTTATTTTGTCCCCATACTGTTTTTACTTTTCATTTTTTCTGGAAAATGGTAATAAAAATAATAAAAATAAAGAAATATAATAATATTTTTTATATCTGTACAACTTTCGCATTAATCAATTTCTAAAGTAAAGCATAAATAATATGTGCAGATTAATCCATGACTTAACCATTGAAAAAATGACCCTATGCCCCCTCCCAACTTCGAATTCCATGTGTTTGCAGCCGAGGAAGAGGATGGTGAAGAGATCCCTGATGAAATTTCTCGTTTACTTGAGTACGATGAAAAGATTATTCAGCCGTTCGAAGAGCCCGTGGAGATAATCAACTTGGGTAGTGAAGAGGACAAAAAGGAAGTCAAGATTGGAGAGTTGCTTGTCCCAGAGGTTAAATAAGGAATGGTGGAGCTTCCCAGAGAGTATGTAGATGTGTTTTCTTGGTCCTAACAAGATATGGCAGGTTTGGGTAACAATATTGTGGAGCATCAATTGGCGTTGAGACTTGAATGCCCGCCGATTAAGCAGAAGTTGAGAAGAACTTGTCCCGATATTGCTAACAAGATCAAAGAAGAGGTTCAGAAGCAAATTAATGTCGGTTTCCTCGTTACATCAGTTTATCCTCAGTGGTTAGCCAATATAGTGCCTGTTGCTAAGAAGGATGGCAAAGTTGCAATGTGTGTGGACTACAGATATCTGAATAGAGCTAGCCCAAAGGATGATTTCCCTTTACCACACATTGATGTATTAGTCGACATCATTGCAAAGTTCAAATCTTTTCTTTTATGGATGGTTTCTCTGGTTACAATCAAATCAAGATGGCACCAAAAGATATTGAGAAGACAACCTTTATTACACCTTGGGGAACATTTTACTATCGAGTAATGCCGTTTG
Source organism: Vicia faba (assembly GCA_948472305.1). NCBI lineage: Eukaryota > Viridiplantae > Streptophyta > Magnoliopsida > Fabales > Fabaceae > Vicia > Vicia faba. The sequence goes on from OX451739.1 coordinate 167,218,867, forward strand.
GTTTAAAAAATGCTGGTGCAACGTACCAAAGAGCCGTGACCTCTTTATTCCATGATATGATGCATAAAGAGATAGAAGTTTATGTATATGATATGATTTCCAAATCGTAGACTGAAGAATATCATTTGGAGCATCTATTGAAATTATTCTAACGTTTGAGAAAGTATAAACTTCGTATGAATCCTAACAAGTGAACTTTTGGTGTTTGTTCTAGAAGACTTCTGTGTTTCATTGTCAGCCAACGAGGTATTGAGGTAGATCTTGATAAAGTCAAAGCTATTCGAGAGATGCCCGCACCCAAGACGGAAAAGCAAGTAAGAGGATTCCTTGGAAGGCTGTACTACATTTCTAGATTTATATCTCATATGACTGCTACTTATGGGCCGATTTTTAAGCTTCTTCGAAAGAACCAAGGATGTGTATAGACAGAAGATTGTCAGAGAGCTTTTGATAGCACCAAAGAATATTTACTTGAGCCTCCCATCTTGATTCCTCCAGTGGAAGGAAGACCTTTGATTATGTATCTGACCATATTGGAAGATTCCATGGGATGTGTGCTTGGTCAACAAGATAAGACTTGAAGAAAGGAACACGCCATATATCATCTGAGTAAGAAATTCACAGACTTCGAGTCTCGATACTCAATGCTTGAGAAAACCTATTGTGCTTTAGCTTGGGCTGATCGTTGTCTATGCTAGTATATGATTAACCATATCACTTGGTTGATCTCCAAAATGGATCCAATCAAGTATATCTTTGAGAAGCCCGCCTTGTCTGGAAGAATAGCCCGTTGGCAGATGTTGTTATCTAAATATGACATTAAGTATCATACCAAGAAATAAATCAAAGGAAGTGTTCTATCCAATCATTTGGCTCACCAACCAATTGACGATTATCAATCCATTAAGTTCGACTTCCCAGATGAAGATGTTATGTACTTGAAAGCCAAAGATTGTGAAGAGCCATTACTTGGAGAAGGACCTGATCCTGAATCCCGTTGGGGTTTGATATTTGACGGAGCTGTAAATGCTTATGGAAATGGAATTGGGGCAATCATTATCACTCATTGAGGTACTCATATCCCGTTCACAGCGAGGTTGAAGTTTGACTGTACAAACAACATGGCTGAATATAAAGCATGTATTATGGGTCTCGAAGAAGAAGTGGATCTGAGGATCAAGGTTCTTGACATATACAGAGACTCAACTTTAGTAATCAATCAAATCAAAGGAGAATGGGAGACTCGCCATCCTGGTTTGATCCCTTACAGAGATTATGCTAGAAGATTGTTAACTTTATTCAACGAAGTGGAATTACATCATATCCCTAGAGATGAGAACCAAATGGATGATGCTTTAGCTACTTTGTATTCTATGTTCCAAGTGAATGATTAGAATGACATGCCTTCAATCAGAATTATGCGCCTCGATAGACCTGCTCATGTATTCTCAGTAGAAGAGGTCACCGACGACAAACCTTGGTTTTATGACATTAAACGTGTTCTTCAAACTCAAGAGTACCCGCCTGGGGAATCCATTAAATATAGGAAGACGTTGAGGAGATTGGAAATTAGTTTCTTCCTTAATGAAGAGGTATTATACAAGAGGAATTATGACATGGTTTTGCTCAGATGCATGGATAGACACGAAGCAGACATGTTGATGCAAGGAGTGTTAGAACATAGTTTGATTCTACAACCCTCGTAAGAGTTTTGATGATAACAAACACAAAGGACAATTATGCACTCTAAAATTATATTCTATTTTGTAGAGAAGTTCTGATGGAAATAGATTAGAAGGTAAGCTACAAGGATTTTCCTGCTGTGAATGTAGACTATTCTCAGAAAGTTATGATGAATGAAGATCAGAAGTTGTGCTAAGATAAAGACTTTTTAACTCTGAAAGAAAGTATAACGCTGCAAACAGGACCTTATGATTCTGACCTTCCAAAGTTCTGAGGCAAGCAACAAATAGATTCCTTAATGTTCTGAAGGGTTACAATTCATCAAAGCAATATCAAATGCAACAGATACAAACAGACAAGGATCTTTTATTTAAGGAAAGTGCATTAACTAACATTTATCAAGTTTCCAAATACTCAAGATTGATGCGCCTATTTAAACAAGGGATAAGGATAAATTGTTTATGATTTACACGCTACAATTCATAATACTTCAATGCTTCTACCCCTCATTCATACTACTCCCTAAACTGTGTAATACATCACAAGTCTGTGATACTATTTTTGTAAGGAAAAACATATTGTACACTGCTTTATTCATATTTTGTTTAGTGCAATTCCTTGAGATAAACCGGGTTATGGTTATACTCAAGAAGAATTTGGCAATAGTCAAAGTAGTTGTGTAATCAAGTTTGATTAGTGAATTAAGACCTCGTTGGAGAGAGGCGAAATCACCTTGGCGGGTGGACTGAAGTTGTTTGAGTTCAAACGAACCAGGATAAAAATCATCGTGTTATTTGCATTGATTTTTAAGATTACAATTCAACCCCCCTTGTGTTTTTCAATTCTTCAATAAGTACATGAAGGATCCTTTGGCACTCATGCCAATGGACATGCAATGGCTAAAAAGATGTTAATGGCTTGTTACTATTGGATGACAATGGAATCTGATTGCTGCAAGTATGTGAAGAAATGCCATAAATTCCTAATTTATGCTGACAAGATACATATGCCACCAACCCTCCCCAATGTTATCACTTCACCTTGGCCTTTCTCTATATAGGGCATCGATATGATTAGAATGGCTGAACCAAAAGCTTCAAATGGTCATCATTTCATCTTAGTGGCCATTGATTACTTTACTAAATGGGTGGAAGCAGTATCATATGCTAATGTAACAAGACAGGTGGTAGTCAGATTTATCAAGAATAAAATCATTTGTCGATACGGCATCTCGAGCAAGATCATCACCGATAATGGTTCGAATTTGAATAACAAAATGATGAGAGAGCTTTGTGAAGAATTCAAGACCGAACATTGTGATACGGTGGTAGAACGGACTGTTAATACTGGTTTTATGTTTGTGTTTGCAAATGTTGCGGTAAGAAAGAGTCACCACTGACTTTTCTTTTATCCAAATTAAGGAAAGGGTGAAAAGAACAGAAAAAGACATTTTCAAGAATTTTCTGAGTAAGGGGGGTAGATTATGGAAAGGGAAGGTGTTAACACCCTTTCCATCCGTAGTTATTTACGGGCTCTTAGATGCTAGCTCATGTTTTGAAAATTGCTTGTGCTTTGTGCTTTTGAAAAGTATTTGAAAATGCCTTAGTGTGGCGATTCGCTTTGCGTTAAATCTTGTATCAGTCCTCAAGAGTGTTGACAAAGCAAATGTTTATTTGAAGGTTGTTTTTGAAATGTGTAAGTGTAAAAAGTTTGTTTTATTTTGAGAAAGCATCTAATAGATATCTACTTGTACTCGAAAAGGTCGTTCTTTTCCTCCTATCCTTTAGACAGTATTATCCTACTATTAGTGAGTAGGTATCCCTATCGTTGGATGTATGAGGGACATTTGAAGGGACGTTACGGTCACGAAGGAAAACTGGCAAGGAATTTTAGTAACTGTCCTAAAGTTCTAAGATCACTTTTAACCGAGGCAACATCGAGGGACTTGTGATCTTTCAAACTAGAGCACAGCCACTAAAACTTCTCACGTTTCGAGAATTGTGATCGTTTTCCGAAGGCAACCGAAGTGGGGTACCCTAGAGGTGTATATTTGCATGGTGTGTTATGTTCAGTTACTTTAGTCTTGTGTTAAGTCAGCTAGCATTTTGTTATTAGTCTTTCCATACAAGCCTAATTACCAACAGTTAATATTTTGCAGAAATTTAAAGTGCGGGAATTTAAACCCTACGCTATTACAATGTTTTTTTGGGGGGGTATTTACAGGGGAGAAAGATAAAGAAAGCGATAAAGTCTTATTTAATTATCTATTACATACCATAAGAAAATACAGAAAATATGAAAGAAAAAAAAAGAATAATAGAAAAGAAAAAATGAATGCGCGCGAATTGAGAAAGATACGTCTAAAAAATTCCAAATAAACAGGAAAATATTTTTTTGTTGTTTTTGCTTATTTTTTATTAAGAAAAATGATTAAATTAAATCTAAAATTAAATGAAATTAACCTAATTCTAATATTTTTGGGTTTTTATTAAGAACATATTTGAATTAAATGACCTATTTCTAATTGATTTTAAATTGATAAAATAAAGTTAAAATAATTAATTAAATTAATTTACGAAATTAAAATTAATTTAAGAAATTAAAATTAATTTAAGAAAAAGAAATAACTCTATTTAATATTTTTTTTTATTTTTATGATTTGTTAAAAAAATATTAAAATAAATAAATAATAAAACAAATAAGAATAAAGAAAAACAAATTTGGGCCTGGAGATAATTAGTAAACAGGGGGTGCGCTTGAAATTCGTGTGGCCCAAGGGGAGACAAACCCAGACGCTGAAAAATGAATCAGGGGGTGAGAAGATTAAAAAAATGCTTAGGCCCAAGTTAAGGAGTCCAAAGGCTGTATGGATCCAGTGAGAGGATCCTTTGGATGTCCATGACGGGGATGCATGCTTGCTGCACTTGGATCTGGCTGCGTTGTCATTGGAGGGTGTAGATTATGTAACCCATGGTATACGTGTGTGGCATGACTTTATGGAATCTGCAAGAGAATGTTAAGAAAAAATAAAATTGCGAGGCCTGGGTATCGAACCCAGGCCCTTTCGATTGCCCATATTCCTTCACCATCTGAGCTAGTTTTGAGATTCGAAGGAATCCACCTCACATGTCTTAGTGATGGTATCCTGTTACTTCAGACTTTACATGTAACATATTAACAATCATGCAGCAGAAATATGCAGTCAAAATTAAGTTACATGGGAAATGAAATTGAGATCGAAGGTTCGTTACCAGTGAGGTGCTTCGATTCTGGAAACCTTGTTGGAATTTTAGAAGTTTTGTGGAGCTCTTGTGGGGCAGCTTGTTCGTGTGTATGTATGTGGTCTCCTCTCTCCCTTTTGTTCTGACTCTTTCTAGGCTGTGTATCCGTCTTTTTTTTAGGCTTGCAAATGCCACCTTTATATAGAGCAGATGGAGGGGACGAGGTAGGAGGGAAATAAGCATGCTCAATAATATTCTTTAAGAGCCATAAACAAATATGTGAAACTTGGCCAAAGGTATGGAATTCTTGTCTCTTTTTTGAATTTGAATGAATGTGGACATAAATGGCTTTCGAATGCCTTTAGTCCCTGCCTTTCGATTGGACCTCTTGTATATCATTCAAATGGGTCTTTTGAATATCTTTTAAATAGTCCATATGTATGCTTTGTGCCCTCTTCGAATGGGTCATCAAGGTGTATCCTTCGAATGGCTCAAGTCTCATCATTGGGGCCTCTTCGATTGAGCCCCTACTCAGCTAGCTGCTTGATTCAAACAACTCAAATGAAAACTTCAATCTGGCCAATTGAAAACTTTCTTTGTCACCACCTTTGAGTGGCCTTGCACAAGAGGCCTAGGGCTGGCCACATATAGGACCAAGACCTATCACAAAGCAAACTTGTTTTCAATAATCACGTGTCCTTCAAATGGACCAATGAATGCTTCTTCGAAAGGACCACATGAATGCGCCTTCAAAGGGGCTATCATGCGTGTTGAAGTGTGTACAACTGTTTCAAAGGGGACCATTTCCCAGTCGAAGCTGGCACAAAGGCAACCCATGCATTATGGATTCTACCATGAGGCAGGTCAAAGCAAGCGTAAAAGAGGCCATTGCCTAGGCGAAACTGGCACAAAAGTAGCCAATTCCTTGTGGGTTGAAGGAAGCTTTTTGCCTGGTGGATCGAAAGAAGCTTTTTGCCTGGTGGATCGAAGGAAAATCTGAAGGAGTATTTGCCTTGTGTTCTGTAGGCAAGCTAAAGAGGGGGCCTTTGCCTTGTGAATTGAAGACCAGTAAGAGAGGCCTTTTTCCTTGTAGATCGAAGGCAAGCTGATGGGTCTTTGCCTTGTGGAACCAAGGCAAGCATGAAGAATCTTTTTGCCTAATAGACCAAAAATAAGCATGAAGAGGCATGCGTGTGCTGATGACAAGCTGAAGGAGCCTTTTGCCCAGTGGGAGCTTTGTGAACTAGGCTTGATCAAAGGATACTCAGCGCCTAATTGAAGCTGGTATACAGGAGTTCATTGTTGGTGAATCGAAACAAACTTGTAGGGGATTCTTGCTTTGTGTGTTAAAGGCATGCACATAAGGATTATTTGCCTAGTCGAAGCAGAAATAAAGCTTGCATGCAGGTAGGCATCAAGACAAATCTACAGAGGCCCTTGATCAATCGAAGCAGGCATGCAGGTAACCATTGCATTATGAATCAAGCAAGCATGTAAATCCAATGGTGCAATTGAAGGATGTATGCAGGAGGCCATTGCCTTGTGCCTGCTGGCATGAAGGAAGTTCCTACCTTGTGAATTAAAGGCAAGTGTAGACAAGGCACTTGTCTTCTGAATTGAAGGAAAGCTGCAGGAGGCCATTGCCAACACCTTCTGAATCGAAAGAAACCAGTAGGAAATTACTAAATTTTGAATCGAAGGACACCAACAGGAGGCCCTTCCCTTTTGAATCGAAAGAGGATGTTTCAAAGGAAACAAATGCCCAGTCGAAGTTTGTATACAACAAACAAGCAAAAGGCCAAGGCTTCAATCGAAACTTGGAAATTTGAAGCAACCTTGAAGGAGGTTAGGTGCTCAGTCAAAGAAAATTTTGTGCAGCCTTGACTTAATGGAAATTTTGTGAGAAAAATCTTTGCGAGATGGGAGGGCAAATTTTAGGGTACAACAAACATCATAATTCTTTTCTCTGCAGACCAAAGATGAATGGTGTAACGCCGATAATTTAATTAATTTTTTAATTAAATTGTTTTTGGAATATTTGTGAAGTTGTGTTGTGATTAGTTGGAATTTTTTATTTTTTTAAGTGGTGAAATAATATTATGAGAAGGATGATATTATTTTGTTGTGGGCTTGTTTTAAAGGAATAGAAGCAATAAGGGGGTGTATTAGTTTTAAGCCCATTAAGGAATAAAGAGAATAATAGGTAATTTTATTATTGTTAGAAATAACAAGAAAGAAGAAGCAGTAAGAAGAATAAGGGTTTGAAAGGAAGAACATGAAGCTGTTGGAATAGAGGAAAAATGACAGAACGGGAATCCAACCGGAAGTTATAGAGCGACCTTCAATCCAATGTAAGGGTGAGATTCTGACTCTATAATAGGGTTCATGATAATTGGTATATGGGGTTAGAGGTGATTGTTTTCTTGTTCATGAATTGCATGTATATGAGGTTGTATGATGAAAAATTAATGAATTTTGGATGAATAATGATGTCTCGATGTTTTTTAATTGATGTAGAATTATAGGATAATTGTAAGTGATAATTATCTATGATTAGATTACGTTTTAGGGCTTAAGGTATGGAACCTGTAGTTGAAACACAGATAAAATCGCTGAAAATACCCTTAGTAGAGCAGTATGTGTCGACTGCAAATGCTATGTGCCGATACAAGAATGCTGTTAGACTCAGTTAGAGTCGACGCGAAGGAGTCATGTGTCGATACATGAGGGTTTTCAGACTCAGGATGGGTCGATACGTAGGAGCATGTGTCGATACATGCAGAGTTGCAGATTCAGGATGAGTCGATACAAGGGATGATGCATCGACTCGTGTTTCAAGTTCAGTTCAGTACGTGTCGACCCAATGCGTTATGCATCGATCCATGTTGTCTGGTTTTTGGCAGAATCAGTTTGAGAATGCTGTAACTTGAGTTTTCGGACTCCGTTTGAAGTGTTGTTCGAAGCGTTAAATAACTAACGCGATGAACTTCATTCTTAAGGATTAAAATGAAGAATAGGAAGGATAATCCTAGTATCCAAATTAGGAATCAGATTAGTTCCCCTGTTGATCATTATGTTGGTTTTTGGGAAGAATGATGAGGATGAAACGTTTAGAGATTTCTCTGGAGTTGTAACGGTGAGATTAATAATGATGACGGCCAGGTATTGCATAATAGTAATATGCAGAGGTTTGGTAATCTAGAAGTAAGCCTTAGTCGATTGACTAATTATAGGCAATATCTTGTATAGGCCTATGGCCAACCATGTGAAATTGATGAGTTACTGTTGTATTACTATACAGATGAGTTGTTGATGAGATGATGTTGATGAGAGTTTGTTTTGATGAATTATGATGTATAAATGAAGTTCGATGATTTATGATGATAAATGATGTTGATGAAAAGATGTTGAGATGCTTTTAAGATATAGGCTTTGGGCCAACGATGATGTTGTATTGAGATTGTGATCGGTGGAAATAGAATTGACTGTTTTTTAAGCTGGTTCGCGAAATGTCGCGGTAAGCAAGAGTCGCCACCGTCTTTTATGTTCTCCAATATGGAAAGGACAAAAGCACAACAAAATTCCTTCTTTGAGAATGTTTCTCGGTCCGGGAGGTAGATTTATAGAAAGGGAAGGTGTTAGCACCCTTTCTATCCATGGTTATCCATGGGCTCTTAGGTACTTGCTCACTCTATGTTTTCAAAAATTTGTTTGCTTTTCAAGTGTGTGTGTTTTGAAAAAAGTTTCGTTTGAAAAATTTCTAGGTAACTCTTGTATCTGTCCTCAAGAGTGTATGAAATATTTGTTTGAAAACCTTTTGAAAGTGTAGGTGCGAAAAGTTGTTTTGTTTTTTAGAAAGAGAAAGTACCCAGGAGAAATCTACCTACTCTAAGGAATTAGGCTGTGTAAGAGTCCTTTAGATAGTGTTATCCCACCATTGAGAGGTAGGTAGCACCGTCGTTGGAGGTATTCGGGTCAATTCGATTATTAGGGTCATGTGTGGTCACCAAAGCAATAGAGGACACCTTAGCGGTAACCCTAATGTCCTAGATCCTTTTTATCTGAGGCAACCGTTTCGAGGCAACTGGATCTTAGACAGGAGGGCGACCTCTAAAACACCCTATACTTGACGACCACGTTCGAGGCAACCAGCGAGGCGTACCCTAGGGGTGGCATGTGCATGTGTGTTGTTTCAGTTTATGTTTATCTTTGAACATGCATTTGTGAGCTACGAATTGATTTTATTTTTCATACAAGTCTTTCATGCATTTTTAACAGTTAAGAGTGCGGAACATAAAGTGCGGAAAGGTAAATCTACGCTATTACAAGGCGCGGGTCTATACATCGCCAAAAACATAACCCGATTGGAAAATAAATGCGGAAAGTAAAAGAAAGCGGTAAAAGACCTAATTAACTATTGCATCCTCTGAGCAGATACATAAATAATCAAAATAAGAATAATGTGCAAAAAGAAATAGAATCAGGACGTCCTTAGGGTTTTGACCCTTTTGAGAAATAAAGAAAGAAAATTGGTCTTTTGCATTTAATTAAATATTAAACCTAAACTAATTAATTAATTAATTAAAAGAAAAATGTTTTTTTGTGTTTTTTAAGTTTTTAATGAAAATAAAAATAGAAAAAGTTATTAAAAGTCAAAAGAAAAACCCTAATTCTAGATTGATTTTATTTATTATGAAAAAGATTAAAATTGTCCTAATTAAACAACTAAATTAATTAATTATAATTTATGTACAAAAATAATTATTAATAGTGAAGATAATAAATAAAAAAAATAAACAATATTTTAAATTTCTGATTTTAATATGAAAAAATAATTTATGAATTAATTAGATAATAAAATAATAATAGTTATTAAAGAAAAAAAAAGAAAATAGAAAGAAAACCAGGGGGGTTGATGGACCCAATTAGGAGGTTTGAAGAAGCAATTTGGCCCATTAAGAATCAAGCCCTTGTTGACTTCTGGAATCAGGCGTGTGTTCATTGACTAGAGAACACCATAGCCTTTCATCTTTGGCCATTGGTTTTGAGTGGGAAGACACTTGGCGTCTGGGATCTGGATATGTATGGTGGACGTCACTGGAAAGCGCTGCATGCAATCAGGTTAAACAAAATATGAAACAAATATTTGGGGGACCTGGGAATCGAACCCAGATCCCAATGGTTACCAAGCACGTCACCTTCAACTAAGCCAAGCGTCTGTCTTTATTATTATAATGGACAATGAAATTAATGTATGAAAACAATAATTATGCTGGAAAATAAATGAAACGCGCGCTATTTATTCAAACCAGCCAGCCATGTGTAAACACGTCAGTCATCTTCTTCCTTTTGCCTGTGAAAAACAAAACAAATAGCGGGGGTTTTTAACCCCCACAAAATGCAAAAAGGAAAAATAGCGATTAGATGTATGAGTTATATAAATAGGGCGCGAGGGTTGGGTTTGATTCTTCTGGCCTTGACGAATTCAACCATATGCGTAAGAAGGTCCAATTTTTCCTATAGAGCAAACCCCCAATTTCAGAGCTTGGAAACCCTAGAACTTGTTCATGGCAACTTCTAATTTAAGACATCTTAATCCAATTGACTTATGCCAAAAGCTTTGTATGATTGCTAGCAACACAAAACACACAGTAAATCATGTTAATGATGCATAATTTTGGAGTTTCGATTCTAAAAAAGATTGACAAACCGTGAGTTCGTGTATGGGGATTTCTTGAGTGTTGGCACGTGATTTTGATTGCAAAAGGCTTCTGGGAATCCCTACAATAGGTTTGAATCAAGAGAAAGCTTTGAATCGTGCTGGAAGGTGGAATTCAGTTTTGACTTTGTTCTTGATTTTTTTTCAATGTGTTTATGGTTTCTGCAGCAGTTTTTCACGTTCCAGGCATTAGGGTTGAGTTCAGTATATGTAGTAGGATGGAATTAGGGTACAATCTTGGTCAAAGATCCATGGCATTATGATTTCAATATTTGATTGAAAATCAAATAATTTTCAATCTTTTTGATTGACAAAACTTGTCAAACATGGAGATTTTTGTCTCTTTGATGGATGCACGAAATTGCCAGCTTGCCCTGAGTTTATTTTCTTCACAAAAGATTTGAAAAACATATCTTGGTATTTTACTACAATTAAATAAATTAAATGAATTAATAATCAATTAAAAACCCAATTAATTAATAAAAATAAGAAAATAACTCAATTTAATCTCAATGGGTCGTGCATAAGCCTTGGGTAAATATTCAAGAAGGAATTTGGGGCCCATTAGCAAAAACAAGGTGTTTTAGGCAAAGTTGACTTTTGCAAATTCCGAAAAATTTCCCAACTTCTCCAATGCATATCTTGCTCAATTTTGATCATATGAACATGTTCTTGGACATTTTGGAAAGGTCTTGACGTCCTCTAACCAATTCCTTTGGTCCCATGTCATTTGGATTTACCAATCTCAAGTTATGGTCTTTGACTTAAAATGCCTTTTTGTTGACTTTTGAAATTGACCTATAATGTAGAAATTGATAACTTTTTGTGAGAGCATTTATTAGACTTGGAATGTGAATATGAGTTGTAGGAAATGTCATTCTCTTCAAAATGAGCATTGGATGGGATTTTTATGATGAACCATGAAAAAGTTATGCCCTGGTCAAGTTACAGTTGACTTTACAGCTTTCCCAAAATAGCAACTTTTGCATCCTTGATGATTTTTGAGCCATGCTTGTAGAATCATGATCAAGACTTGATCAAATGATGATTGTGTGCTCAAAATAAGATTTTGACCAAAATTTTTGACTTTTGACTGCCAAATGACCATTTTACCCCTGCAGTTGATTGTGAACCAAATAGGGCTTTTGACTGTGCAACTTGATGCTGTGAACCTTGAGACTTGACATGTAGATGCTTGGCAATGTATATAGGCCTGTGAGACTTGATTGAGCCACTGAAAGCCTCAAATTCACTGAAGGAACCAAAACCCTAATTATGACTGGCTTAGGAGGATGTTTGACTGAGCAACCCCTTGATCCACTTGAAGATTGATCTTGACAAATCTTGAAGAATATGGGAGGGCAAATTTTGGGGTACAACAGTTGCCCCTGTTCAATCTTCTTAAACCTGAGGATGTAGATTGGCTTGCGTGCCTTTCGTGATCCGAAGGTGGAAGATGATTGAACACTAGAGTGCCCAGAAATTTGCACTCGCATAGTAGAATATCAGCAATGTGATGTCGGGAATGGGCTTATAGATGCCATTTGGAGAGATGGTGGATAGGAGGATGGGCTTATAGATGCCATCTGGAGATGTCGATCGTGTAAGAGATTCCTTAGCGAGAACTTGCGTACCTGAGAATGAAAGATAATTTCCTATCCTGTTACAGGTGTTGATCTTCAAACTCCTCATGCAGATATGCCCTGGCTAGATACAGGTATCGAATCTGGAAGTAGTCGTCTACAGATATGCCCTGGCTGGATACAGGTATCGAATCTGGAACTTCAAAAGGTTGGTGGGTTGTCTCTACTGACAGGTTATCTCAGAAAATCTTCAGGAATCGATTTAACTGAACCGGGGGAGGTGTTGTCTTCTTTGACGAGTTGTCTCTCTTAACGGGTTGTCTTTGATGACGTGTTGTCTTCAACGACGGGTGTCTATAACGACGGGTGTCTATAACGACTGGTGTCTATAGCGACGGGTGTCTATAACGACGAGTGTCTATAACGACGGGCGTCTATGACGACGAGTGTCTATAACGACGAGTGTCTATAACGACAGGTGTCTATAACGACGGGTGTCTATAACGATGAGTGTCTATAACGACAGGTGTCTATAACGACGGGTGTCTATAACGAGGGTGTCTATAACGACGAGTGCCTATAACGATAGGTGTCTATAACGACGGGTGTCTATAACGACGAGTGTCTATAACGACAGGTGTCTATAACGACAGGTGTCTATAATGACGAGTGTCTATTATGACGGGTGTCTATAACGACGAGTGTCTATAACGACGAGTGTCTATAACGAAGGGTGTCTATAACGACGAGTGTCTATAACGACGGGTGTCTATAACGACGGGTGTCTATGACGACGGGTGTCTATAATGACGAGTGTCTATTATGACGGGTGTCTATAACGACGGGTGTCTATAACGACGAGTGTCTATAACGACGGGTGTCTATAACGACGAGTGTCTATAACGACGGGTGTCTATAACGATGAGTGTCTATAACGACGGGTGTCTATCACGACGAGTGTCTATAATGACGGGTGTCTATAATGACGGGTGTCTATGACGACGGGTGTCTATAATGACGAGTGTCTATTATGACGGGTGTCTATAACGACGGGTGTCTATAACGACGGGCTGTCTTCAATGACTTTAGGAATTAATTTTAATTGGACTTGTCTTCTTTGACTGGATTTGTCTTCTTTGACTTGATTTGTCTTTACTGACTGGAATTTGAGATTTAACTGCATCTTTCCTGAAAGGTAAAGCATTAGTTTCATGCAATGTCATGATGCATGATGTTCCCAAAAATAAATGAGATTGTATGATATGATGCGTATATGCATGTGTCATGATGTATGACAATATGATGTTTATGAATGTATCTTCGTATAGGAAAATAAATCCTTGAGGAATGCCGGGAGTTTGTTGAATCCTGGGCTGATGTTTGAAGAGTAGAATTCTTCGTTTCCGCTAGGGATGATGATTGCAAGAATAAACCGGTAGGAGAAGATGACTCCGTTGAGGAATAAACTTATTGGAGAGATTACTCTGCGGGGTATTACTCTGTGGGAAGAGATACTTCGCTGAGGTTTTGATGATAACTCCGCTGGGGATTCCATTGATGAGCTTTGTTGGGGAATTTGATGAACTCCGCTGGGATATAGGAAGAACTTCGCCAAGGATGATCTTTCCGTGGTAATTAGCTGAGGATAACCCAGTTAGACTCTGGTGGGGGATAACCTTTGAACAAAGCCGGGGAGATGCGTTCGTACTTTGCAGGGGATAAGCTTCTAGAATCTACTGGGGATAAGCTTCCAGAATCTACTGGGGATAATGATTCAACTCTCCTGGGGAAACTTTTGGACTGTACTGGGGAAGTAACTCCACTGGGGTGTCGGTATTCCGCCGGGGAACAATCTTATCTTAAGACTGCCGGGGATGCTTGCTTAGGAACATCTGCATACTCCGCTGGGGAATGTTGAGATCTTTTGGGGATAACCAACTTCCTTAAGGCTGACAGTAGACTAACTCTGCTTGGGGAGAGAGTATTGCTGACTTGCTGGAGATATTGCGCCTTTTTGGGCTGACGGGAGGCCAACTCTGCTTGGGGAGAGTATTGTTGGTTCTTGTCTTACTCTGCAGGGAGTGGAGGTAACTTGGCCATGTTCTTCAGCTGAACTGACCTTGGTACCTCGGTGGACAGAGCGACTAGATCGTTTAGACAATTCATTATTGCCCCAGCTTCTACAGGAGAAGGTACCCGTGGAGGTCTTGATAACTGCCGATCGACAAACCTTCTTCTGGTAGGTAAGTGACGAGATAACGGGACATAGTCGTACGCTTTGATCCCTAATTTTTGCCTGGACCGCCCTTTCGGGTTTTCAGTCCATCGGGATACCCATTTTTGCCCAAGCCGCCTTTTCAGGTTTTCGACTTGCCGGGTGTACATATTTTTTCATTTCATCCCTTATTTTTGCGCGAACCCTTTTGGTTCGCCGGGAAGCCCTTATTTTTGCCTAGGTGTGTCAACCTAGCGGGTCTTTGATTATGTGCAGTATTTCTTCGACTATATCCACGCTCTCAGGATGTGGGGAGGTGCCCCTGTCAGTAGTGTTGCGTTGCCCTACTACCAGAAGATCTTCGTTTGATCGTCCAATGCCCCAAGTGATCCAGATGGAGATTTGCCCCAAGCTGGTTGGCCTTTTGAGAGATTCTCCGAATCTTGACTTAACTGCCCCAGATGATGGACAATGATCATGCCATGCCCCTTGATTGGAGGTGCTTTTGTTCATTAGACATTCGTCGTGCGAACTTCTGTGATGTTCAAACAAAAAGTCATATGCAAACAAAGTTATGTTAAAAATGCAAAGCTTATGTCTGTCTTGAAGTTTTTGAAAATGCATTTTTTCATAAAACCAGTGAATTTTTTTTGTAAACTGTGATGTCAACTCGTTATTTTACCGCAAGCCTTAAGGAGTCAGGATACCTTTCGTAACAGTATGCTTTCGAACTAACCCATGCTTCAGCTAGGACTTTTGAGGGTTGTAACGTGGCCTGGTTCATGGTTTAAGAAACAAAGGAAAAGGCTCAAAGTATTTGTACCCACCCGTTCTTCGTGATGTTCTTCAAACCTAAACTCAGCTGATCGTGCATTAGACCTTGTTTGAGTCTTTGTCCTGATATTCCAATGATGGTTCGGATATTGACAGTTTATTTTGAATAGGCAGTCATTCCTTTTTGTTGAGGGTTTGTAGGGCCTCTTTCTTTTTTTGATTTATTATCCCTGTTTTTTGCCTGAACTGTTTCTTTTGTAATTACAGTCAGCGGGATGCCCCAGTTTTTATAAGTCTCCTTCATAGGTTTTGACTTAATGGGTTTTTATTTTGAAAGATGACGAATGCCTGTCTTTATGATTATATGAACCATCACTGTCTTTTCGTCTCGGAAGGACTTCTTTGATGCTATTCGCTGTGCACTTGGATCAACTGAGAGAACTACCTTGCCCCAGGTTATGATTAAGGATTTTAATTTTCGAAAAGAAAAACTCCTACTTCTTTGGCTCAAAGGGGTTGACGAGGGATTATCTTCCTTATAACTCCAGTGTTTAGGAATTGAAACAATGCCTGTACCTCATCAGCGGGGTCTGTTCAAAAGCATACTGTAAATGTCGTGGTATCGTTTTCGTCATCCTCCCTCAAGAGGCTTAGAATTATTAATTGAGAGTTTGAACATCACAAAAATGAAAGCAGTTTTAAGCATAGTGAACATAATTACTTCAAAAACAGACATGTGTAATGCATTAATGAAATAACAACGTTTGACATGAATAAAATGTTTGAACAATCAAAGAAAAATACAACTTGAACATTCGAATGAACAAAATTTTTTCAATCCTAGCCATGTTTTGGCAAGGGAGCAGTGATCACACTGGGAGCCTCGGGCGCTTCGAACTGGACCTCCTTTGCATCGATTAGATCCTGAACTTTGTTCCTCAAAGTCCAACAATCATCTGTAGCATGCCCCAGGCTGTCAGAATGATAAGCGCAGCGGGCGTTGGGGTTATACCTTGAAGGTGTCTTGTTGGGATTCTTAGGAGGGTCCCTCAGAGTCACCAAATTGGTCTCCAGCAACTGTGGAAATATCTGGGACAAGGTCATATTGAGTCGAGTGAACTGCCTCTTAGGTCTCTCTTCCCTTTGTTGGTTGCGATGTTGAGGAGCACTGGCCGGTTTTGAAATAACTACCGCGTTGACATCACTAGATTCTTTCTTGGATGGTTTCTTCTCAGTGTTCGAGGAGTCACCTTTCTGTATCTTCCTAGACTTGATACCAGCTTCAATCCTTTCACCGGTCAAGATCAGATCTGTAAACCCAGTGGAGGAATTCCCAATCAGATGGTTGAAGAATGGACCAGACAGGGTCCCCAGGAACATATCAATAAGTTCACGGTCAGTCAACGGTGGCTGCACCCTGCCAGCCAGGTCTCTCCACTTTTGAGCATATTCCTTGAATCCTTCACCCGTCCCTAGTGACATACCCTGGAGTTGGGTACGCGTAGGAGCGAGGTCGGAATTGTACTGATACTGCTTGTAGAATGCAGTAGCCAAGTCATCCCAGTTACGAATACTGGTTCCATCCAGCTGATAGAACCATTCGAGTTGAGTCCCTGAAAGACTATCCTGGAAGAAATGGATCCATAGATTCTTGTCTGCAGTGTAAGGTTGGATCTTCCTTACATATGAACGGAGGTGCAGCTTAGGACAGGAAGCTCCATCGTACTTTGCAAAGGCAGGTGCTTTGAACTTATGAGGAATCACTACCCCAGAGGATAGACCTAGATCTTCGAAGTCCAGGCCGGGCACTTTCTGAATCTCCATAGCACTTAGACGGTCCTCTAGCTGTTTGTACCTGTCCTCCGCAGGAGGGTACTGTTCATCATTGTAATCTGTCTCGTTGTCAGAGACCACATGACTAGGAACCCTTCTCTCTTGGGGATTGTCTTTCCCTACGGAGGAAGTAGCCAGATCAGCATCATTTTATGATCCGTTCCCAGATTTGCGTCTAGGGTTGAACAACACAATCCTCTTCTTCTTCTTCTTCAAGAGCAGAGTCTTCAAATCCTATTGACCCTGGGCTAGGCTCATAACCAACTCCTGGAACTGGGCATTCTGGGCCTGGAGGGCCTTGATAGCTTGTTCATTGGATGATTCAGGATTCATGATGATTGCTGAAATAAACAACGAAGAAGATAAGTGACATGTCAAAGGAGTACCTGTAATGCAATGATATGTATGATATGCATGTTGTCAAGGATCTCGCGGGGTAAACAAGAAAAATTGTTAGAATCTGGTAGCTTGATTGAAGGAACTTCATGTTGTTGAGAGTCCTTCTTCAAGAGTCAAAGCTCACCATATCGAGTGGGTCATAGCCCCTGACTCAAGGTATCATGTTTTTATCTTCAGAATACCTTGGCTAGAGGAAAATAAATCCCCTTTGCCCCTTGCTAGACATCTGGTTCATCATGGCCTGCATCACAAACCCTTGAGATCCTTGAAATGGATTAGTCTTTACGCAGGATGCATGCAATGGTATGATGTTATGCTATGCATGGAGTGATGTAAGTAGGCCCTGTAATGAGTCCCAATTAAGGACTGTAAATAAAACCTGCAAGGAACTCGTATTGTTAGATAACAAGTATGCAAGCAGTTCAAGTTTGAAGGCACACAAGTCACACAGAGAGCCCTTAGAGTTTAGGCTAGCATGAAGTTTAGGTACTACCCTCTTTCAGTTTCGTTGGTTAAGACCTGTCCTAGAAAATAGTAACCGGGTTCTAGAGGATCTCAATATCATCGACTACCCTCAATCGGTCATAACTCCAGCGTCGCAATATTTTCTTGCGGCCAGAACCATCGCGAGAGTTTAGCCTCAATGAGTGTAGCATACTGCTACTGTTCTATGGCCAAGTTGGGTCAATTTAGGGTTCTAAGGTCGGTTGGTTCTTAATGACTCCTTAGAAGACCCATATTTTCCTCGTTGCAACACAAGGGATATCGGTACAGACCAAGGTGTCACACCAACGTAGCTACTGCTTCATCCGTGTCAGTCTACGCCGGACAGGACCCTCACAGCTTATTGCTACCTAAAAGGTATTCCCCAGATCCGGGTTAGGATCTATGAAACTCCGATGCAAGCCCACAAATATAAAAGAAATCAAGACAAGCAATTGAAAACATAAGAGTGGTCTAATCCTAAGGTACACCTCACTTATAAAAGTTTCCCCAGCAGAGTCGCCAGTTCTATGATCAGTGGAAATAGAACTGACTGTTTTTTAAGCTGGTTCGTGAAATGTCGCGGTAAGCAAGAGTCGCCACCGTCTTTTATGTTCTCCAATATGGAAAGGACAAAAGCACAGCAAAATTCCTTCTTTGAGAATGTTTCTCGGTTCGGGAGGTAGATTTATAGAAAGGGAAGGTGTTAGCACCCTTTCTATCCATGGTTATCCATGGGCTCTTAGGTACTTGCTCACTCTATGTTTTCAAAATTTTGTTTGCTTTTCAAGTGTGTGTGTTTTGAAAAAAGTTTCGTTTGAAAAATTTCTAGGTAACTCTTGTATCTGTCCTCAAGAGTGTATGAAATATTTGTTTGAAAACCTTTTGAAAGTGTAGGTGCGAAAAGTTGTTTTGTTTTTTAGAAAGAGAAAGTACCCAGGAGAAATCTACCTACTCTAAGGAATTAGGCTGTGTAAGAGTCCTTTAGATAGTGTTATCCCACCATTGAGAGGTAGGTAGCACCGTCGTTGGAGGTATTCGGGTCAATTCGATTATTAGGGTCATGTGTGGTCACTGAAGCAATAGTAGGACACCTTAGCGGTAACCCTAATGTCCTAGATCCTTTTTATCCGAGGCAACCGTTTCGAGGCAACTGGATCTTAGACAGGAGGGCGACCTCTAAAACACCCTATACTTGACGACCACGTTCGAGGCAACCAGCGAGGCGTACCCTAGGGGTGGCATGTGCATGTGTGTTGTTTCAGTTTATGTTTATCTTTGAACATGCATTTGTGAGCTACAGATTGATTTTATTTTTCATACAAGTCTTTCATGCATTTTTAACAGTTAAGAGTGCGGAACATAAAGTGCGGAAAGGTAAATCTACGCTATTACAAGGCGCGAGTCTATACATCGCCAAAAACATAACCCGATTGGAAAATAAATGCGAAAAGTAAAAGAAAGCGGTAAAAGACCTAATTAACTATTACATCCTCTGAGCAGATACATAAATAATCAAAATAAGAATAATGTGCGAAAAGAAATAGAATCAGGACGTCCTTAGGGTTTTGACCCTTTTGAGAAATAAAGAAAGAAAATTGGTCTTTTGCATTTAATTAAATATTAACCCTAAACTAATTAATTAATTAATTAAAAGAAAAATGTTTTTTTTGTGTTTTTTAAGTTTTTAATGAAAATAAAAATAGAAAAAGTTATTAAAAGTCAAAAGAAAAACCCTAATTCTAGATTGATTTTATTTATTATGAAAAAGATTAAAATTGTCCTAATTAAACAACTAAATTAATTAATTATAATTTATGTACAAAAATAATTATTAATAGTGAAGATAATAAATAAAAAAAATAAACAATATTTTAAATTTCTGATTTTAATATGAAAAAATAATTTATGAATTAATTAGATAATAAAATAATAATAGTTATTAAAGAAAATAAAAAGAAAGAAAAAGAAAATAGAAAGAAAACCAGGGGGGTTGATGGACCCAATTAGGAGGTTTGAAGAAGCAATTTGGCCCATTAAGAATCAAGCCCTTGTTGACTTCTGGAATCAGGTGCGTGTTCATTGACTAGAGAACACCATAGCCTTTCATCTTTGGCCATTGGTTTTGAGTGGGAAGACACTTGGCGTCTGGGATCTGGATATGTATGGTGGACGTCACTGGAAAGCGCTGCATGTAATCAGGTTAAACAAAATATGAAACAAATATTTGTGGGACCTGGGAATTGAACCCAGATCCCAATGGTTACCAAGCACGTCACCTTCCACTAAGCCAAGCGCCTGTCTTTATTATTATAATGGACAATGAAATTAATGTATGAAAACAATAATTGTGCTGGAAAATAAATGAAACGCGCGCTATTTATTCAAACCAGCCAGCCATGTGTAAACACGTCAGTCATCTTCTTCCTTTTGCCTGTGAAAAACAAAACAAATAGCGGGGGTTTTTAACCCCCACAAAATGCAAAAAGGAAAAATAGCAATTAGATGTATGAGTTATATAAATAGGGCGCGAGGGTTGGGTTTGATTCATCTGGCCTTGACGAATTCAACCATATGCATAAGAAGGTCCAATTTTTCCTATAGAGCAAACCCCCAATTTCAGAGCTTGGAAACCCTAGAACGTGTTCATGGAAACTTCTGATTTAAGACATCTTAATCCAATTGACTTATGCCAAAAGCTTTGTATGATTGCTAGCAACACAAAATACACAGTAAATCATGTTAATGATGCATAATTTTGGAGTTTCGATTCTAAAAAAGATTGACAAACCGTGAGTTCGTGTATGGGGATTTCTTGAGTGTTGGCACGTGATTTTGATTGCAAAAGGCTTCTGGGAATCCCTGCAATAGGTTTGAATCAAGAGAAAGCTTTGAATCATGCTGGAAGGTGGAATTCAGTTTTGACTTTGTTCTTGATTTTTTTCAATGTGTTTATGGTTTCTGCAACAGTTTTTCACGTTCCATGCATTAGGGTTGAGTTCAGTATATGTAGTAGGATGGAATTAGGGTACAATCTTGGTCAAAGATCCATGGCATTATGATTTCAATATTTGATTGAAAATCAAATAATTTTCAATCTTTTTGATTGACAAAACTTTCCAAACATGGAGATTTTTGTCTCTTTGATGGATTCACGAAATTGCCAGCTTGCCCTGAGTTTATTTTCTTCACAAAAGATTTGAAAAACATATCTTGGTATTTTCCTACAATTAAATGAATTAAATGAATTAATAATTAATTAAAAACCTAATTAATTAATAAAAATAAGAAAATAACTCAATTTAATCTCAATGGGTCGTGCATAAGCCTTGGGTAAAGATTCAAGAAGGAATTTGGGGCCCATTAGCAAAAACAAGGTGTTTTAGGCAAAGTTGACTTTTGCAAATTCCCAAAAATTTCCCAACTTCTCCAATGCATATCTTGCTCAATTTTGATCATATGAACATGTTCTTGGACATTTTGGAAAGGTCTTGAAGTCCTCTAACTAATGCCTTTGGTCCCATGTCATTTGGATTTACCAATATCAAGTTATGGTCTTTGACTTAAAATGCCTTTTTGTTGACTTTTGAAATTGACCTATAATGTAGAAATTGATAACTTTTTGTGAGAGAATTTATTAGACTTGGAATGTGAAGATGAGTTGTAGGAAATGTCATTCTATTCAAAATGAGCATTGGATGGGATTTTTCTGATGAACCATGAAAAAGTTATGCCCTGGTCAAGTTACATTTGACTTTTCAACTGTCCCAAAATAGCAACTTTTGCATCCTTGATGATTTTTGAGCCATGCTTGTGGAATCATGATCAAGACTTGATCAAATGATGATTGTGTGCTCAAAATAAGATGTTGACCAAAATTTTTGACTTTTGACTGCCAAATGAGCATTTTACCCCTGCAGTTGATTGTGAACCAAATAGGGCTTTTGACTGTGTAACTTGATGCTGTGAACCTTGAGACTTGACATGTAGATGCTTGGCAATGTATATAGGCATATGAGACTTGATTGAGCCACTGAAAGCCTCAAATTCACTGAAGGAACCAAAACCCTAATTATGACTGGCTTAGGAGGATGTTTGACTGAGCAACCCCTTGATCCACTTGAAGATTGATCTTGACAAATCTTGAAGAATATGGGAGGGCAAATTTTGGGGTACAACAGAGATGTTGTCAATTATGGTGTTGTCATTACATTCATGATTGTGTCGTATATATTGCATTTTGAGATGGAGATTATGCTCGTTAAGATGGCCTGTATTGGCGAATATTGAGATGAAGGCTTATGCCTTGTTGATGTTTCTATTAATTGGCAATTTTTAGATGGGAGTTATGCTCCAATGGTACCACATGCATTTGCATAGTATTTGTGATCGGTGGATCTGGAACTGACTGTTTAACGCTGGTTCGCGAAATGTCGCGGAAGCAAGAGTCGCCACCGTCTTTTATTTTCTCCAAATGGAAAGGACAAAAGCACAGAAAAATTCCTTTAAAGAGATTGCTCTCGGTTCGGGAGGTAGGTTATAGAAAGGGAAGGTGTTAGCACCCTTTCTATCCATGGTTATCCATGGGCTCTTAGATACTTGCTCAATGTGTTTTCAAAATGTTTGCTTGCTTTTCAATGTGGGTTTAAAAAGTTTCTTTGAAAAATTTCAGTTCGACTCGTACGTCAGAGTGTTTGAAAAATTTGCTTTGAAAGCTTTTGAAAATGTGTTGGTGTGAAAAGATTTTTGTTTGTTTGAAATTAGAGCAAGTATCCTTGAGAACCTACCTACCCTAAGGAATTCGTCTGTGTAGATGTCCTTTAAAGTAGTGCCATCCCACCATTGAGAGGTAGGTAGCACCACCGTTGGAGGTGTTCGGGTCAATTCGAGTTTTAGGGACGTGGTGATCACCAGAGCAATGGGAAGACACCTTAGAAGCTACCCTCATGCCAGGTTCCCGGATCATGAGGACTTACTAAGACGTCCTCTACTCGACGATCACCTTTCGAAAGGCAACAGTGAGGCGTACCCTAGGGGTGGTGTGTGCGATTCATGTGTCGTTTTTCAGTTGTTTGTCTTGTCATGTTTGTTGTGATCTACGCTTGATTTTAATTAGGGCCATTCATTCTTGCATGCATTGTTTAACAGTTTATATTTGCGGGAAAATAAACCTATAACTATTACAAATGGCGCGGGTCCACATCGCCAAAATTAAACCGGACCCGATTTGACGGAAAATAAATAAAGCGAATAAAAGTGCGAGAAGTTAAATGTTACAATGCTTTGGGAGAATTACATAATTATAATAAACGACGTAAAAATAAATGCGCGAAATTAAATAAATTATGAACATGGGCGTTGAACCCTTTTGCAAAATTAAAATTAATAAGAAACTACAATTAAAAATTAAAAGAAAATGTTTTTTTGGTATTTTATGTTTTTTAGATTTAAAAGAAAAAAAGAAGGAATTAATTACAATTGACTAAACCTAATTCTATTGTTTTTTAATTTATTGTAAAAATATTAAGTTTTAACCTAATTTAAATCTAAGTTAATTTACATGCAAAATTTAATTATAGAAAATAAATAAAATAAGCAATATTATTGTAAAAAGGGAAATTAAGAAGAATAAAAATTAAACCTAATTCTATTTTTGGATTTTAGTTATTAAAAGGATTAAAATTATAACCTAATTAAAACTAAGTTTATTTACATGCATTTATTTACAAAAATAGTAAAATAAAATAATTTATTATATTTTCATCTTTTTCTGATTTTTATATATTTTTTATGTATTGTAAAAATATTGAATTAAATTAAAACAAGAAAACAAATAAAAATAATAATTAAAAGATATGAGAAAAATAAAAATATTTGCAAACCAGGGTGGGGGTGTAGTCCCAATTTGTGAGGTTTTGTTTCAGCAAATCAGGCCCAATAGCTCTGGATCCATTGACCTTTGCCAGTTTGTGTGCTAGCGCGTTGACCTGGACATAGCATGTTCCTTGCATCCACGCCTTTGATTTGAATTGGTGGGACGCGTGGACGTTTGGATCATAGTGGTGTACGGTATGTCCTGGATGTTAGCGTTGCATAGGATTTTGTATTGAAAAATAATATGAAATATTACACAGACCTGGGACTCGAACCCAGGTCTTGGATATTGCCAAGAGAGGTACCTGCCAGCTGAGCCGTTTGAATTATTTGATATATTAATAACACACAAACAACAAAAAGAAAGAACAAGCGCATTAGTGATTAAACGCGCGAAATTTAAAATCAGCGAATCATTGATGGACAACACATCGTCTTCCTCACTTTTCTGAAACATAAACGTATGGCCACGGTTTTCTGGGCGTGGCCTAAGGGATGCTTTAAGAAAATAGCGATTAGACCCTCGACGCTCATAAATTGAGCGCGAGGGTTCCATCATCTTCGTCTTCAAGCGCTGAGTCTGATGGCACTGATTTGGAGTTCTAATTTTGCCTTGTTATGAAAGCCCTAAAACCACAACCTGAAAACCCTAAATTTTACTCATGGCATCATCGTGTATGGTCAGTAAAAATACAATTAAAGGTGCTGGTTAGCTTTGAAACTTCAATGTGAACAAGAATATATAAACAAAATTCACAAATAACGCATGTAATAGAATGTATGATTATGCAATTTGTTTGGTACAGTTGCGGTTCTAGGTACCAATTTCTTACGCTTCTGTGGTTGATATTGATTGGAATGCGTTCAGGAATGCCTAAGGAAGCTATTGAAATAGGTTTGGTGTTTCGAATCGCCTTGTAACCTTGAAATCAGATTTGAGTTTTTTTTGGACAGTTTTTCAAGTTTGTATGGTATTCTTATGCGCAGCTTTTTGTGTACCAGGATTAGGTTTAGGTTCAGGCCTTTGTAGTGAATGTATTAGGTCAAGAAAATTGGATCAAATCTCTCATAATCATGGCTTTTGAATATTTGATTTCTTCATATCTTTTTCATATCTTTTTCAAGTATTCTTTGTGTCAATTAGGCTCCAATCACACCAATTCTTTCCATAATTGAACAAGCACGAAATATTGAGTCCAAATCATGCATAAAAAGATTGGTTTTGTTAGGTTAGATATTTTTCATGTATTTAAATAATTTAAATGAATTAATATTAATATAAATTCAAATAAATAAATAAAAATTGAGAAAATACTTCCCTTTGGGCCAAGTGGTCGTGCATAGGCTTAGAATGATGAATCATGGAAGAAAAATGGGCCCATTTGCATTTTTAGGTCATTTGAACCATTGTTGACTTTTCAAAATTCCCAAAAATTTCCCAACTTCCACAAGGCATAACTTGCTCAATTTTTAAGCTTTTCACATGTTCTTGGACATTTTGGAAAGGTCTTTGAGTCCTTTAATCAATGCCTTTGGTCCCATGTCATGTTGATTTACCAATCTCAAGTTATGGCCTTTGACTTAAAGTCCCTTTTTGTTGACTTTTGAAAATGACCTATAATGTTGAAATTGATAACTTTTTGTGAGAGCATTTCTTGGACTTGAAGTATGAAGATGAGTTGTAGGAAATGTCTTTCTCTTCAAAATGAGCTTTGGATGGAATTTTTCTGATAATCCATGTGAAAGTTATGCCCTGGTCAATTTCAGTTGACTTTTTCAGCTGTCCAAATATAGTAACTTTTGCATCTTTGATGATTTCTGAGCCAAATTTTGAGAATCATGATCAAGCATTGATCAAATGATGTTTGTGGCTTCAAAATGATATATTGACCAAAAATTTGGACTTTTGACTGTCAAATGACCATTTTGCCCCTACAGTTGACTGTAGTGCAATTTAGGGTTTTGACTGTGCAATTTTGAGCTGAATGCCTTGAAACTTAATATGAAGATACTTGACCATCTTTATAGGCATATGAGACTTGATTGGGCCTTTGAAAACTTCCTTTTCTTGATCAGAACCCAAACCCTAGTTTTGACTGTATAAGAGATAGTTGAGCTGCACAACCCTTGGGGAATTTTGTGACTTGGCTTGGCAATTTCTTGGAGAATATGGGGGGGCAAATTTTGGGGTACAACAGTTGCCCCTGTTCAATCTTCTTAGACCTGAGGATGCAGATTGGCTGACGTGCCTTTCGTAATCCGAGGGTAGAAGATGATTGGACACTAGAGTGCCCAGAAATTTGCGCTCACATAGTAGCAGTGATGGGGGAATGGGCTTATAGATGCCATTTGGAGATTGCTGGATAGGGTGATGGGCTTATAGATGCCATCTGGACGTTGATCGCATAGGAGATTCTTCAGCTAGAACCTGCATACCTGCAAAAGAAAAAATGAGTACCTGACACGTTGCAGGAGCTGAGTCTGGAGCTTCAAACGCTGATGAATGTACCAGAGATGGTTACTGTCTTAGCATGAATGGTAAGAGAACCTTGGATGACTTTAACTTCAACAACGCTCGTTGAGAAAAATCTTGATGGGGAATCGCCTCACTCGCCGTTGGAGAGGGAATCATAGGAAAAGGAATTGTCACCTCACACACCGTCGGAGAGAGAAACATAAGAGACTATTACCTCACACTCATCGTCGGAGAGGGAATCATCTGAAAAGGACTTACTACCTCACATACCGTCGGAGAGGGAACCATGGGAGACTATCACCTCACACTCATCGTCGGAGAGGGAAACATCTGAAGAAGGAATTACCACCTCACGCACTTGCCGGAGAGGGGACCATAGGAGACTATCACCTCACACTCATCGTCGGAGAGGGAAACATCTTGAAAAAGGAATTACCACCTCACGCACTTGCCGGAGAGGGGACCATAAGAGATTATCACCTCACACTCATCGTCGGAGAGGGAAACATCTGAAGAAGGGATTACCACCTCACGCACTTGCCGGAGAGGGGACCATAAGAGATTATCACCTCACACTCATCGTCGGAGAGGGAAACATCTGAAGAAGGAATTACCACCTCACGCACTTGCCGGAGAGGGGACCATAAGAGATTATCACCTCACACTCATCGTTGGAGAGGGAAACATCTGGGATAACTTCTACTGAGTCTTTATCAGAAAAATCTGTTGGGAGTCGATTTAGCTGGACTAAAGAAGGCTTTGAAATATGTCTGAGTATTTTAACTGCGTCTTTCCTGAAAGGTAAAGGTCAGTCATATGCAATGCATGATATGGATCAAGCAATGATGTTCTCAACATAAATGAGATTTGTATGATATGATGCGTCTATGCATGCTATAATGATGTATATGATGTTTTATGAATGTTTTCGTCTAGGAAAGTAAATCCTTGACGGGTGCCGGGAAGTCATATCCTGGGCTGATATTGGAGAATAGCTTTTACTTCCACTGGGGATGATAGTTGCAAGAATACCGGTAGGAGAAGGTGACTCCGTTGCGGAATAACTTGGTGAATAGATTCTGCGGGGAGACAAGATATTCTAGCGACCATGCTGGGAAGCAATACTCTGTGGGGATAGAGATGCTTTGCTGAATTGTTGATAACTTGCTGAGGATATCCTTGTTATTGGAAGTGTTGAAGGACTTCGCTGGGGTAAAAAGGCTTCGTTGACGACACTCTTTCCGTGGCTTTTGGCTGAGGATAACCCAGTTATATCCTATTGAGGAAATAACTCTTTGAATAAAGCCGGACGACGCGTTCGTGCTCTGATAGGGGATAAGCTTCCAGAATATACTGGGGATAAGCTTACTGCTTGGGGATATGAATTCCAACTTTCCTGGGGAATTGGACTGGATTGGACTCTTTTGGGGAAGTTTGATATACTGGGGAAGTGATCCCTTTGAATGTTATGCCGCCGGGGAACAATCTTTAGACCAAGACTGTCGGGGATGCTTGTTAAGAATATATGCCGCTGCTGGGGAATTTTGAGATCTACGGGAGGATACCCAACTTCCTTGAGATTTGTAATTTTGCTTGGAGAAGAATGCACTGTTTCGCTGAACCACTCTCTGGGGACCTTAGGTATACTGGTCACGTTCTTTAGCTGAACCTACCTTGGTATCTTGGAGGATAGAGCAATTGGATTGTTTAGACAACTCTTTTATTGCCCCTGTTTCTAGTGTCACCTGCAATTAATTCCTTTGTTTCGTATGCAAATATTTATGAGTTAGCAAATTATTGTCAATGCATATATCACAAATTGAACCTTGGACGTTCTTCGCAAAAGAAAACAGAAAAAGAAAAACACTTGGCACGTTTAACTGAAAATATATTTGTATTGATTTTGAATGGCCTGAAAATAGGCGTTTTGTGTACAAGAGGTTGACGTCCTAGTAAGAGGTACGTCGCCGATCAAAAGAGTTTATACAAGTTTTGTACAAAAGAAAATAAAACAGCTGTGTGAAATATGAATGATCCCACTGGGTTTCAACTCTGCTATTGTCTTTATAACTCCGAGCGTCTCATCACTTGATGACCTTGGTTGAAGGTGAAGCTGACTGATCGATGCCGTCTGAACTTGATGTAGATACCGGATTCTGGATGCAAAGTGATCCAATGAGACATAGTATTACGCTTTTATCCCTAATTTTTGCCTGGACCGCCCTTTCGGGTTTTCAGTCCACCGGGATACCCATTTTTGCCCAAGCCGCCTTTTCAGGTTTTCGACTTGCCGGGTGTACAGATTTTTTTCATTTTCATCCCTTCATTTTTCCCGAACCCTTTTGGTTCGACGGGAAGCCCTAATTTTTGCCTAGGCATGTCAGCCTAGCGGGTCTTGTTTTCATGCGTAGTATTTTTTAACTATGTCTGCATTGGCGGGGTGAGGAAGGTCGTCACCATCCATGTTGGTTAATATCATTGCTCCTCTTGAGAACACATGCTTAACCACAAATGGCCCTTCGTATGTAGGGGTCCATTTGCCCCTTGGATCACTCTGAGGAAGGATGATTCGCTTGATCACCAGATCCCCAACTTGATATTCCTGTGGTCTGACCTTTTTGTTAAATGCCCGGATCATCCGTTTCTGATACGTCTGACCATGGCAGATAGCAGCAAGTCTCTTTTCGTCAATGAGGTTGAGCTGATCAAGTCGTGTCTGGATCCAATCATCTTCGTTCAGATTTGCATCCTTCATTATCCGGAGAGAGGGAATTTGCACTTCGATCGGTAAGACTGCCTCCATGCCATAAACCAGAGAGAAAGGAGTTGCCCCGGTTGACGTCCTGGCTGAGGTACGGTACCCATGCAGAGCGAATGGTAACATCTCGTGCCAATCTTTATAAGTCACTGTCATTTTCTGCACGATCTTCTTGATGTTCTTATTTGCTGCTTCTACAACCCCATTCATCTTCGGTCTGTAAGGAGAAGAATTGTGGTGCTGTATCTTGAACTGTTCGCAGAGCTCAGCGATCATTTTATTGTTTAGATTGGTACCGTTGTCTGTAATAATCCGCTCAGGGACGCCGTACCGACAGATCAGGTTATGTCGAATAAACCGTGCCACCACAGTCTTGGTTACCGTAGCATAGGATGCTGCCTCAACCCACTTCGTAAAATAATCGATCGCCACTAGGATGAAGCGATGTCCGTTGGATGCCGTAGGTTTTATCTCGCCGATCATGTCTATGCCCCACATTGCAAACGGCCAAGGCGTAGTCAGAACATTTAGGGGAACCGGAGGAACATGCACCTTATCTGCATAGATCTGGCACTTGTGGCATATCCTGGAGTGTTGGTAGCAGTCGGCTTCCATTGTGGACCAATAATATCCTGCCCGTAGGATTTTCTTAGCCATAGTATGTCCACTGGAATGCGTACCAAAGGTCCCTTCATGTAGCTCTTCCATGATCCGTTCTGCTTCAGTTTTGTCCACACAACGCAGTAAGGTCGAATCATGGTTTCGCTTGTACAAGATGCCGTTGCTTAGGAAGAACTTGGCTGCGAACCTCCTCAGAAATTTCTTATCGTTGATAGAGGCACCTTCAGGGTATTCCTGAGCTTCAAGATATCTCTTCACTTCGTGGTACCAAGGCTTCTCAGTTACCAATTCAGTTTCGAGATCACAACAGTATGCCGCTTCGTCCAGTTTCCAGATGATGATCCGGGGAGCTTCATTATCCCATTTGACCTTGAACATTGAAGACATTGTAGCCAACGCGTCCGCTAACTGATTCTCTTCTCTTGGAAAGTGTTCAAAGGTTATCTCTGTGAAGTGGGGAATCATGGTCAACACACATTCTCTGTAAGGAATCAAGTTTGGATGTTTCGTATCCCACTCTCCTTTGATCTGATTGATCACTAGAGCGGAATCTCCGAAGACACTTAGAAATTTGATCCTTAGGTCAATTGCAGCTTGAAGACCCATAATGCACGCCTCATACTCCGCCATGTTGTTGGTACAGTTGAAACATAGCCGGGCAGTGAGTGGAGTATGAGTACCTTGTGGGGATATGATTATGGCGCCGATACCGTTTCCCAAAGCGTTGGAGGCTCCGTCAAAGTGCATAGACCATCGGGATCCCGGTTCGGGTCCTTCATCCGGTCCAGGTACTTCACAATCGGTTACTATCATAATGCTTTCATCCGGAAACTCGAAGTTCATTGATTGGTAGTCATCTACAGCTTGATGAGCTAAGTGGTCTGCCAATACACTCCCCTTGATGGCTTTCTGGGTTGTGTACTGAATGTCGTATTCCGTCAAGATCATTTTCCATCTTGCAATTCTCCCAGACAGAGCAGGCTTTTCGAATATGTATTTTATCGGATCCATTTTTGAGATCAACAAGGTGGTATGAGTCAGCATATACTGTCTCAGCCGGCGAGCAGCCCATACCAAAGCGCAGCAAGTTTTCTCAAGCAGTGAGTATCGGGTCTCACAGTCGGTAAACTTTTTGCTAAGGTAATAAATGGCATGCTCTTTTCGGCCAGACTCGTCATGCTGCCCCAGCACACACCCCATTGAGTTGTCAAGCACTGTCAGGTATAGTATCAGAGGTCTCCCTTCAACCGGTGGCATAAGGATAGGTGGTTCTTAGAGATACTCTTTGATTCTGTCGAAGGCAGCCTGACATTTATCGTTCCAACGCACTACCTGATCTTTCTTCAGCAGCTTGAAGATTGGCTCACAGATAGCAGTCAGATGTGAGATGAATCGAGCGATGTAATTCAGGCGTCCTAAAAAGCCTCTGACTTCCTTCTCTGTCTTAGGAACTGGCATTTCTTGAATAGCTTTGACCTTAGCAGGGTCCACTTGAATACCTTTATCACTAACCACGAAGCCTAGCAACTTTCCCAATCTTACCCCGAAGGTGCACTTGTTCGGGTTCAGTCTCAGCTTGTACAGTCTCAGCCGGTCAAACAACTTCTGCAGATGATCTAGGTGCTCTTCCTCAGTCTGGGACCTAGCGATCATGTCGTCCACATACACCTCTATCTCGTGATGGATCATGTCATGAAATAAGGCAACCATGGCACGTTGGTAGGTTGCCCCAGCATTCTTTAATCCAAACGGCATGACCTTGTAACAGAAGGTGCCCCACTGAGTAACGAATGTAGTCTTTTCTATGTCTTCAGGTGCCATCTTGATCTGATTGTAACCTGAAAAGCCATCCATGAAAGAGAACACCTTGTGCTGAGCTGTATTATCAACAAGGACATCAATGTGAGGTAAGGGGAAGTCATCCTTGGGACTGGCCCTGTTCAGATCCCTGTAATCGACACACATTCTGACCTTACCGTCCTTTTTAGGTACCGGCACCACATTAGCAACCCACTGAGGGTAAGAAGTCACTACGAGAAACCCAGCATCAAACTGTTTCATGACTTCGGCTTTAATCTTCTCGGACATCTCTGGACGCATCCGGCGGACCTTTTGTTTAACTGGAGGGCAGTCTTCCCTAGTTGGCAAGTGATGGACCACAATGTCGGTATCCAACCCTGGCATGTCTTCGTAGGACCAGGAAAAGATTTCCATATAGTCATGTAACATCTTGGTTAACCGTTGCTTCACGCTGAGCTCTAGGTTGGCACCAATCTTTACCTCTCTCCTGTCTGCTTCAGTACCCAGGTTTATGATCTCCACTGGCTCTTCATGGGGTTGAATTGCCCTCTCTTCCTGAAGTAACAGTCTTGCAAGCTCGCCAGGCACTTCACAATCATCTTCACCTTCGTCTTCGGCTAAGTTGATCGGATTTTCGAAGTCATAATTGGCAGTAGCAGAGCTGTTATCAGTAAGATCCAGAGTGGATTGGAACCTGTATGAGTGAGTGTGTGTGTAAATACAGCTGTTTTGAAAATTATGTAAAGGAAAGGAAGACAGAAAAGGAACACAATATTTGCGATGCGAAGAACGTCCAAGATTTTCATTCATGATGTATAAAATGACAGTTTGTATGCCCTCACAAATAGAACCACGGTGCCTCGGGTAAGACACTGGGCCATAGAGTTTATCATTGTTTATTACAAAATAACAAAACATAGGAATTCATTACTGCGTCACAAAGGTAACAGGGGTATGGTCCTTTGCACTCCAATTGTTCAATCCATCTTCGGCCGTCGGATAGATCCAGCTGCTGAATTCGGCTTCGTCCACTTCATGGTCATCCCCAATAGCATTAACTCCATGAGCAGGCAGGGGAGCTGTCACCACATTGGGCTTGTCAGATGCCTCAAACTGTACCTCCTTAGCGTCAATGAGGTCCTGCAGCTTGTTCTTTAGTGCCCAACAGTCATCAGTAGAGTGCCCCGGGCTTTCTGAATGGTAAGCACAACGAGCATTTGGGTTGTACTTGGGAGATGTTGTGTTTGGGAACTTTGGAGCCTCCCTGACAGTCACCAGATTGGTTGCGAGCAACTGTGGCAGGATCTGCGATAGGGTCATGTTTAACCGGGTAAACTCCCTCCGGGGTCTTTCAGCCCTTTGAGAATTGTTTGGCCGAGGAGCGGCAGCAGGCTTAGCAATCATCACCGCGCTGACAGATTGGCGGTGTTCAGGTCTCTCTGATTTCCTAGAACCATACACGGCACTAGACTCCTTTTTAAACGGTTTCTTTTCTGAACTAGATGAGGCACCCTTTGCAATCTTCCCAGACTTCAGCCCAGCTTCAATTCTCTCTCCAGTCAAGATTAAATCAGTGAAACCAGCAGAAGAATTCCCAATGAGATGGTTGAAGAATGGCCCAGATAGGGTCCCCAAGAACATGTCAACCAACTCCCGATCAGTCAATGGTGGCTGCACCCTGCCAGCCAGGTCTCTCCACTTCTGAGCGTACTCCTTAAAACCTTCGCTTGCACCTAACGCCATACCCTGGAGTTGGGTACGTGTGGGGGCAAGGTCGGCATTATACTGATATTGCTTGTAGAAAGCAGTAGCCAGCTCCTCCCAGTTACGAACTTTGGTCCCATCCAGCTGATAGAACCATTCGAGATGAGTCCCTGAAAGACTCTCCTGGAAGAAGTGGATCCATAGATTCTTATCCGCAGAGTACGGCTGAATTTTCCGAACATAGGACCTTAAGTGCAGCTTGGGACAAGACGCCCCATCATATTTGGAGAAGGATGGTGCTTTGAACTTATGCGGGATGATCACACCGGTCGACAAACCCAGATCTCCGAAATCCAGCCCAGGTGCCTGTTGCACCTCCATAGCCTTCAACCTGTCCTCCAGTTGCTTGTATCTGTCATCTGAAGGAGGGTACTGCTCTTCATCAAAATCTGTCTCGTTGTCGGAGACTACCGGACTAGGGATCTTTACTTCTGCCTGAGAAGGACTCTTGCCAACAGAAGAACCAGCCTCTTCATGCTGCAGAGTATTGCCGAACCTTCGGCCCGAGTTGAACAGAACAGTTCTTCTCTTCTTCTTCTTCTCCTTCTTCAGGAGCATAGCCTTTAGTTCTTCTTGGCCTTTAGCCAGACCCTTGATTAGTTCTTGGAACTGCGCATTCTGCGCCTGAAGAGCCTTGATTGATGTCTCGGTTGATGCAGATTCGGGATTCATGATGCTGAAATAAACAGCGAAGAACTGTAAGCAACCTGAAAAGAGGGAAAACCTGCTATGCACGTGATGTATGAAATGCGTATGCAATGCATTCAAGGGTTCGAAAGTTCAAATTTGTTGTAGACAAAAAAGGAACACACGTTATCATTAAAGAAATCATTGTTTGATACATCAAGGCCTCATGGGCAAAAGTACAAAAATCAAATCAATCCCAAAATACACTGCGCATCCTCTTCGGAGCTATGTAGGTGTTGAGGTTCCTCTCCTCATGCAACAGTCGGGTGAGCTCCAAGACCTTCTTTTCACTGGCATGCAGACTAGTCTCAAGAGAATTCCTTTCCTCCTTAAGCTGGATCCAGCTCTTCTGCATCTCTTCCCAGGATGTGGGCATATCAGGGTGCTGAATAACATGAGACACTTCCCCTTCCAAGACAGGCTCTTTGATTACTGGAAGCATGTGAGGATAGGGCATCACTAGCTTCTGGGAGCGGGCGCGTACCCACTTGAGATAAGGCTCCAAAGGGATGGAGTTCCTGTGCCCCAGTGTTTTGCTGTCTATCCTACTGGGCATCCTCCAGGCTCTGATAAATCTCTGACGAAGTCCTTGAGTATCATTGTCGAAGTCAAAAACTATGTCAGGAATTAACATGTCATGCGGACCATCCTTCCGAGCGTAACCAAACTGTCTCCAAGCTAGGCATGGGCTATAAGTAATACCTCCTCTGATTCCAAGTAAAGGAACATTAGGGTACTCCCCGCAACGATCAATGATAGTGACATCTCCTCTGGATCTAGGACACCAATGTATATCTGCATGTGTAAGAGTCATCAACCGTTGTGACCATCTCAAACCCCGCTCATTCTTCAGGACTGATTGGGGAAGGTGCGAAATAAACCACCTTCCCAGGAGAGGAGTGCAACACATAAGGACACCTCTTTTTCTCATGGTTCGAGTGTAACATGAGTGAAGGATGTCCCCCAGCAACGTAGGTATAGGATTCCTGGACATAAAGATCTGGACAGCACTGATATCAATAAGCTGATCTAGGTTAGGGAACAACACCAAACCATAGACAAGGAGGGCCACAACCTCTTCAAAAGCTTGCAAGTCAAGGGAGTTCCAACATTCAAGGGCCTTTTCAAACAGAAATCTGGCTAAGAACCCTTTGATACCACTTCTGACTTCCCAATGTCCCTTGAGGTCAGATGACTGTAGGTGCAAGGCTTTAGCAATCTCTTCAAGCTTAGGTTCCTTTTCTGTACCGTTGAAAGGTAGCTGATCAAGGATAGGGATCTTCAGGAGCCGGGAGAACTCCTCCAATGTAGGTACCAACTGATAGTCCAAGAAGGTAAAACAGTGATGCAGAGGGTCAAAGAATTGGAACAAGACCTTAATCATATCTTCCTCAATGTTGGTGTTGACCAAGCTGATGAGGCTTCCATGCCTTTCACTGAATGAAGAGTTCTCGGGAATCCTGGATATAAGCTCCTTAAGCTGAGGAGGGATCCTTACAAGATTGACCTGAATTGTCTTTCTACGAACAGTTTCCATGTCCTACAAAACAAGAACAAAGATGAAAATCCGAACCCCTGAAATGGTTAGTCAATGCATATGATGCTGGATGATGTCATGATGCTATGATTAAACACACCACAGATATTTACAAAGACAAACATGTAGGGCACACAAGGCACACAAGACAAGCCCTTAAGGTTTAAGGCCAGCATGGGGTCTGGGTAGTACCCTCTTGAAGTTGGTGGGTTCAACCTGTCCTAATCAAAGTAACCGGGTTCTAAGGTTCCCAATATCACGGGATTGCTTTCATTGTTCATCGTTTCGATTTAGCCACTGAACTGGCGACCGAAATATTCCAGGAAAGCAACCCTCAATTGAGCGTAGTATCGAGTATCAACCAACCTCGGACTGCACAAAAGTCAGTTATCTCACTACCCTAAAGAGGCCAAGATAGTTCAATTAAGGTTCCTAAGGTCTGTTGATGCTTCATGACACCACGCGGAGGCCCCGTACTCTCCTTGACTGAACTCAAGGGTTACCGGTACACACCAGAGTGCCACATCAACGTAGCAGACTGTTTCAACCATGTCGGTATACCCCGCACAGTTCCCTCACAGCCTTGTTGCTACTTTCTAAGAAAGGTATCCCCAGATCCGGGTTAGGATCTATAGAACTCCCAAGCAACCCATAATAATAAAGCAAGCAATGAAGACAATTGAAAACATAGTTATGACCTAGCCCTAAGGTACACCTCACTTTTAGTTTATTCCCCAGTAGAGTCGCCAGTTCTGTGATCGGTGGATCTGGAACTGACTGTTTAACGCTGGTTCGCGAAATGTCGCGGAAGCAAGAGTCGCCACCGTCTTTTATTTTCTCCAAATGGAAAGGACAAAAGCACAGAAAAATTCCTTTAAAGAGATTGCTCTCGGTTCGGGAGGTAGGTTATAGAAAGGGAAGGTGTTAGCACCCTTTCTATCCATGGTTATCCATGGGCTCTTAGATACTTGCTCAATGTGTTTTCAAAATGTTTGCTTGCTTTTCAATGTGGGTTTAAAAAGTTTCTTTGAAAAATTTCAGTTCGACTCGTACGTCAGAGTGTTTGAAAAATTTGCTTTGAAAGCTTTTGAAAATGTGTTGGTGTGAAAAGATTTTTGTTTGTTTGAAATTAGAGCAAGTATCCTTGAGAACCTACCTACCCTAAGGAATTCGTCTGTGTAGATGTCCTTTAAAGTAGTGCCATCCCACCATTGAGAGGTAGGTAGCACCACCGTTGGAGGTGTTCGGGTCAATTCGAGTTTTAGGGACGTGGTGATCACCAGAGCAATGGGAAGACACCTTAGAAGCTACCCTCATGCCAGGTTCCCGGATCATGAGGACTTACTAAGACGCCCTCTACTCGACGATCACCTTTCGAAAGGCAACAGTGAGGCGTACCCTAGGGGTGGTGTGTGCGATTCATGTGTCGTTTTTCAGTTGTTTGTCTTGTCATGTTTGTTGTGATCTACGCTTGATTTTAATTAGGGCCATTCATTCTTGCATGCATTGTTTAACAGTTTATATTTGTGGGAAAATAAACCTATAACTATTACAAATGGCGCGGATCCACATCGCCAAAATTAAACCGGACCCGATTTGACGGAAAATAAATAAAGCGAATAAAAGTGCGAGAAGTTAAATGTTACAATGCTTTGGGAGAATTACATAATTATAATAAACGACGTAAAAATAAATGCGCGAAATTAAATAAATTATGAACATGGGCGTTGAACCCTTTTGCAAAATTAAAATTAATAAGAAACTACAATTAAAAATTAAAAGAAAATGTTTTTTTGGTATTTTATGTTTTTTAGGTTTAAAAGAAAAAAAGAAGGAATTAATTACAATTGACTAACCCTAATTCTATTGTTTTTTAATTTATTGTAAAAATATTAAGTTTTAACCTAATTTAAATCTAAGTTAATTTACATGCAAAATTTAATTATAGAAAATAAATAAAATAAGCAATATTATTGTAAAAAGGGAAATTAAGAAGAATAAAAATTAAACCTAATTCTATTTTTGGATTTTAGTTATTAAAAGGATTAAAATTATAACCTAATTAAAACTAAGTTTATTTACATGCATTTATTTACAAAAATAGTAAAATAAAATAATTTATTATATTTTCATCTTTTTCTGATTTTTCTATATTTTTTATGTATTGTAAAAATATTGAATTAAATTAAAACAAGAAAACAAATAAAAATAATAATTAAAAGATATGAGAAAAATAAAAATATTTGCAAACCAGGGTGGGGGTGTAGTCCCAATTTGTGAGGTTTTGTTTCAGCAAATCAGGCCCAATAGCTCTGGATCCATTGACCTTTGCCAGTTTGTGTGCTAGCGCGTTGACCTGGACATAGCATGTTCCTTGCATCCACGCCTTTGATTTGAATTGGTGGGACGCGTGGACGTTTGGATCATAGTGGTGTACGGTATGTCCTGGATGTTAGCGTTGCATAGGATTTTGTATTGAAAAATAATATGAAATATTACACAGACCTGGGACTCGAACCCAGGTCTTGGATATTGCCAAGAGAGGTACCTGCCAGCTGAGCCGTTTGAATTATTTGATATATTAATAACACACAAACAACAAAAAGAAAGAACAAGCGCATTAGTGATTAAACGCGCGAAATTTAAAATCAGCGAATCATTGATGGACAACACATCGTCTTCCTCACTTTTCTGAAACATAAACGTATGGCCACGGTTTTCTGGGCGTGGCCTAAGGGATGCTTTAAGAAAATAGCGATTAGACCCTCGACGCTCATAAATTGAGCGCGAGGGTTCCATCATCTTCGTCTTCAAGCACTGAGTCTGATGGCACTGATTTGGAGTTCTAATTTTGCCTTGTTATGAAAGCCCTAAAACCACAACCTGAAAACCCTAAATTTTACTCATGGCATCATCGTGTATGGTCAGTAAAAATACAATTAAAGGTGCTGGTTAGCTTTGAAACTTCAATGTGAACAAGAATATATAAACAAAATTCACAAATAACGCATGTAATAGAATGTATGATTATGCAATTTGTTTGGTACGGTTGCGGTTCTAGGTACCAATTTCTTACGCTTCTGTGGTTGATATTGATTGGAATGCGTTCAGGAATGCCTAAGGAAGCTATTGAAATAGGTTTGGTGTTTCGAATCGCCTTGTAACCTTGAAATCAGATTTGAGTTTTTTTTGGACAGTTTTTCAAGTTTGTATGGTATTCTTATGCGCAGCTTTTTGTGTACCAGGATTAGGTTTAGGTTCAGGCCTTTGTAGTGAATGTATTAGGTCAAGAAAATTGGATCAAATCTCTCATAATCATGGCTTTTGAATATTTGATTTCTTCATATCTTTTTCATATCTTTTTCAAGTATTCTTTGTGTCAATTAGGCTCCAATCACACCAATTCTTTCCATAATTGAACAAGCACGAAATATTGAGTCCAAATCATGCATAAAAAGATTGGTTTTGTTAGGTTAGATATTTTTCATGTATTTAAATAATTTAAATGAATTAATATTAATATAAATTCAAATAAATAAATAAAAATTGAGAAAATACTTCCCTTTGGGCCAAGTGGTCGTGCATAGGCTTAGAATGATGAATCATGGAAGAAAAATGGGCCCATTTGCATTTTTAGGTCATTTGAACCATTGTTGACTTTTCAAAATTCCCAAAAATTTCCCAACTTCCACAAGGCATAACTTGCTCAATTTTTAAGCTTTTCACATGTTCTTGGACATTTTGGAAAGGTCTTTGAGTCCGTTAATCAATGCCTTTGGTCCCATGTCATTTTGATTTACCAATCTCAAGTTATGGCCTTTGACTTAAAGTCCCTTTTTGTTGACTTTTGAAAATGACCTATAATGTTGAAATTGATAACTTTTTGTGAGAGCATTTCTTGGACTTGAAGTATGAAGATGAGTTGTAGGAAATGTCTTTCTCTTCAAAATGAGATTTGGATGGAATTTTTCTGATAATCCATGTGAAAGTTATGCCCTGGTCAATTTCAGTTGACTTTTTCAGCTGTCCAAATATAGTAACTTTTGCATCTTTGATGATTTCTGAGCCAAATTTTGAGAATCATGATCAAGCATTGATAAAATGATGTTTGTGGCTTCAAAATGATATATTGACCAAAAATTTGGACTTTTGACTGTCAAATGACCATTTTGCCCCTACAGTTGACTGTAGTGCAATTTAGGGTTTTGACTGTGCAATTTTGAGCTGAATGCCTTGAAACTTGATATGAAGATACTTGACCATCTTTATAGGCATATGAGACTTGATTGGGCCTTTGAAAACTTCCTTTTCTTGATCAGAACCCAAACCCTAGTTTTGACTGTATAGGAGATAGTTGAGCTGCACAACCCTTGGGGAATTTTGTGACTTGGCTTGGCAATTTCTTGGAGAATATGGGGGGGCAAATTTTGGGGTACAACAGTATTGATTCGCATTATCCGATTGCATAAAGAGGTTGTGCATTGAAGTGGTATATGTGTATATTATTGATATTTTGTTACGATGTTTGCTGTTTGTAATATGAGAAGTGGTGATGTTATGTGATCTAATTTAATATATTAATTATCATACGCTTTATTATATTGTTAGATATCTCACCCCTTCTGTTTGAATGTTGCCCTGATGTTGGTAACGTGCAGGTAATTGAGAGTGAAGGATGTATACCTTCAATAGTTCGAGTCAGTGTCATTGCTCTGATATGTAACACTCAGAGGGATGAACGCTTGTTGCTCTTGATTGTTGATTATTCAGTTTTTGAACTTTAAGTTGATTATTATTAAGTATGTGTTGTTTTGAAGTTGTCGTAACGATGATAAATATGTTTAAATTGTTGAATTATTTAATGAAAGTATTATGCTGATGGTTCATCTGAAGTTTTAAAGTGTTATATATCCACGATGAATGCAATGAGTTTTTAATGATGAATTTGTGGCATCCTGATTCTTTTGCGTGAATGATTTTATAACTCTGATTTATTTATAATTGTCGGGTAGAATTGGGGTGTTACAAAGTTGGTATCAGAGCAAAAGGTTGGTCCGACCTTGTCGTCAAGTCGTAGTTATCTAACCATCGAGTATTGTTAATTTGAGTTCTAACCTTTTTTTATGTTGTAGTGATAAGTTGAGATGGATGGAAGGAATGATGTTGCACTTGCTGCTGCTTTAGAAGCAATGGCTCATGCGATGGAGAATCAGTCGAATGCTAACGGAAATGCTGGATCTCGTAGCTTGGCGACTTTCCAGAGAGAGAATCTGCCTACGTTCAAGGGTAAGTATGATCCTGATGGAGCATTGGCGTGGTTGAAAGAGATTGAGAGAATCTTCCATGTGATGGGTTGCACACCAGCGCAGAAGGTTCAATGTAGTGCTCATATGCAAGCAGTCGAGGCTGATGACTGGTCGCTAGAGACTTGTCAAAAGTTGGAAGCTGCAGGTGAGAATGTCACTTGAGCTATGTTCCGTGGGGAATTTTTGAAGAAGTATTTTCCTGAAGATGTTCGTGGTAAGAAGGAAATTGAATTCCTTGAGCTGAAGCAAGGGAATATGTCTGTTGTTGAGTATGCTGCCACATTTTCCGAGTTGGCGAAGTTTTATCTGCACTATGCTGAGGCAGATGCTGAGTTTTCGAAGTGTATCAAATTTGAAAATGGGTTGCGCCACGAGATAAAGAAGGTGATTGGATACCAAAAGATCCATGTATTTGCGGATTTGGTTGATAGTTGCAGGATTTATGAAGAAGATAATAATGCTCATTACAAGATTATCAGTGATAAGAGGGGTAAGCACCAACAGAATCATGGTAAGCCTTATGATACCCCAGCTGGTAAAGGTAAACAGAAAGTTGCTCAGGGTCAGAGGACTAGTGGGGGAGATGCTCCTACCTGTGTGGTTTGTTTTAAGTGTGGAAAATCTAGGCATAAGAGTAATGTGTGTACTACTGAAGTGAAGAGGTGTTTCCGTTGTGGTAAGAACAAACCTGTTGTATCTAAGTGTGAATATAAGGATGTGATTTGTTTCAATTATAGAGAAGAAGGGCACAATGGTAGTCAGTGTCAGAAACCAAAGAGGGCGCAGACAAGTGAAGTGTTTGCTTTGGTTGAGGATCAGGCAGCTACTGAGGACAGACTTATCAGAGGTACATGTTTCATTAATAGTACTCCTTTAATTACTATTATTGATACCGGTGCTACTCATTGTTTCATTGCTGCTGATTGTGTTGAAAGATTGGGTCATATGTTATCTTCTTTAAATGGAAGAATGGTCGTCGATACTCCAGCCAAGGGGTCAGTGACTACTTATTTTGTGTGTTTAAAGTTTTCCTTGTCGATCTTCGACAAATACTTTGCTGTTGATTTGGTTTGTTTACTGTTAAGAGGTCTGGATGTGATTTTGGGTATGAACTGGTTAGAGCATAACTATGTTCATATTAACTGTTATGACAAGTCTGTGAGGTTTTCTACTCCTGAAGAAGAGGAAGATGGTCTGTTGTCTGATAAACAATTGAGGAAAATGGTGCAAGAAGAAGCACATATGTTCTCGTTGATGGTGTCTCTATCTGTAGAGACTCAAGCTATAATTGAGGATTTGTAGGTGGTGGGT
This sequence comes from Vicia faba, assembly GCA_948472305.1. Classification (NCBI taxonomy): domain Eukaryota; kingdom Viridiplantae; phylum Streptophyta; class Magnoliopsida; order Fabales; family Fabaceae; genus Vicia; species Vicia faba. The sequence goes on from OX451739.1 coordinate 167,260,911, forward strand.
GAATTCCCTGCAGTTTTCCCCGATGAGATTCCTGATGTACCGCCATTGAGGGAAGTTGAATTTTCAATTGATCTTGTACCTGGTACCAGACCTGTGTCTATGGCACCATACATGATGTCTGCATCTGAATTGTCAAAGTTAAAGAAGAAATTGGCAGAGTTACTTTAAAAGAAGTTTGTAAGACCAAGTGTATCGCCGTGGGGAGCTCCAATGTTGTTAGTAAAGAAGAAAGATGGAAGTATTAGACTTTGTGTTGATTATAGACAGTTGAATAAAGTGAAGATTAATAACAAGTATCTGCTTCCAAGAATAGATGACTTGATGGACCAATTGGTGGATGCTCGTGTGTTTAGTAAGATTGATTTGAGGTCGGGTTACCATCAGATTAAAGTGAAGGATGAAGATATCCAGAAGACGGCTTTCAGAACGCGTTATGGACATTATGAGTATTCAGTGATGCCTTTCGGTGTTACTAATGCGCCAGGAGTATTCATGGAATACATGAATCATATCTTTCATACTTATTTGGATCGGTCCGTGGTGGTGTTCATTGATGATATTTTGTTTTACTCTAAGTCAGAATAAGAGCATGCAGAACACTTAAGAGTAGTATTATAAGTTTTGAAGAGAAGAAGTTGTATGCAAAGCTGTCCAAGTGTGAATTCTGGTTAAAGGAGGTTAGTTTCCTTGGTCATGTGATCTCAGGTAGTGGCATTGCTGTAGATCCATTGAAGGTTGATGTTGTGTTGCAATGGGAAACTCCAAGGTCAGCTATTGAGATTAAGAGCTTTTTGGGATTAGCTGGTTACTATATAAGGTTTATCGAAGGTTTTTCTAAGTTGGAACTTCCGTTGACTAAGTTGACTTGTAAAGGTAGAGCTTTTGTGTGGGATGTTCAGTGCGAAGAAAGTTTTACAGAATTGAAGAAGAGATTGACGTCGGCTCCGATTTTGACGTTGCCTGACCCAGGAGAGCCTTTTGTGGTGTATTTTGATGGTTCTAAGATGGGTTTAGGAGGTGTGCTTATGCAGAATGGTAAGGTAGTCGCTTATGCATCAAGGAAGTTAAGGACTCATGAGAAGAACTATCCTACGCATGATTTAGAGCTTGCTGTAGTTGTCTTTGTGTTGAAGATTTGGAGGCATTATCTTTATGGTTCTAGATTTGAAGTGTTTAGTGACCATAAGAGTTTGAAGTATCTTTTTTATCAGAAGGAGTTGAATATGAGGAAATGAAGATGGTTGGAATTGTTAAAGGATTATGATTTCAGTTTGAATTATCATCCAGGAAAAGCGAATGTGGTAGCTGATGCATTGAGTCAAAAGACTTTACATATGTCGACAATGATGGTTAAAGAGTTGGAATTAATTGAGTAGTTCAGAGATATGAGCTTAGTTTGCAAGGTTACGCCGCGAAGTGTTATGTTAGGTATGTTGAAGATTAATAATTAATTTCTAGACAGTATCAGAGAAGCTCAGAAGTTGGATGTGAAACTGGTAGATTCGATGGTTAGAATCGATCAGTCTAAGAATGGTGATTTTAAGTTAGATGCGCAAGGTGTGTTAAGATTTCGTAACCGGATCTGTATTCTTGATGATGCTGAGATGAAAAAGTGATACTTGAAGAGAGTCATAGAAGTAAGCTGAGTATTCATCCAGGAGCTACAAAGATGTATCTAGATTTGAAAGGTTTGTTTTGGTGGCCTGGGATGAAGAGTGATGTGGCTCAGTTTGTGTATGCATGTTTGACTTTCCAGAAGTCGAAAGTTGAGCATTAGAAGCCAACAGGGTTGATGCAACCGCTAGAAGTTCCAGAATGGAAATGGGATAACATTTCAATGGAATTTGTGACAGGGTTACCTAATACTTTAAGAGGGCATGATTCGATTTGGGTGATTGTTAATAGGCTTACGAAGACGATTCATTTTATTCCTATCAACATCAGTTTTCCAGTGTCGAAGTTGGTTGAGATTTACATTAGTGTGATTGTGAAGCTGCATGGTGTTCCTTTTTGCATTATGTCAGATAGAGATCCAAGATTTACTTCTTATTTTTGGGACAGTTTGTAAGAAGCATTGGGATCTAAGTTGAGGTTGAGTTTAGCGTATCATCCTCAGACAGATGGTCAGACTGAACGGACACTCCAATCGTTGGAAGACTTGCTGAGGGCATGTGTTCTTGAGCAAGGAGGTTCGTGGGATACTTATCTTCTGTTGATAGAGTTCACTTATAATAACAATTACCATTCTAGTATTGGGATGGCACCTTTTGAAGCGTTGTATGGTCGAATATGTAGAACTCCTTTATGTTGGCATGAATCAGGTGAAAGTGTAGTACTTGGACCTGAACTTGTTCGTGAAACTACTGAGAAGGTGAAGTTGATTCGAGAAAAGATGAAAGTTTCCCAAAGTAGAAAGAAGAGTTATCATGACAAGAGAAGGAAGGATTTAGAATTTCAAGCGGGTGACCATGTGTTTTTAAGAGTCACACCTGTGACTGTTGTTGGGAGAGCATTGAAGTCTAAGAAGCTCACTTTTCGTTTTATTGGACCATATCATATTTCGGAGAGAGAGTTGGGAATGTTGCTTATAGAGTGGCTTTACCGCCTAATCTTTCGAATTTGCATGATGTGTTTCATGTGTCGCAACTCCGGAAGTATATTTCAGATTCATCTCATGTGATTTATATGGACGATGTGTAAGTACGAGATAACCTTACTGTAGACACGGTGTCTGTACGAATCACGGATCGTGAAATAAAGACTCTGAGGGGAAAAGAGATTTCTTTGGTTAAAGTGGTTTGGCTAGGAGCTTCCGGTGAAAGCATGACTTGGGAGTTGGAGAGCAAGATGCGGAACTCCTACCCTGAGTTGTTTGATTAAGGTAAATTTTCGAGGACTAAAATATTCAAAGTGGGGGAGAGTTGTAACACCCGTAATTTAATTAACTATTTAATTAAATTATTTTTGGAATATTTGAGAAGTTTTGTTGTAATTAGTTGTAATTATTTATTTTTTTAAGTCGTGAAATAATATTATGAGAAGGATGATATTATTTTGTTGTGGGCTTGTTTTAAAGGAATAGAAGCAATAAGGGGGTGTATTAGTTTTAAGCCCATTAAGGAATAAATAGAATAATAGGTTATTTTAATATTGTTAGAAATAACAAGAAAGAAGAAGTAGTAAGAAGAATAAGGGTCTGAAAGGAAGAACGTGAAGTTGTTGGAATAGATGAAAAACAGCAAAATGGGAATTCAACCGGAAGTTATAGAGCGACCTTCAATCCAAGGTAAGGGTGGGGTTCTGACTCTATAATAGGGTTCATGATAATTGGTATATCGGGTTAGAGGTGATTTTAGTCTTGTTCACGAATTGAATGTATATGAGGTTGTATGATGAAAAATCGATAAATTTTGGATGAATAATGATGTCCCGATGTTGTTTAATTGATGTAGAATTATAGGTTAATTGTAAGTGATGATTATCTATGATTAGATTATGTTTTAGGGCTTAAGGTATGGAACCCGTAGTGAAAACGCAGAGAAAATCGCAGAAAATACCCTTAGCAGAGCAGTATGTGTCGATCGCAAATGCTATGTGTCGATACAAGAATGTTGTTTGACTCAGTATGAGTCGACACGAAGGAGTCATGTGTCGATACATGAGGGCTTTCAGACTCAGGATGATTCGATACGTAGGAGCATGTGTCGATACATGTAGAGTTGCAGACTCAGGATGAGTCGATACAAGGGAGTATGCGTCGACTCATGTTTCGAGTTCAGTTCAGTATGCGTCGACCCAAGGCGTTATGCATCGATCCATGTTGTCTGGTTTTTGGCAGAATCAGTTTGAGAATGTTGTAACTTGAGTTTTCGGACTCCATTTGAGGTGTCATTCGAAGCGTTGAATAGGTAACACGATGAACTTCATTCTTAAGGATTAAAATTAAGATAGGAAGGATAATCCTAGTATCCAAGTTAGGAATCATATTAGTTCCCGTGTTGATCGTTATGTCGGTTTTTAGGAAGAATGATGAGGATGAAACGTTTAGAGATTTCCGTGTAGTCGTAACGGTGGGATTAATGATGATGACGGTGTCGTATTACAGAATAGTAATATGCAGAGGTTTGCTAATCTAGAAGTAAGCCTTAGTTGATTAACTAATTATAGGAAATATCTTGTATAGGCCTATGTCCAACATTGTGAAATTGATGAGTTACTGTTGTATTACTGTACGGCTGAGTTGTTGATGAGATGATGTTAATGAGAGTTTTTTTGATGAGTTATGATGTATAAATGATGTTTGACGATGTATGATGATAAATGATGTTGATGAAAATATGTTGAGATGCTTTTAAGATGTAGGCTTTTAGCCAACGATGATGTTGTATTGAGATGTTGTCAATTATGGTGTTGTCATTACATTCATGATTGTGTCGCATACATTGTATTTTTAGATGGAGCTTATGCTTGTTGAGATGGCCTGTATTGGCGAATATTGAGATGAAGGCTTATGCCTTGTTGATGCCTCTATTAATTGGTATTATTTGAGATGGAGTTCTGCTCCAATGGTACCACATGCATTTGCATAGTATTGAATCACATTATTTGATTGCATAAAGAGGTTATGCATTGAAGTGGTATATGTGTATATTGTTGATATTTTGTTACGATGTATGCTATTTGTAATATGAGAAGTGGTGATGTTATGTGATCTAATTTAATATATTAATTATCATACGCTTTATTATATTGTTAGATATCTCACCCCTTCTGTTTGAATGTTGCCCTGATGTTGGTAACATGCAGGTAATCGAGAGTGAAGGTTGTATACCTTCAATAGTTCGAGTCGGTGTCATTGCTCTGATATGTAACACTCAGGGGGATGAACGGTTGTTGCTCTTGATTGTTGATTATTCAGTTGTTGAACTTTAAGTTGATTATTATTAAGTATGTGTTGTTTTGTAGTTGTTGTAATGAAGATAAAGATGTTATTAATAATTCCGCTGCGTAGATGTTTAAATTGTTGAATTATTTAATTAAAGTATTATGTTGATGGTTCATCCAAAGTTTTAAAGTGTTATATATCCATGATGAATGCAATGAGTTTTTAATGATGAATTTGTGGCATCCTGATTCGTTTGCGTGAATGATTTTATAACTCTGATTTATTTATAGTTTCCGGGTAGAATTGGGGTGTTACAAAGTTAGTATCAGACCAAAAGGTTGGTCCGACCTTGTCGTTAAGTCGTAGTTGTCTAACAATCGAGTATTGTTAATTTGAGTTCTAACCTTTGTTTATGTTTTAGGGATAAGTTGAGATGGCTGGAAGGAATGATGTTGCACTTGCTTCTACTTTAGAAGCAATGGCTCATGCGATGGAGAATCAGCCGAATGCTGACGGGAATGCTGGATCTCGTAGCTTAGCGACTTTCCAGAGAGAGAATCCGCCTACGTTCAAGGGAAAGTATGATGCTAGCGGAGCACTGGAGTGGTTGAAAGATATTGAGAGAATCTTTCGTGTGATCAATTTCACTCCAGCGCAGAAGGTTCGATATGGTGCTCATATGCTAACAGTCGAGGCTGATGATTGATGGCTAGAGACTTGTTAGAAGTTGGAAGTTGTAGGTGAGAATGTCACTTGGGTTGTGTTCCATAGGGAATTTTTGAGGAAGTACTTTCCCGAAGATGTTCGTGGTAAGAATGAAATTGAATTCCTTTAGCTGAAGTAAGGGAATATGAAATTGAGATCGAAGGTTCGTTACCAGTGGGGTGCTTCGATTCTGGCAACCTTGTTGGAATTTTGGAAGTTTTGTGGAGCTTTTGTGGGGTAGCTTGTGCGTGTGTATGTATGTGGTCTCCTCTCTCCCTTTTTTGTGACTCTATCTAGGCTGTGTATCCGTCTTTTTTTTAGGCTTGCAAATGCCACCTTTATATAGAGCAGATGGAGGGGACAAGGTAGGAGGGAAATAAGCATGCTCAATAATATTCTTTAAGAGCCATAAACAAATATTTTAAACTTGGCCAAAGGTATGGAATTCTTGTCTCTTTTTTGAATTTGAATGAATTTAGACATAAATGGCTTTCGAATGCCTTCAGTCCATGCCTTTCGATTGGACCTCTTGTATATCCTTCGAATGGGTCTTTTGAATATCTTTTAAATAGTCCATATGTATGCTTTGTGCTCTCTTCAAATGGGCCATCAAGGTGTGTCCTTCGAATGGCTCAATTCTCATCATTGGGGCCTCTTCGATTGAGCCCCTACTCAGCTAGCTGCTTGATTCAAACAACTCAAATGAAAACTTCAATCTGGCCAATTGAAAACTTTCTTTGTCACCACCTTCGAGTGCCCTTGCACAAGAGGCCTAGGCCTGGCCACATGTAGGACCAAGACCTATCACAGAGAAAACTTGTTTTCAATAATCATGTGTCCTTCGAATGGACCAATGAATGCTTCTTCGAAAGGACCACATGAACGCGCCTTCAAAGGGCTATCATGCGTGTTGAAGTGTGTACAACTATTTCAAAGGGGACTGTTGTACCCCAAAATTTTCCCTCCCATTTTTCATAGAAAGCACAACCATAGGGTTTCTCAGATGTTCAAGTTGGCTCAGGAATCGATCAGACATATTTTCTCCTGTGGCAGTAAACCAGCAATTAGGTTTTTTTTCTTGCAATTCTCAAAAGAAATGAATTCTCAAAGATCCAATTGGCTTTCACATGTTTTCATGCTTTTTCAAGTTTACTGAAAGGTTAATATTTGTTCTCAAGGCATGTTTGTTTGGAACAAGAGATGAAATATAAGACTGTCATTTGGGACATTCATGTTTTGTTTGATCCAGGTTAACCATATAATTTGTGTCTTTTAAAAAATTTGCTTGTTTAGGAAATGGGATAGACAGTGCGTGTTTTGATTGGAATGCAGTTGCAAGATTACAGAGTTATTGGATTACTTGGAGTTTAAGTTATCAGATTGGAGCATTTTGTTTCAATTATCTTGATTGGGCATTCAAAAATCAAATAGGATGCAAAGAGGAGATTACAAGTTATTGTTGATCAAAGATTTCAATTAACACCAGAATATTTCATAAGACTTTCTCCAATTTTTCAAACGTTTTTAAAAAATAATTTATGATTTAAATACTTTAGGTTTTACAACTTATCGTATTTGAAAATAAATTAGTACAACTATTGGTTACAATACAAGAATGTTTCTCTCTAAATTACAAAGAAAAGAGAATGAATCTATGCCTAAGGTTTATTGAGGTTCCTTTGCTTCCTTGCTTGCCCTATGGTTCTTACCTTCCATGCTTTGCCCTCTCCATTGTGCTCACATGAAAATGAAAGAAAGGAAAAGTTAGTACAAATTAATTGGACATAAGCAAGAATTTTCAAAAGAAAAAGTGTTCATCATTAAAGTTTGCAATTTGGAATCAGAAGGCTATTTTTAATTCATCACATTTTTATTTTCTCTATTTTCAAATCACAAGAAGATTATTCTTCTTGGTTCACAAAAAGAAAAAAAAAGAAATGCAAGCAAGTTTTCCAAACAAGCAAGAAATGCAAGCAAGCTGCACAAGCTAGGCAACAAACAACAAAGCTGTCCAAACAAGTAAAATATTCCAAACAGAAGGCGCAAAACAGAGCCAAACAAACAACAACAGAAGGCGTAAACTGAGCCAAACAAAATTTGCAACAAACAGCAAAAATAAACAACAACATGGTAATACAAATGCAAGCGAGTTAACAGCATGGAGCAGACAACATCAACAAAAAGAAAATATAGCAATATGATAAACTAAGTCAACAAGCAAGATGCTTGTTCAATAAGCATTTTCATCATTTTCCATTTTTATTGCAAACTTTTCAGAAAAAGGCAAAAGAGCAATTGACTCTTAGGGTCCTTGAGAGATAAGAGAGGAAAGAAGTCACCTAGGGATGCACAGCCCTGCTGCCCTGCTGTCACAATTGCATAAAAGCTGCTAGAAAACAAATATGCCATCAAAAAGCCAAAGGAACAACATATCAAAATATTCAATTTATTTGTTTTCCCTCCTTTTTGAATAAGATTTCAACAGAAGCAACATAATATAACAGTGAAACTCTCAAGAAAAAGGGAGAACAAAAGATATCAAACTTCAAAAAACTCAAAAGAACCAAGTTTTCAAAACTGTCAAAGCTCCAAAAAATCTGGAACAAATCTCAAACCAACCTTCAAACCATCTTCCATCAAACTTGTTAACTCAACATTAACAAAGTCTCAAATCAAAACCATCATCAACCCAAAACAAAACAAAAAGAAACAGAAAAAATATCCCAAACTGTAACCTTCAAACTGTCAAAAATCCCAAACTATCAACAAGTCAAAAACTCAGAAAATCACCAACCATTTTCAAAAATCACCAAAACTGTCAAACCAGTAACACCATCCCAAAATCCTAGAGTTATTTTCAAAACAGTAACAACCTCAAAAATACCAAAAACATATCCAAAAACCTGTAACAGAATCACCATCAACAAAACCTGTCAAGGCCAAACTGTTACAAAGCCAACAGTTCAAACCAAAAACCCCCAAACTGTAAAACAGTTCAAAAACAAAAGGCCTCAAACCATCAAACAAAACCTGCTGAAACACCAAACAAAACCTGCTAAAATATCAACAAATCCTCAAACCATAAAACTAAAACTGTCAAAACATACAAACCAAAAACCCCAAATCTGAACCAATATCCCAAACCAACCTTCAAACTCCCAGCATCCACCCTCAAATCTCAAATCCTGTAGCAAATAGCAAGATTGCAAGACAAAAAAACACAACCTTCAAAAATACCGTCAAACGGTTCAAATAAAAAAAAAATAGAAAAAAGTTTCAAAACTGTCAAAACATCTCAACACCAACCATTTTCAAAAAATCATCAAAACTATCAAACCAGTAACATCATCCCAGATAACCAACATCATCAAAAAAATGACAAAGTTTCAAACTGATAGAACAACATATCCAATCATAAAATACAGAAAAACAACACCATCATCGTTTAACAAGGAAAATAGGAGAAGGTTACCAGAAAAGCGCGCCTTCAATCTTCATTTCTTCCCCTTTGCAAATCCTGCCACCAAGGAGCAATTCTCTCAGTCTCACCATCCCCTTCCACTTCACAGAAAAGTTCCAAACAGGTATGACTACTTCACCTACCTTATAAGCCATTTACTGCATCTCAATGAATAATAGATGGATTAACAGAAAAACCCATAACAAGACAAAAAACATGGAAATCGTTCAAGCTTTAATAACAACAAAACTGTACCGTTTCCAAGAAAACCACTGAAAATCGTTTAAGGAGGTGAGGTTGAGAGGCGCTCCGACAACGGAAAGTTGGGGGGGAAGATCAGATAAGCTAGAATCGAGCATCTTAGGCATAAATCAGAACTTAGGGTTTCTAGAAAAACGTGAATCGGGGAGAGACAAAGAGGTCAAAAGTAGTTTGCTCATGAAATTAGGAAGAGGTGAGTGATAAGGTGAGAAGATGAACGAAACTGGATGGGTTAGGATGAACAAAAGATGAACAGAGAGGGACGAAGGAGACGAGGCAGCGCCGCTGTAAGCCAAAGGGTCTCAGAACCCTAATTTGGCTTTGTCCCTAATCAAACAGCTAACACAACTTAAGAAACATTGGGCCTATTTTTTTGTTCAAATCCCTCGGAAATACAATCATGTCCCTCGATTATGAGACACTCTAACAATGACCCTTCGATAAAAAAATATCGTAGTCCCTCGATGACCCTCGATGTTGCCTTCGATTAAAACGATCTCGTCCGTTACAAAAATTGCTAAAGCGTCTCACAAGTTGCCTTCAATGATTGTAAAATTGACCCGCGCCTGTCCCGTCACATCCAACGGTGGGGCTTCTTACCAAATCAATGGTAAGATATCACCATTAAAAGGAATAAGAAAAGAACAACTTAAGACCTTTCGAGTAGATAGATTCACTCTCAGTTACTCGCTTGCTCACGACAAAAACTTTTACACCTACACTCCCATTTCAAAACATTTTCAAAAAGTTAAAACGTTTTGTATACGTTCTTATAGAGACGAGAACTATTACAAAACCTCTTTTCAAAATACTTTTCGAAACACGATTCAAAAACACCTCTTTGAACCATTTTTCGAAATAAAACTTTGTATACGTTCTTATAGAGACGAGAACCATTACAAAGAGATTTTTCAAAATACTTTCAAAGCCCACACCACAAGCACACAATCAAATGAAAGCAAGTGATCTAAAACGAGTAACTAAGAGCCCATGGAAAACCATGGATGAAAAGGGGGCTAATACCTTCCCTTTTCATAATCTACCCCCCGAACCCGAGAAAATTCTTGAAAGGTCTTTCCTGTGCTTTTTTACCTTTCCTTTTGGATAAAATAAAAGTCGGCGGCGACTCTTGCTAACCGCACAAGTGCGAACGAAACACAAAACATCAAGTCAGTTCTCCCACTGTATCACAAAACTGGCGACTCTGCTGGGGAAAATATAAAAGTGGGGTTACCTTAGGGTTTTAGATCACCTTTACATGCTTATCTTGCTTGATTTGTTTGCTATACACTTTGGTTCTATTGTTTGGGTTTGAATCCTCTACCCGGATTTGGGAAACATTCATAGGTAAATAGCAATACGTTGTGGAAACTGTGTGGGGTATACCGACACGGTCTAAGTAATAGCTATGTTAGTGTGACATATTTGTGGGTACCGGTAGCCTTTGAGTCAATCAAAGAGAATACGGGGCCGCTGAGTGATGTCATGAAGCACTAACGAACTTTTATAACCTTTACTTGACCAACTTGACCTTTTAGGATGTAGTGAGATGACCGGCTTTGGTGCAGTCCGAAGTTGGTAGATACTCGATACTACACTCATTGAGGGTTATTTCCTTGGAATATTTAGGTCGCCAGTAAGAGGCTGAATTGAAACAAATGAACGAGGAAACAATCCAGTGATATTGAGCTCCTTAGAACCCGATTACTATTTCTAGGACAGGTTGAGCCAACTAAACTTCAAGAGGGTACTTATCTATGAAACCCCATGCAAGCCTAAACTAGGAACTTGTGTGATTTGCTTGTACATATATACTTGTGCATAACATCATGGACATCATGAAGCATCATATGCATCCACTAGCCATTTCAAGGATTTTTGGAAGTTCATCTTTGTTCCTGTTTTGTAGGCTATGGATTCACTTCACAGGAAAACTATCCAAGTCAACCTTGTAAGAATTCCTCCACAACTCAAGGAGCTAGCTTCAAGGATTCCTGAGAACTCTCCATTCACCGAGAGGCATGGTCGTCTTCTTAACTTGGTCAACTCCAACACAGAAGAAGATATGGTGAAAGTTCTTTTCCAGTTCTTTGACCCTTTGCTTCACTGCTTCACATTTGCTGACTACCAGCTTGTGCCCACTTTGGAGGATTTTTATCAACTCTTGAGGATTCCTATTCTCAATCAACTACCCTTCAATGGTACAGAAAGAGATCCAAAACCAGAAGATGTTGCTCAAGCCCTGTACTTGCAACCATCAGATGTCACAGGTCATTGGGAAACTAGAAGTGGTGTCAAAGGCTTCTTGGTAAAGTTCCTGTTTGAGAAGGCCCAAAGCTGCTGGAATTCCTTGGACTTACAAGCTTTTGAGGAGATTGTAGCTCTTCTCATCTATGGGATGGTCTTGTTCCCTAACCCTAACCAACTCATAGATGTGAGTGCTGTCAAAATCTACATGACTCGCAATCCGGTGCTGACATTACTTGGGGATATCTTACACTATTTTCACACTTGTACAATGAGGAAAAGAGGTGTTCTCATGTGTTGCACTCCTCTTCTGGCAAGATGGTTTATTTCTCATCTTCCCCAATCATTCTTGAAGAATGAGCAAGGTTTGAGGTGGTCACAACGATTGATGACTCTTACACATTCAGATATTCATTGGTGTTCTCGATCCAGAGAGAATGTTATCATCGTCGATCGTTGTGGGGAATTCCCTAATGTCCCTCTACTTGGCATTAGGGGAAGCATCATCTACAATCCCTTCTTGGCTCTGAGACAGTTTGGCTATGCTCGAAGGGATGGCCTACATGACATGCTGATTCAAGGCTTGGTTTTCAACTTCGACAACGACAATCAAGGACTCCGATAAAGGTTCATCCGAGCTTGGAGGATGCCCAACAAGGTAGACAGTAAGAAGACCTTGGGACACAAGAATTCTATCCCCCTTGAGCCTTACCTCAAGTGGGTACGAACCCGCGCCCAAAGTATTATGATGCCCTACCCCTCCATTCTCCCAGTGATTATAGAGCCAGTTAAGGAAGGAGAGGTTCCATACACCCTCCTACATCCTGACATGCCAACATCACTCGAAGATCTGCAAAGGAGTTGGATACAACTCAAGGGAGAACGCGATACTTTTGAAGCCCAATTCTACGCAAGCGAGAAGAAGGTTTTAGAACTCACTCGGTTACTTCACGAAGAGCAGACTCTCAACACCTACATTGCGCCAAAGAGGATGCGCAACGTCTTTTTACCTTAGAATGTTGTATTATTTTGCCCAAGGGGCATTGATGTACTAACAAATTCTATATTATTAATATTACGTGTGTTTCTTTCTTGTTTAAAACAAATTTGAATTCTTGAATCATTGAAAGAATTACATGAATACATATCATTCATCATATGCATAAGCAGGTCTTCACACCAAGTTTCCTCATCCCTCTGCTGTTTATTTCAGCAACATGGATCTTGAACAAACAGTTAAAGACTTGCAAGCTCAGAATTCACAATTTCAGCAGCTACTCTTGACCTTGGCTAAGGGGCAGGAGGAGCTCAAGACTCTGCTAGAGAAAGGAAAAGAGAAAAAGAAGAAGAAGCGAGTCAGCGTGGCTATCATGGGCAGAAGATTTGAAGGACAAGCCAGAAGGGTTTTGGAATTTCCATCAACCTCTGAGGAAGGGGAAGGAAAAGGTAAAGATATTGAAGTGCCTTCAGACTCTGAAGCTGAAGAAGAAGAGGAAGAGGACTACTCTGAACAATAGTACCTCCGGCCGATGACAAATACAAAAACTTGGAAGAACGTCTAGCTGCTATGGAAGTGCAAAGAGTATCGGGGCTGGATTTTGAGGAGTTAGGTTTGATGTATGGAATAGTAATCCCTCTGAAATTTAAAGTGCCACTGTTTGTTAAGTATGATGGGGTGTCTTTCCCAAAGATGCACCTACGATATTATGTCAGGAGAATTCAACCGCATTCTTCTGACAAAAATTTGTGGGTCCACTTTTTCCAGGACAGTTTGTCGGGGACGCAGCTGGATTGGTTCTACCAGTTGGAGAGGTCTGATGCCCATGATTGGGAAGACTTGGAAGCCGCCTTCTATAGACAGTATCAATACAACACCGACTTGGCGCCAACCCGTACTCAACTACAGAGTATGGCCATGGCTACCAATGAGGGATTCAAAGACTACGCCTAAAAGTGGAGGGACTTAGCTGGAAGGGTGCAACCACCTCTATCTGAGAGGGAGCTAGTAGACATGTTCCTGGGTACTCTGTCAGGTCCTTTCTTAAATCACCTGATTGGAAGTTCGTCTGCTGGGTTCACTGAGTTGATTCTAACCGGAGAAAGAGTGGAGGCCCGTATAAAAAGCAGGAAAATTCAAAAAGATGAATCTACTTCTGCTGCCATCAGAAAACCTTTCACGGGAAAGAAGGAAGTGTCAATTGTCTACTCTCAGAGGGGTCAAGGAAGAGTTGAGCGCCGACCAGCGGTGGGGGCCGTTATGATTCAGAAGTCTACATCAGACCATCCCAGAAACAATCAGCCGAGGAATGATCAGCCTAGAAACAATCAGCAAAGGGTGGAAAGGCCTATGCGGAAATTCACCAAGATAAACATGACTCCTGCTCAAGTCCTACCCCATCTTCTGAAGTTGAACCTTGCCATGTTGAAAGAAGCCCCTAGAAATCCTAAAACTTCTTCTCCATATTACCATCTGAACGACAGGTGCGCTTACCATTCAGAGAGCCCGGGGCACGACACTGACAATTGTTGAGCCCTGAAGAATAAAATTCAGGATTTGATCGATGCTAAAGAAGTTGAATTTGACGCACCTGAAAAACCCAATGTTATCTCTGCTCCAATGCCAAGGCACGGCCACAACGCCCATGCTATTGAGGAGGATCTGTTTGTTGCTACTGTAGATGATTTGATAACTCTGCTCCCTATAATCAAGTCAAATTTGTTGAAGGTTGGGGTTTTCCCAGGTTGTGAAGAAGATTGTCACCTTTGTTCATCCTCATTAAGCCACTGTCCATTGTTGAAGATAGGCATCCAACGCCTAATTGATAACCAAGAAATCCTATTTGAGAAGTCTCCTGTTTTACCAACTCCTGTTAACGATGTTTCAATAATAACCATATCCGCCAATCCTTCCAAGGTCCCTAAAAGACCTGTTAGGATTACACTCGCTCCGAAGGCTGCACCTTTGAAGATAACCATGCCCGGGCCAGTCCCGTACAAGTCCGACAAATCAATACCATGGAACTATGGTGGAGAAATCTACTATCATGGTGTCAAACAGATTGAATAGACTGCCAAGGAAGAGAGTTCTGAAGAAGACAATTCCGACATCGGTAACATTTCCGGAACAAGCAAAGTTACCCGTAGTGGAAGAATCTTTTCTCCAAAGATTGCCCCTCCAAAGGAAATTCTTGGACCCTCAGCTGCTCCTAAGGTTACCTCTACACCGATAAATATATCTGCATGTACACCAATCATAGAAGAAGTCACAACCCCTGTGGTTATCCCCTCTGCTGCTACTGATGTTCGAGGGAAAGGGATCCAAGAAGATCCCGTCAGGACGAGGGCTCAGCCGTTGATCATCCCTGAAACCTCTCAAAAAGAAATGGAGGAAATTTTGAAAATAATCAAGAAAAGCGATTATGATATGGTGGAACAGCTGGGGAAAATCCCCTCAAAGATCTCCATGTTGGCTCTGTTGCTTTGTTCAGAAGCTCATGCTAAGGCTCTGATAAGATTTTTGAAGACGTCCCACGTGCCACAAGAAACCTCCGTTGATCAGTTCCAGGAATGTGTGGCTAGTTTAACAGCTGACCACGGTCTAGGATTCTCCGATGCAGATTTAACTTCGAAAAGGAGAAAACATAATGATGCTTTGCATGTCTCGGTGGAATACAGAGGGACAACCCTAACACACGTACTGGTAGACACTGGTTCGTCTTTGAACATCTTGCCGAAGAAAGCCTTTGATAGACTGGATTGTGAAGGCTTAACCCTGAAACCCAACAACATAATTGTCAGAGCCTTTGATGGTTATAAGAGGATGGTCCACGGGGAGGTGGACATCCCGATTAAGGTGGGAACTAAAAACTTCAACTCCAAATTCTATGTGATGGACATCCATCCTTCTTATTCTTGCCTGTTGGGAAGACCTTGGATTCACCATGCTGGAGCTGTCACTTCTACTCTGCATCAAATGCTCAAGTACCCTGTCCAGGGGAAAATCATAACTGTTCATGGCAAAGAGGAATACATGATCATTCATCTTAATTCTTTCTGTTATGTAGAATTGGATGGAGAATTCATCGAAACTCCTTTCCAGCATTTTGAAGAGGTAGCTCAGGAAATAGCGGCAACCAAGATAGTGTCATCTGTACCCACGATTACCAGACCTCAGCCTCAGATGTCATCTCTCAAGGATGCAAAAGCAGTGGTTGAAGAAGGAGGATCCACAATCTGGGGGCAGCTTCCAGACTTTCCTTTCAAATCAGACAAATTCGGCTTGGGATTCACCTCGACTTCTCAAAAGGCCGTGTGCCGTGCCCGTGCCGGAGGGCCACATGTGAAGATCAGTCATCATGGAGTCAATGCTCTAGAGGACAGTGAAGAAGAGGGAAGCCTGGAAGACTGGATATTCCCTACCGTTGGCGGAGGACTGTGCAACTGGGAAGCAAAAGACTTCATTCTGATTACTTTCATACCGCAGTAATTTATCTTTCAAACATTTCTGTTGGCCTGTAATAATTCACAAACAATTCGTGCTTTTTTTAACCTTGTGTCTTACCCGAGGCACAAAGGTCCATTTGTAAGGGTTCTTATTTTTCATCTTCATATGCCATTTAATGAATCGTGGACGTTTTCACATATAAACCTTTATGTTCGTTGTCTTTCTTTTTACATTTTATTTGTTTAAAGGTGGCTATACTCTTACACACACCCACACTCACAAATGCAGGTACCTTTCCACTCCAGATCCCATGGGTAACGATACTGCTATAGACTTCAGTGACTCTGAAGATCTGATCTACCAAGCCGAATACGAAGGTGAGGAAGATTGTGAGGTGCCAGGGGAATTGGCTAGACTTCTACAACAAGAGGAAAGGGCTATTCTGCCTCAGGAAGAGCAGTTGGATACAATCAACTTGGGAACTGAGGATGATAGAAAGGAAATCAGAGTGGGTGCCAACCTAGAGCCGAGTGTCAAGGAGTGTTTAATTCAGTTGTTGCATGAATACGTTGAGATATTTGCCCGGTCATACGAAGACATGTCGGGACTTGATACAGACATTGTGGTACACCGTCTACCCACAAGAGAAGACTGTCCACCGGTGAAGAAAAAGGTCCGCCGCATGAGACGTGATATGTCAGAGAAGATCAAAGCGGAAGTTATGAAGTAGTTCAATGCTGGATTTCTAGCTGTTATTTCCTATCCTCAATGGGTTGCTAACATTGTGCCTGTGCCTAAGAAGGACGGCAAAGTGAGAATATGCGCGGATTATAGAGATTTAAATAGGGCCAGCCCTAAAGATGATTTTCCACTTCCACACATCGACATCCTGGTTGACAACACAGCTCAACACAAAGTATTTTCTTTCATGGACGGGTTCTCAAGCTATAACCAGATCAAAATGGCACCTGAGGACATGGAGAAAACTACTTTTGTCACACAGTGGGGTACGTTCTTCTACAAAGTGATGCCATTCGGACTGAAGAATGTCGGGGCAACCTATCAACGCTCCATGGTAGCTTTGTTTCATGATATGATACATCATGAGATAGAGGTCTACGTAGATGACATGATAGCCCGATCTCAAACTGAAGAAGAACACCTTGATCACTTGCAAAAGCTGTTTATCAGGTTGAAGGAGTACAAGCTAAGATTTAACCCTAACAAGTGCACATTCGGAGTCCGGTCCGGTAAGCTCTTAGGTTTGTTAGCAACAAAGGCATCGAGGTTGATCCTGCCAAAGTCAAAGCTATACAAGAAATGCCTGCTCCTCGCACTGAGAAGGAGGTCAGAGGTTTCTTGGGACGCCTAAACTACATTGCTAGGTTCATTTCTCACCTAACATCTACTTGTGAGCCAATCTTCAAGCTGTTGAAGAAAGATCAGGTAGTTAAATGGAATGATGACTGTCAAATTGCTTTTGATAAAATCAAAGGGTATTTGTTGGAACCTCCTATCTTGATGCCACCCAGCGAGGGAAGACCGCTAATCATGTATCTGACTGTCCTAGAGAATTCAATGGGGTGCGTATAGGGGCAGCATGACGAGTCTGGCCGAAAAGAGCATGCCATTTATTACCTTAGCAAAAAGTTTACCGATTGTGAAACCAGATATTCACTGCTCGAGAAAACTTGTTACGCTTTGGTATGGGCTGCTCGCCGGCTAAGGAAGTATATGTTGACTCATACCACTTTGCTGATATCTAAGATGGATCCGATCAAATACATCTTTGAAAATCCTGCTTTGTCTAGAAGGATAGATAAATGACATATGATCTTAACGGAATACGACATACAGTACACGACCCAAAAAGCTATAAAGGGAAGTGTGTTAGCTGACCATCTGGCCCATCAAGCTGTCGAAGATTACCAATCCATGAGGTTTGACTTCCCTGACGAGGACATTATGACATTGGACAACATTGAAGAGAACAGACCATATGACGGACCTGAACAAGGATCCCGATGGACCCTGTACTATGATGGGGCCTCCAATGCACTTGGAATGGTATCGGAGCGGTACTCATATCCCCAGAAGGTTGCCATACTCCTTTCACTGCCAGACTTTGCTTCAACTGTACGAGCAACATGGCAGAGTATGAAGCATGCATCTTTGGACTCAAGGCTGCCATAAACTTGGGAATCAAATCTTTAGTTGTGTATGGGGACTCAGCTTTGGTCATCAGTCAGATCAAAGGAGAGTGGGACACTAAGCATCCAAACCTCATCCCTTACAAAGAACATGTCTTGACGTTGTTATCACATTTCGAGCAGATTACCTTAGAGCACTTTCCGCGAGAAGAAAATCAGCTAGAAGATGCTCTAGCTATAGTGTCATCCATGTTTAAACTTAATTGGGACAACGAGGCTCCCCAGATCACCATTGAACGGATGGACAAACCTGCACACTATCACGAGATTAATACCGAAGAAGTAGTGGACCAGCCATAGTTTCACGAAATCAAAAGGTATCTCGAGACTCAAGAATATCCTGAAGGAGCTTCAGTCAATGACAAAAAGTTCTTAAGAAGATTCTCAGCTAAGTTCTTCCTAAGTAATGGCATCCTGTACAAGCGCAATCATGATTCTATTCTGCTCCGTTGTGTAGACAAAGCTGAAGCTGAAAAGATCATGGCCGAATTGCATGAAGGCACCTTTGGCACTCACTCTAGCGGGCATACGATGGCGAATAAAATTCTACGGGAAGGCTACTATTGGTCTACCATGGAAGCAGATTGCTATCAACACTCCTGAACCTGCCATAAATGTCAAATATATGCAGATAAGGTGCACGTGCCTCCGGTTCCTCTAAATGTCTTAACATCTCCTTGGCCCTTCGCTATGTGGGGAATTGATATGATTGGAGAGATCAAGCCTACAGCATCCAATGGACACCACTTTATTCTGGTGGCCATTGATTACTTCACAAAGTGGGTCAAAGCAGCTTCCTTCGCATCCGTTACTAAGAATGTTGTTGCCCGCTTCATCAAGCAGAACCTTATCTGTCGGTACGGTATCCCCGAAAGGATCATCACTGATAATGGTACCAACCTTAACAATACTATGATCACCGCTTTGTGCGAACAGTTCAAAATTCAACATCACAATTTATCCCCCTATCGGCCGAAGATGAATGGTGTTGTCGAAGCTGCGAACAAAAATATCAAAAAGATCATACAAAAAATGGCAGTCACCTACAAGGACTGGCATGAGATGCTACCGTTTTCTCTCCACGGGTACCGTACCACGAATCACACATCAACTGGGGTAACACCCTATTCCTTGGTATATGGCATGGAAGCTGTTTTACCTATCGAGGTTCAAATTTCCTCCTTGAGAATCATGAAAGATGCTGGTTTGAGTGAAGACGATTGGATCCAAACCCGACTTGATCAGTTAAACTTAATTGACAAGAAGAGACTTACTGCTGTTTGCCATGGTCAGACGTATCAAAAAAGGATGATCAAAGCTTTTAACAAGAAAGTCAGGCGCCAAGTGTATCAAGTTGGAGATCTTGTGATCAAGCGCATCATCTTGCCACAAAGTGATCCCAGGGGAAAATGGACTCCTACCTATGAAGGACCATTTGTAGTCAAGAACATCTTTTCTAGTGGGGCAATGATTTTAACCACCATGGACGGCGACGATCTGCCGCACCCTGCGAACACAGACATAGTCAAAAGATACTACGCATAAGAGACCCTCTAGGTTGACACACCTAGGCAAAACAAGGGCATCCCGGTGAATCGAAAACCCGAAAGGGCGGTTCAGGCAAAAGTTAGGGATAAAACAAAAAAAATCTGTACACCCGGCAAGTTGAAAACCTGAAAGGGCGACTTGGGAAAAAAAGGGTTTCCCGGTGGGCTGAAAACCCGAAAGGGAGGTCCAGGCAAAAGTTAGGGAATTAAAGCGTATGACTATGTCTCGTCGGATCACTTTAAGGATAATCTCTTCACAAACAAACTCTGAGGCTTCTGATCAATTCAATCATCTTCGGACGAAGCAACGAATGGACAAGATATTCGGAGATACGAAGGCTATAGCAGAATGGGAACCCCATGGGATTTTTACACTTAGCCATCTTTCTTTGTATAAATTTTTCTCATTTTTATGACACCATCCTCTTACTAGGATGTCTGTCTCCTTTGTACAAAACACTTATTCAAAGTAAATACAAAGATATCTCTTTCAAAGTACAGAAAACTATTTGCCTATTTCTTTACACTTGTGTTTTATTTGCAAAAACGTCCAATGATTCATTAATGAACATATGCATTTGGACATAATTACTGTTTATAAATAAACGTGATGAAAAAGAACAATTACTAACAGGTAGAAAGATTAGGAAAACGTATTTAGGCTATTCCATGATCAATCCCTACATCACGTCATTAAGATCCCCAGCAGAGCCAAAACTTTGAACTACAGATTCCCAACGGAGTTGAGACTACCAACTACCAATCCCCAGCGGAGCCAAAACTTCAAACTATCAACCCACATCGGAAATCATCCAGTTTCTCCAGGTTTCCCCAGCAAGTCGTCTTGAAGCTTGAAAATCAACCGGATAACAGCTAACTTTTGTTCCTCCCCAACCTAGGGTAACTCCCCAGTAGATTGGCATACAACCCAAACTCCTGAACTCCCCAGCGGAATTAAGCTTTTCCCCACAGAATTTTCACTACAGGATAAACTTTTTCCCCATAGAGTTTTTATTGCTTCTCGACAGAACAAAGACTCCCGTCAGTAATCCCCAGTAGAAGTCATTAAATTTCTCTGGATTCCCCAAGAAAATTCCTCAAGAAGTATATGGAATTACTCTCACAATCCTCAGCAGTCAAGGATTTATTTTCCCCAGCAGCAGTCAAGGATTTATTTTCCTCAGTAATACAGCAAATCAGCTTACATGCGCATACATTACATTCATATATCATAAACATTGATAAAACACATTTATTGCATCATACATTTCATGTAACATAACTATGTGTTTCAGCTAATATTTTATCCTTTTCAGGATAAGATTAACAGCTATCTTTAACAAATATTCAAAGATTTCAGATACAGTACATATACACTCCAAACATGGAAGTCATTCTGTTACTCATTCAGACTTAATTTCAAGATATAGTTCAGATACGCTCCATACAAGGATGCCATCCTGATACTTATTCAAACTCCAAGTACCGATACAATACAAATACACTCCAGACATGGAAGTCATTCTGTTACTCATTCATACTTAATTTCAGATACAGTTTAGATACACTCTAGACAAGGATTCCATCCTGATACTTATTCAAACTCCAAGTATTGATACAGTACATATACACTCCAGACACGGAAGTCATTCTGTTACTCATTCAGACTTAATTTCAAGATACAGTTCAGATATAGTACAGATACACTCTAGACATGGAAGTCATTCTGTTACTCATTCAGACTTAATTTCAAGATATAGTACAGATACACTCCAGACACAGAAGTCATTATGTTACTCATTTAGACTTAATTTCAAGATACAGTTCAAATATAGTTCAGATACGCTCCAGACACGGAAGCCATTCTATCGCTTATTCAGTTTCATCCTACATATACAGTACAGATACACTCCAGACACGGAAGTCATTTTGTCACTTATTCAGATTCAAGGACAAATACAGTTCAGATACGTTCCAAATACAGACACCATTATGATGCTTATTCTGTCAATTTACAACCAAACATTCTTGGATGGCATCTACAAGCCCATCTCCAACAAGATTCTAACATATCTCCAAATGGTATATTTAAGCCCATTCCCTCAATTACACTTTTGTCGAGCACAAATTTGTGGGAACTCTAGTGTCCAATCATCTTTTACCTTCGAGTCACGAACGGTAAAACTCGCTGATCTAACTCTTCAGGTTCAAGAAGATTGAACATGGGCAATTGTTGTATCCAAAAATTTTCCCTCCCATTTTTCATAGAAAGCACAACCCTAGTGTTGTACCCCAAAATTTTCCCTCTCATTTTATCAAGATTTCCCTTCACAAGACTCTTTGGACTCCAGACAGGATTAGGGTTTGCTCTGCTCAAGACATCTCCTTGCACTGATGACCTGAAATTAGGGTTTGAGTTTGCACAGGGATTTTTGGACTTTCAATGCTCAAAGTGTCTTTCATACTTCATGTTGGACTTATAAGATTGCCCATACCAAGTTTCAAGCCTTGAATCAAATTTTTGCCTAGTCAATTGGACAGTTGACCTAGAAATCAGTTGTATTGGGGGAAAAGTCAATTGTGGCCAATTTACAGTCAAACCTCATAATTTTTTATCCATATCAACATTATAGACTCATATGAACCATTTTATCAAGTTTGGATCACAACTCCTCAAGAAATTTGATCAGATCATCAAAAGGGAAAAATGGTCATTTTTAGGGTTTTGACTGCACAAGGGCAATTTCTGATTTTTCACCTAGTCAATGGCAAATTGGGTTCAATCATGGATTCAAGGACTCAATGGCATCATATTGACCTAATCACAAGGTTCAAAAGATCTCAAAAGCTTTGGATTGACAGATGAATTTTCCAGTCAACTGATCAAAAATCAACTGTACACTGAAAAGTCAAACTTTGACTTTTTGGTCAAAATCAAGTGCCAAGGGTCATTTTTCATCAAGATGTGTAAAAATATGAAACTTGTTCATCAAGAAACCTAATTTTGGAAATTAGGGTTTAAGATTGAAAAATTTTCATAACTTAGAAATTTTCTAAGTTATGAAAATTTCTTATTTTTTTCCAACTTTTTCACCATGATGAAATTGGATTAAAAGAAAACTTCCAACATGAAAGTTGTAGTCCTCCACAAAATATACAACTTTGATTCACAAAGTTTTCCCAAAAGATGCTTGGATCTCAAGTTATGATTTTATGAATAGAGGTCCAAAAACTTTCTAACTTAGTGAAATTTTGCCCTAGTTTAGGCAGGATTTTGACCTATCTTCATGGAAATTTTTCACCTAGTTCCCTTTGGAATATCAAAATGAATTTCAAATATGGATTGTAGAGCATGTTAAAAGCTTTCCAAAATGTCCAATAACTCTCCAAAATCATTTGTGGTTAGGGAGAATCGAAGGTTTGAATTTGGCAAAATGTCACTTTGGTTCATGGCATTTTTCATGTTGCTACAAGTTGCAATTTCTATCCAGCCTTGCTTGTACTTGTTTACAGGTCCTTAAACCCTTCCACACTCAAAAATTGAATGCAAACACAATGGATTAAGGCATTGTTCTGATCAATGGAAGATTACACAAAGGATTAATCTAAAAATGGCAAAAAGTTAACAATTCCATTTTAATAAAGCATGCTTTATGTCAATTTGTTTCTCTTGAGCATTACACCAAGCCTTTTGCAGCAAACAACATCCACAAATATTAGGGAAAGTACACCAACTATGTGCATGCTTGGAGCTAGCCTGTACAGGCCTGGCCTTGGTCACTTCACACTTTTCTTCAAAACCAAATCAACTTGCAAAAAGGACATATCTTTGGAATATGATAAGAACAAAGTTTGTAAACTTTTGAACCAGGTTTTGCATATCACACTAAGTCAGAAGCACGAGCTAGCAAGTCATCAATCCTTCCAAAACACCAAAATCACATTTTCTTGCAAAACAGGGCAAGTTATGCAGTTTCATTTCCATCTTCCAATTGCCTCGTGCGTTTTGCCCCAAACCTCTTCCAACACACTCTATACAACCTACCTAAACTATCCCAACCATTCCCAAGCCACTGTAACTCCATTTACTCACTTCACCATTTTCAAATTCTGACTTTGCAGGTTGAGTTCTATAGAGAGGTTCAAGCAAGTTCAGAGAAAACTAAGCATTGGGGAAGGTCAAAGGAACTTCAAGCAAGCTCACAAGCATCTCAGGCCTCACTGAAAACCCTTACATTTCCATACTCGAGCTTGACTGAAACAGGTAAAGTTCAAAATTCTATCTCTCTATTTAGGAAACATTAGGCTTAGGTTTGTGAATAAAAAATATAGTACTCATTGCCGTTAAGCTGTACATATGCATAGATTTCATTTAAGTTAACTGAGTTGGGAGAATTTGAATGATGAACTTTCTGAAAAAACTAGGTTAGAAATTAGGGCCAGAGAAATTCTCTCTGGTCTTTGAGAGTTAGATTAAGTTTTTTACATGGTTGGAATCGTATGATTATGCTTTATAACTTTCATGTTGTAAGTTTTTGCTTTAGAGCACGTATGCAGGATTTCCAGTTTTGAATACCAGGCGCACGTTTTTCTTGTCATAAGGTTAAAGATGAAGGCCATCTGGGCTGGGCCTGGCTATTCCATGCTATTTGCACCCTCCATCCTACTTCCTGCACCCCCTCAGCCCATTTGTTTATTTTTTCATATTTTTTATTTCTTTTAAGTTTCTGACTTTATTTTTTTTTTCTAAATACAAAAAATATTTTCTTTAATTTTCATATTTTATTTTATTATTTTTTATTATTTCTTGGACATAGAAATAATTATTAAATAATATACTTTTATTTTCTTAAAATAAAAAACTTGTAAATATTATAAAAATATTATATATTTTTATTTTTTATTATTTATACACTTAAATAATATTTTCTCACATTATTTTTATTTTTTAACATTTGTATATATTTTATTTATTTTCTTGTACATAAATAAATAATACATAATATATATATATATATATATATATATATATATATATATATATATATATATATATATATATATATATATATATATATATATATATATATATATATATATATATATATATATATATATATATATTCTTAAAACAAATTAGGGTTTCCATCCTTAATAAAAATAATCTTTTATTTTCTTATTTTTGATACATTAAATAATTCATTTTTACATACATAAAATAATACAAAAAACATTCTTTGCATATTTATAATATATTGCATATTTATCTAATTGTCCATTTAAATATTGTCAGTTTATTATTTATACAAATTAATTCAATTTGGTTGTAATAGTTGAATTAGGGCTTTTATTTCTTGCAAATACCCCCTATTCAAAATTGTATCCCCCTCCCCATATCAATGTTGTAATAGTTGTAGATTTACTTTTACGCATTTATAGCTTTCAAATATGCCATGATAGAAAGATTAGGGTTTGTATGCAAAAATCCAAAATCAAACAAATAGTTTGACTAATACAAGACAAAAGTATGAAAATGACAACACAATGCACACAAGCACCCCTAGGGTTTCATCCATTTGTTGCCTTTAAAATGGCCATGGTATGCATACTAGGTATCTTGGCAAAATAAAACAAAACAAAAGATCATAGTCCCTCGATGACACTATCTTGGTTGCCTATACAAAAATGATCTAGTCCCTCAAATAAAAAATTTGCTAAGATACTTAGCACAATTGCTATCATGGTCAATACGATGACCCGCGCCTGTCCCGTTTAACATTCAAATACAAGGTTGTTTACCAAATGCAATGGTAAAACAACAATGTAAAAGGGTTAAAAATGTGTAGGAAAGATCTTTGAGTAGGTAGGTAGATGCTCCTAGTTACTTGATCAAAACTTGCAAACATCTTTGCTATTTTTAAAACACACAATTTCAAAACATTTCCCAAAACAAACTTTCAAACAATGAAACATTTTTCAAAAGACAAACACCTTTGTATACATTCAAACAAGAATCATTACAAAGGTTGCCACAACGATGGCCTCTTTTCAAAATACTTTCAAAACCACACACAAAAGCACCATTTCAAACAATTGAAAAGCAAAAGCAAGTGATCTAAAACAAGTAACTAAGAGCCCAAGGAAAACCATGGATGAAAAGGGTGCTAGCACCTTCCCTTTTAATAATCTACCCCCCAAACCCAAGAAAACATCTCAAAGGTCTTTCCTGTGCTTTTTGACCTTTCCTTTTGGATAAATAAAAAGTTGGTGGCGACTCTTGCTAAATCGAAACATTTGTGAACACAAACGCAAAACCTCAAGTCAGTTCTCCCACCGCATCACACCTAGGGTTTCTCAGATATTCAAGTTGGCTCAGGAATCGATCAGACAGATTTTCTCCTGTGGCAGTAAACCAGCAATTAGATTTTTTTTCTTGCAATTCTCAAAAGAAATGAATTCTCAAAGATCCAATTGGCTTTCACATGTTTTCATGCTTTTTCAACTTTACTGAAAGGTTAATGTTTGTTCTCGAGGCATGTTTGTTTGGAACAAGAGATGAAATCTAAGACTGTCATTTGGGACATTCATGTTTTGTTTGATCCAGGTTAACCAGATAATTTGTGTCTTTTAAAACATTTGCTTGTTTAGGAAATGGGATAGACAGTGCGTGTTTTGATTGGAATGCAGTTGCAAGATTACAAAGTTATTGGATTACTTGGAGTTTAAGTTATGAGATTGGAGCATTTTGTTTCAATTATCTTGATTGGGCATTCAAAAATCAAATAGGATGCAAAGAGGAGATTACAAGTTATTGTTGATCAAAGATTTCAATTAACAACAGAATATTTCATAAGACTTTCTCCAATTTTTCAAACGTTGTTACAAAATAATTTATTATTTAAATACTTTAGGTTTTACAACTTATCGTATTTGAAAATAAATTAGTACAACTATTGGTTACAATACAAGAATGTTTCTCTCTAAATTACAAAGAAAAGAGAATGAATCTATGCCTAAGGTTGATTGAGGTTCCTTTGCTTCCTTGCTTGCCCTATGGTTCTTGCCTTCCATGCTTTTCCCTCTCCATTGTGCTCACATGAAAATGAAAAAAAGGAAAAGTTAGTACAAATTAATTGGACATAAGCAAGAATTTTCAAAAGAAAAAGTGTTCATCATTAAAGTTTGCAATTTGGAATCAGAAGGCTATTTTTAATTCATCACATTTTTATTTTCTCTATTTGCAAATCACAAGAAGATTATTCTTCTTGGTTCACAAAAAGAAAAAATAAGAAACGCAAGCAAGTTGTCCAAACAAGCAAGAAATGCAAGCAAGCTGCACAAGCTAGGCAACAAACAACAAAGCTGTCCAAACAAGTAAAATATTCCAAACAGAAGGCGCAAAACAGAGCCAAATAAACAGCAACAGAAGGCACAAACTGAGCCAAACAAAATTTGCAAAAAACAGCAAAAACAAACAACAGCATGGCAATACAAATGCAAGCGAGGCAACAACATGGAGCAGACACCATCAACAAAAAGAAAATATAGCAATATGATAAACTAAGTGATCGGGACTTTATAAGTCTGTCGGGATACTAACTGCAAGTATACAGTTCAGTCGTTCTAGTTTTAAAAGATTATCGAACCCACAGAGACTGTGTATCAATCGCATACGATCTAATGCTACAGTATTTGTTTAACTAAGCGATGAATATTCGATATTTGGGGGAGACAGTTTAGTTTTAAAAGTAATAGTACTAATTATACCGGTATGTGATAATCGGACTTAGGGAATTCGATGAATCGCTTGGCCTATAAAGTATTTCGGTAAAAGCTAATTGTTTAAAAACATGAGACATACACTCTCGTGTTTATGAAATAAGTCATGCTACTAAACCTAGTGGATGCACTTTAAATTTAATAACACTTTTTGAAAACAATTTGAATTTAATTAATTTATTAAAACACTCTCGTGTATTTAAAAATCAATGCTTCGTTACCACTATCTGGGTTGAACCCCAGCTCTTGCATGCAGGTTCTTGCCTTAATTAATTTCCCACTCTCGTGGCAAAATCGTGTTAATTAACCTCTCACTCTCGTGACAAGGATAGTTAAATTAATATTGGAAATTGGAAACCAGAAATTGTTTTATAAATATTTTTGGCCAAGGTATCATTGAATTCTTTCAGTTCTTATGGTCACATACCGGTATTAATAATTTAGCCAGACATAATTAACTTAACAACAATAAAGTTTAGAATATAATTCATGTCAATAAACAGAATATTATAGAAACTAAATAAATAATAATTGCAATATAAAAAAACCTGGAATTACAGATGCTATAGTAATCTTGAGGGAATACAGTAATCTAAATCTTCAAGCTTGACTTGCAGTAGAAATTCGTGTTAATTCTTGTAAGAAGAATTAACACTTAAAAATAGAAACTAAGGCTTGAATGAAAATTACAAGGAATTCAAAGCAGAATTGCAAAACAAACAAATTGGAAATAACTGTAAAAATAAAAGAAATATTTGCTCTGAGTAAAATTCTTCGACCCTTGGACTGTGCCTTGGTACTCATATATATAGCAGGAAAAATCAACAGTTTAATTTTGAATTCTTGATGAAGTCTTCGTGGAGAAATTCTAGGAGCAGTAATAATTATGGCAATAAAATAGGAGATTCAGTAGAAACAGGGAGAAGTAGTCTGCCCTTCACGCCCACGTCTTCAAGCCATGCGTAACGTCCTCCTTTACGCGCGTGACGGTCGTCACAGGTGGGTGACGGTCGTCACACGCTGAAGTGGTGCCTTACGCTCGTCAGGTGTGTGTGACGAGCGTTTGGTTATGTTGTGGGGTGTTACGCCCGTCACAGGGGCGTGATGACCGTCACCTCTCCAGAAGTCCACACTTTGTATTTTTTTATTTTTCTCTTTGTTTTTCGTCTAGCTTTCTTCATTTTGTCCTTTTTCATTGGTTTGAGTCGACAAGTGTTATACCTGCAAAAGAGACAAATAATCTCGGAATAATCGAGGGTTAGACGACTTAATGGAATATAAAATCAGTAAAAAGTATGTTAATTATACGATATATTTTCTCGTTATCAAATTCCCCCATACTTAAACCTTTGCTTGTCCTCAAGCAAATAGTCATTCGAAAGGCTGGACAAGTTTTCTGGTAAGCGCATAAGCATGGCATACCCTTGGATTTTTAAAGTGGTTTCGGGAAATCCTCATTGGTTCGGCCAATACTTGAGTAAAACACTAAAGATACGCTAATGACGCAAGCAATAAGCTTACTCGTAGACTTCCATTTTAAACGAGCTATCCAACAGTTCCGTTATAACTCTGCCCGGAGTTCCTCATATCTATTTCACCTGGTTTCGTTCTGGCGCAATCACATTAAGCCCTTTGCCTTAGCATGCACGTAGTGGAGTAACCGGTTAGTGACTTTGATCCTTTAGCATGGGGTCTGGTACATGAATGTGGCAACCCTACATATTTTATCCAAATTGGAGGTTATGGGGGATCGGGCCGTAGCACGCCCTACCGAGTTCAGAACCAGATACCTCTGAACCAACCAACACTGGATTCCTTCATTATTTGCTCAGCTCTTGTATGTGCCCGTATATTTTGGTACACAAGTTTTCTTTTCTTTTAGCAGCGAGATAGGAAGGATATTTTTAGAATCAGGCATCAAACACTTATATTCATCGATTCTCCACGTGGTTTGTG
Source organism: Vicia faba (assembly GCA_948472305.1). Taxonomy (NCBI): domain Eukaryota; kingdom Viridiplantae; phylum Streptophyta; class Magnoliopsida; order Fabales; family Fabaceae; genus Vicia; species Vicia faba. The sequence goes on from OX451739.1 coordinate 167,290,405, forward strand.
TCAAGACGGTGCTGACTGCTAGTATAAACTACTAGGGGTTACTTCTAGAACTTGAAACTCCAGATATCGGTATAATGGTTATTGAAACGGATCGCGTAAGAAGGAAGTCTATGGTGACAGAACCGTATCGATCTTGTTATGTCGTTTTCGGCTTCCTCAACTGGGATTTCATTAAAGTAGGTATGTCGGGCTAATACGAAAATAAATTTTTTTCGGTATGGCAAAGTAAAGCGAAGAATTTGAATCGAGACATATCGCAAAAATTTACTAGTTTTATTAACGATTGAAAGGTACCTCTCCCACACAAAATCCGACATTGTCCTCAATGTTGCGATATATATGCGGGGAAGTACAATTACAAAAACAAAAAGGAAAAGAAATGAAACAGAAAAATAACAAATTACAAAGAAATTAAAGAAAGACAAACTACTGGTGACCCCGTCCTCTGCTCCTGGTGCGAGAGCGTCTGGTAGGAGTGGCTTCAGCGTCGGTGTCTTGGAAGCCATAGGTGTTCATATCTATCCTCAAGGCATTAAGCTCTGACAGCGCCTCATCCAACCTCTCTTTCATGTTTCGCTGCCCAGTCAAGATCTGAGCGTTTTGGGCGCACAGAGACTCAAACTGCTCAGCTTGCCTCCTTTCAAGCGCCGCATTCATTTGATTTTGCATGTGGAGGGCGCGGAGGATGTCTTCGAGATTGATAGGAGGAGGTGCGGATGAGGATCCATGGATATCGTGGACAGGCGGAGCACTATCCAACTCTTCTTGAATATCGTCTGCGGAGGCTACAGCTTGGTCTTCGTGGGCAGGTGCAGGCTCTGCGGGAACTTCAGGGTCGAACAACCAGTTTGCTCGGTTACTTGGATCGATTCGGTCCCTGTTCGGCAAAATGATATTCTGATAGATGGTATTCCTAATTACGGGGTGGAATCTGCCGTCTTCCCGCTCGTAGATGAGGTGCGCGGCCTTGCAGTGATCCAAGGTTAGCAAAGCCGGTGCCATAGAAGGCATGGTTGCAAGAGCAGCACCATAATTCAGACCAATGGTAATTGAAGTAACCAGCCCTCCAAAATAGAAAGGTTTTCCACCTCTAGCACAAATAGAGTGGATGTGAGCAAGTAGGAACAGGGCGACATTTATCTTTTTCCCAGTGAACGCACAATGTAGAAAGAAGAGCTCTTTGGAGTTGAGCTTATGGTTGTTGTCTTGGGCGAAGATGGTGTTACTGAGGATTCGATGGAAGTAGCGGATGGCCGGATTATGGATGTGGGTGGCGTTGAGGTGGTCGTAGGACCCGGCACGGATGTTCATTAAACTGTGCCACAAGTTGAAAGCCTCCTCATTAAAACTATCCGGTACCCGAAAATGAGCACCTTCGTCCGAACAAAATCCCATAAGCCTCGCGATGTCGGATTGAGGCAATTGGTGCTCAACGCCGAACATGTGAAATTTCGCCACGCCTGATAGTTGGTTTGTGACACCCGACGGAGTGAGGTAAGCGAACGAACTCAAGAACTCAAGAGTAAGAGTTTCGTAGATTGGTCTTGGTTCGCGGTTGAGGTTCCACAAATCCACGCTTTGTAGTAATCGGCGGACACTGTCGAGTAGTCCCAAACTCCGTAGGCAGTCGATGTCAACGTACCTTGTGGGTTGGAGACCTCGACGTTGGAATTTTTGACACTTTGCTCGTTGATTCTCCCCAGGTTCGCCGATTCTGAAATTGATAACTTGAGCGTTTGGGTTGTTTGCCATGGCGATAAAGGATTTGATTTGGGAATGTGAGAATGGGAGATTGTAAGGATGTTAATTTGGTGTTGGGAGTTTAGAAATTGGAAGAAAAATGGAGTGAATAGGTGGTTTTTCGTGTGGTGTGGTGATAATGGAGAAGAGAAAAATGGGTTTATAAGGAAGAAGGTTGGAACGGTTCTCTGTAACAGCCGTTTGTTTCTGTCTGTGTGACGGTCGTCACAGGGGTGTGACGCTCGTCATGAAGCAAAGAGGCGCGTTACGCTCGTCACAAGGGTGTGACGGTCGTAACGCAGACAGAGTCTTAAATGAGAGATCCGTTACAGGACCGTTGGAGAGTGATGAGTTTATTTTTTTCTTGGTAATTGGAATTTTGTTTTGAAGAATTTATATATTTTGTTGGTTTATTTGAAATGTTTGTTTTAATTAATTATTTTAAGTAATTAAAGTTTTAAATCTAACGAAAATAGATAGTAAATAACAGTAAATAACAACAGTAAATAAAACATAGACAGTAAATAGTAAATTGGGAAAGAATTTAAAATAAACTTCAATTTAATAAATGCATAACAAATTGTTTCAAAGAATTAAAAATAATGATAATGTTGAAATAATAACTAAACTAAAAAATCCCTCCCACACAGAAATTTACAGTGTCCTCACTGTACGTAAAAATGCAAGAGAGAAGGAAAGGAGATAACGATGGCAACTCTAGCCACGGGGAGGTGGAAACAAATGCTGATGCATATAGTCCAACTGATCAGTCACCAAGTCCATGAAGGTAATGAAATCCACCCTAAGGGAAGTCAGCTCGCCCCGCATGTCCGTAATGGCAGCATGTAGGGAGTCCAGGGTAACAGCAGGTGGAGTAGTCTCAGGGGCCGGAGGCGCGGTCTCGGCGGAAGTAGCCTCCTGTTCCCAAGGATCAGGGAGATCACGGTAGCCTGGAGGTGTAGCAGGATCTTCTTCAGCATTAGCATTGTTTGGAACCTCATAAATGTCAACTGTAGATGGTGAAGAGGGTGGTGAAGCAGGGTAGTGAAGATCAAACAGCCAGTTATCCCGGTTGTGCACACTGGTTCTTGGGTCAGGCAGCTTAAAATGATGGACGATCTGATGATTAACTAGCAAGTCAAATGAATCTGGTCCAAGGTTTCCAATCATGCTAGTGTTGAAACAAAAAGCAATGTTCATCGGCTTTATGCCATAAAGTGGAGCAGAACCGAGCATAGGCCAGCGGAGTCCGATGGCATTAGACAGCATGGTAACTAACCCACCAAACAAGATAGGTGCATTTGGAGTTTCGATGATTCGCTCCATATTGGCGAGCATATAAGCTGCGCCGTTCACCGGACGGTTTTGAGATGCACAATACATGATAAACAGCTCATCGCGGGATACAGAGGTGACATTTTTCTGTTTGCCGAAGATAGTGTGGGCTATTATCTTGTGGAAATACCTGATAGCCGGGTTATGAATGCATTCAGAGTACAGATCTGACGGCTCAGGATGGTTAACACCAGCTATGCTTCCTCAGAAAAAGTCAAGCTCAGATACGGGCAAAAGGTTCTCCTGTGTCATACTGATAACATCGGGTCCAAAAGGGAACCCAAGAAGCTGGCTAAACTCTCGCAGGTTGTAAGTGTAATCCATGTTAAACATTCTAAATGTAATCAATCCACGGTTGAATCCCATTCCATGATTTGGAATGAAACTCAAGGTGCTGAGAAACTCCAGAGTCAGCCTTTTGTAGGTACAGAACCTCCGACGGATAGGGGCAGTGTCCCAACCAATTTGGTGCAGCAGGTACATGACACTCTCGCGAATGCCAAGGGCAGCCATAGCATGATCATCTGCATATATAGTAGGACACATCTCCCGGTCACCCATATCTGCAAACCTTCTTCTCTGGTGTCGGCTTCGCAATTTGACATTCATGAAGTTAGCACAATCCATAGCGCGAGATGTGAAAGAAAAAGAATTACCCCCTGAAAATATTTGAAAAATGTTTGAAAGAAAAGGAAATTAAGTAAGTATTTTCGGGTTAGGAAATTGCCAAAGTTAAATTAAAAAGAAAAAGAAAGATAAAAGGGAGAAATAAAAACAGAAGAAAAATAGAAAGGAGTTAGAAATGCAATAATGAAAATATTTTAAAGATTAAGAAAAAGAAAAGAAAAAATAAAAACATATTAAAGCAGAAAAAATAATTAAAGTAAAAACATGGGTTGCCTCCCACGAAGCGCCTTTATTTTATGTCGACGGATCGACAGTAAATACCTATTCAGTTAGGTAAAGGGGTAGGCGGCTCACTTAACTGAAGATAAGCCGAGAAGTCGATATTTTCGACGTTAAAATAGTGCTTTAAGCGCTGGCCATTAACAATGAATGGTTCGATAGAACTACCTTTAATTTCTATCGCCCCACTTGGGAAAACTTTGCTAATTTCGAACGGTCCGGACCATCTGGAACGTAATTTTCCCGGGAAGAGTTTTAGTCTAGAGTTGAATAGGAGTACGATGTCTCCTTCCTTAAAGTCTTTCCGTGAGATACACTTATCGTGCCATTTTTTTGTTCGTTCTTTATAGATTTTAGCATTTTCATAAGCGTCTAAACGCAATTCTTCCAGTTCATGGATATCTAACACTCGTTTCTCGCCAGCACTCTTATAGTTTAAGTTAAGGGTTTTTATCGCCCAATAAGCTTTATGTTCTAATTCTACTGGAAAATGACAAGATTTTCCATAAACTAACTTGAACGGCGTTGTTCCGATAGGAGTTTTGAAAGCTGTCCGATATGCCCAAAGAGCATCGTTGAGCTTGGAGGACCAGTCTTTTCTAGATAGGGCTACGGTTTTCTCAAGTATCTGTTTGATCTCCCTATTTGATACTTCCACTTGTCCGCTTGTTTGAGGATGGTATGGTGTGGCTATGCAATGTTTAACGCCGTATTTGGAAAGTAACCTTTCGAAAATTCTGGAGATAAAATGTGAGCCACCATCGCTGATCACTAGTCTTGGTACACCGAATCGTGGGAAGATAATATTCTTGAATAGTTTTAGTACCACGCGTGTATCGTTTGTGGGTGCGGCGATGGCTTCAATCCATTTTGATACATAGTCGACGGCTACCAAAATATATTTATTTCCAAAGGATGCGGGGAAAGGTCCCATGAAATCAATTCGCCACACATCGAAAACTTCTACTTCGAGGATTCCTTTTTGCGGCATTTCGTCACGTCTAGATATATTTCCTGTGCGTTGACATCTATCGCAGTTCATAATTGCTACGTGGACGTCTTTCCATAAGGTAGGCCAAAAGAAGCCAGCTTGAAGTATTTTTGCACAGGTTTTCGATGTACTAGCGTGTCCACCATAAGGGGCGGAATGACAATGGGAAATGACGTCGTTTATTTCATCATTAGGAACGCAGCGACGGTAGATACCATCGGCGCCTCTTTTAAAGAGTAGTGGTTCATCCCAAAAGTAGTGTTTAAGGTCATGGAAAAATTTCTTCCACTGTTGGTACGTCAAATCAGGTGGTAAAACACCGGCAGCTAAATAGTTGACGAAGTCAGCGTACCATGGTAATGCGGTATTAGTACAAATGGATTTTACTACCGCAGTTGTGAAAGTTTCATTGTGTGGATCTAAACTGACGGTAGGGTTTGTCTCTAGCTTGGCAATGAGGCGTTCATAAGGGAAATCTTCGTTTATGGGAACACTCTCGGTTTGGATTCCATCTAATCTTGATAAATGGTCAGCTACCACGTTTTCAGTTCCTCTTTTGTCTTTTATTTCTAAGTCAAACTCTTGTAGGAGTAAGATCCATCTGAGTAATCGCGGTTTGGCGTCCTTCTTGCTTAGTAGGTATCGGATCGCAGCATGATCCGTATAAATAATGATTTTAGCGCCTACTAAGTAGGAACGAAATTTGTCCAATGCGAATACCACAGCTAAGAGTTCCTTTTCCGTAGTGGCGTAATTCATTTGTGCGGGATCAAGCGTTCTGCTTGCGTAATAGATAGCGTGAAGCTTCTTTTCTTTGCGTTGTCCTAGGACTGCGCCTACAGCATAATCGCTCGCATCGCACATGATCTCAAATGGTAAATTCCAATCAGGAGGTTGCATAATAGGTGTCGATATTAAGGCCTCTTTTAGTGTCTCGAATGCGTTCAAGCATTTATCGTCGAAAATAAACTCAGCCTCTTTCATTAATAACTCAGTTAGTGGCTTGGTGATTTTAGAGAAATCTTTTATGAAACATCGGTAAAAACCCGCGTGTCCTAGAAAAGTTCGTATTTCTCTAACTGTTTTGGGTGGTTGAAGGTTTTTGATAATGTCGATCTTTGCTTTGTCAACTTCAATCCCCCTGTTTGATACAATGTGACCCAACACAATTCCTTGTCTCACCATGAAGTGACATTTTTCCCAGTTGAGCACTAGGTTGACATTAACACAGCGTTTCAATACTAATTCAAGATTTGTTAAACATCCTTCGAAACTTTCTCCACAGACAGAGAAATCGTCCATGAATACTTCCATGATTCCGTCTAAGAAATCTGCGAAGATCGCCATCATGCATCGTTGGAAAGTTGCAGGCGCATTACATACTCCAAATGGCATTCTCCGGTATGCAAAGGTACCATAGGGACATGTGAACGCAGTTTTTTCTTGATCGTCAGGATGAATGGGAATTTGAAAGAATCCTGAATATCCATCAAGATAGTAGAAATGGGAATGTTTTACTAAACGCTCGAGCATTTGATCAATGAATGGTAATGGGAAACGGTCTTTGCGCGTAGCTTTGTTTAGTTTTCTATAGTCGATACACATTCTCCATCCTGTTTGCGTACGCTGTGCTACCGATTTGCCTTTTGTATTTGTTATAACTATAACACCTCCTTTCTTAGGCACCACATGAACTGGACTGACCCAGTTGCTATCTGATATTGGGTATATGATGCCTGCCTCTAGTAGTTTTTGCACTTCCTTCTTAACGACTTCACTTAGGATAGGATTTATTCGTCTTTGATGTTCTCTAGAGGTCTTGCAGTCCTCCTCCAGCATAATGCGGTGCATACAGAGAGAAGGGCTTATTCCTTTGAGATCTGAGATATTATAGCCTAACGCGGTTGGATATTTCCTTAACACACTAAGAAGTTTTTCGGTTTCGATCTCTCCTAATTCGGCATTGACTATACGTGGTCGTTCGAGTTCTTTATCTAAGAATTCATACCTAAGATCTTCAGGTAGTGTTTTAAGTTCTATACCGGGTTTCTTATTGGTTGAGTCAGGATCGGGTGTTAAGGCTAAACATTCGCTTAGGTTGGCATCTAAGTGCTCTTGTTTCTAGTCTTCGTTCTTGAGGATAGTCGGTGTCTGAATTTTCAGCATCTCAGAGTAGGTGTCCTCTTGGCATTCAAGTTCTTTGACACATTCATCAATGATATCTAGGAGACAACATGAGTCATCTATAGCAGGGGCTTTAAAGAATTGGGAAAGAATGAATTCTACTTTTTCTTCTCCTACCTCGAAGGTAAGTTTTCCTTTCTTGACGTCAATGATGGCTCCTGCAGTAGCTAAAAATGGTCTTCCTAGTATGATGGGAATGTTCGAATCTTCCTTGATGTCCATTATTATAAAGTCAGTTGGTATGTAAAATTGTCCTATTCGGACAGGAATGTTCTCCAACATACCAACAGGAAATTTGACTGATCTATCGGCTAGTTGTAAGGACATATTGGTAGGTCTCATGTCACCTAATTTGAGCTTTTCGCAAATAGATAAGGGCATTAGACTGACACTGGCTCCTAAATCGCATAGAGCTTTGTCTATGACAGATTTTCCAATTACACATGGTATGGAGAAACTACCAGGATCTTTTAGCTTCGGAGGCATGTTATTTTGAATTATGGCGCTACATTCGGCAGTTAGCATAACGGTTTCGTTCTCAACGATTTTTTTATTAGCCAATATTTCTTTTAGGAATTTAGCATATGACGGCATTTGGGTTATAGCTTCTGTAAACAGAATAGTGACGTTTAGTTGTTTCAGAAGTTCTACAAATTTCTTGAATTGTCCCTCGTTCTTGGATTTTGTAAGTCTTTAAGGGTATGGAATTGGTGGTTTGTATGGTGGTGGAGGCACATAAGGTTTTTCTGAGGCCTCTCTGTTCTCATTCGCGTCTTCCTCTACATTTTCAGATTGATCTTTCGACTTCTCTATTTCTTTCTCAGGTTTTTGATACATGGTCGGGTTTTGGAGTCTAGGATCTACCAGTCCATCAAGGACTGTCCAACTTTGTAATGTAATAGCATTTGCATGTCCTTTAGGATTGGGTTGTGGCTGTCCATGAAATGTACCAGCAGGTGTGGCAGAACTAGCTTGGTGTTGTGCTACTTGGGAGATTTCGGTTTCTAACATTTTGTTGTGAGTAGCTAGGGCATCTACCTTGTTTGCTAATAGCTTCAATTGTTCACCGGTGTGAACGTTTTGATTGAGGAATTCTTTGTTTTGTTGGGCTTGATTAGCGATAAAATTTTCCATTAGGATTTCAAGGTTAGATTTCTTAGGAATGTTAGGAACATTACCAGCGGGTTTTTGATAACCTGGAGGTACAACAGGTGCTTGGCCAGGTGCATATAAAGCGTTATTGCTCTTGTACGAGAAGTTAGGATGGTTCTTCCAACCAGGATTGTAGGTATTGGCATAAGGATTTCCTTGAGCGTAATTTACCTGATCAGTCGTTATTCCTGCTAAGATTTGACATTCGGTTCCAACATGACCAGGTACTCCACAAACATCGCAGCTTGGGGTAACTGCAGCTACGGTAGCTGCAGGAGGTAAGGTCAAGCTTTATATCTTTTGGGTAAGAGCATCTACCTTAGCATTAACTTTACTAGGCTACTAACCTCGTACATCCCGCCTTTGGCTTGAGTCTTCTCCACAGATGTTCTTTCTCCTCCCCACTGATAGTGGTTTTGAGCCATGTTTTCAATGAGTTGGTTAGCTTCGTCATAAGGCTTGTCCATCAGTGTACCACCTGCGGCGGCATCTAAAGATAGTTTTGTTTTATACAAGAGTCCATTATAAAACGTGTGGATTATCAGCCATTTTTCTAGTCCGTGATGTGGGCACATTCGCATCATATCTTTGTAGCGCTCCCATGCATCAAATAGTGATTCAGTATCCTTCTGCCTAAATCCGTTGATTTGGGCTCTTAGTGCAGCGGCTTTTCTTGGGGGAAAGTATCGTGCTAAGAATACGATCTTCAGTCCTTCCCACGTAGTGACGGAATTTGATGGCAAGGATTGCAACCAAGCCCAAGCTCTATCTCTTAGTGAGAAAGGGAAAAGATGTAATCTAATAGCATCTTTACTAACACCATTTGCTATAACTGTGTTGGCAAATTGAACGAATTTTGTAAGGTGTTCATTCGGATCCTCAGAAGGATCTCCAGAGAATTGGTGTTGTTGGATAGCTGATATCAATGACGGCTTTAACTCGAAATAATTTCGGTTTATGACTAGAGCAACAATGCTGTTATGGGGCTCTTGTTGTGATAGAGCTGCGTACTCCTTCAGTGGACGGGTCCTTTGTTCTTCGGCCATGTCTAATTCTGGATTGGTTTCGGTTTCAGAGGAAGAATTAGAATCAGTTTCAGAATCAATCTTAATTTCTGGTTTAGGTAAGTGAATAACGTGATTTAAACAGTAATCCCTAACTGCACGTCTTACGGAAAGAATGCGTTCAGGTTCGTCCGTCGGTTTGTCAAGTGGTTCGCCTTGTGAGCGAGTCCTTGGCATACAAATCGACAAAGGGTGTCTGTTGCTTAGTCTAAACGCGCAACAGAAGAATCGTAATTAATTGACTACCAGTCCCCGGCAACGGCGCCAAAAACTTGATCGGGACTTTATAAGTCTGTCAGGATACTAACTGCAAGTATACAGTTCAGTCGTTCTAGTTTTAAAAGATTATCGAACTCACAGAGACTGTGTATCAATCGCATACGATCTAATGCTACAGTTTTTGTTTAACTAAGCGATGAATATTCGATATTTGGGGGAGACAGTTTAGTTTTAAAAGTAATAGTACTAATTATACCGGTATGTGATAATCGGACTTAGGGAATTCGATGAATCGCTTGGCCTATAAAGTATTTCGGTAAAAGCTAATTGTTTAAAAACCTGAGACATACACTCTCGTGTTTATGAAATAAGTCATGCTACTAAACCTAGTGGATGCACTTTAAATTTAATAACACTTTTTGAAAACAATTTGAATTTAATTAATTTATTAAAACACTCGTGTATTTAAAAATCAATGCTTCGTTACCACAATCTGGGTTGAACCCCAGCTCTCGCATGCAGGTTCTTGCCTTAATTAATTTCCCACTCTCGTGGCAAAATCAGGTTAATTAACCTCTTACTCTCGTGACAAGGATAGTTAAATTAATATTGGAAATTGGAAACCAAAAATTGTTTTATAAATGTTTTTGGCCAATGTATCATTGAATTCTTTCAGTTCTTACGGTCACATACCGGTATTAATAATTTAGCCAGACATAATTAACTTAACAGCAATAAAGTTTAGAATATAATTCATGTCAATAAACGGCATATTATAGAAACTAAATAAATAATAATTGCAATATAAAAAAACCTGGAATTACAGATGCTATAGTAATCTTGAGGGAATACAGTAATCCAAATCTTCGAGCTTGACTTGCAGTAGAAATTCGTGTTAATTCTTGTAAGAAGAATTAACACTTAAAAATAGAAACTAAGGATTGAATGAAAATTACAAGGAATTCAAAGCAGAATTGCAAAACAAACAAATTGGAAATAACTGTAAAAATAAAAGAATTATTTGCTCTGAGTAAAATTCTTCGACCCTTGGACTGTGCCTTGGTACTCATATATATAGCAGGAAAAATCAACAGTTTAATTTTGAATTCTTGATGAAGTCTTCGTGGAGAAATTCTAGGAGCAGTAATAGTTGTGGCAATAAAATAGGAGATTCAGTAGAAACAGGGAGAAGTAGTCTGCCCTTCACGCCCACGTCTTCAAGCCATGCGTAACGTCCTCCTTTACGCGCGTGACGGTCGTCACAGGTGGGTGACGGTCGTCACACGCTGAAGTGGTGCCTTACGCTCGTCAGGTGTGTGTGACGAGCGTTTGGTTATGTTGTGGGGTGTTACGCCCGTCACAGGGGCGTGACGACCGTCACCTATCCAGAAGTCCACACTTTGTATTTTTTTATTCTTTTTCTCTTTGTTTTTCGTCTAGCTTTCTTCATGTTGTCCTTTTTCATCGGTTTGAGTCGACAAGTGTTATACCTGCAAAAAAGACAAATAATCTCGGAATAATCGAGGGTTAGACGACTTAATGGAATATAAAATCGGTAAAAAGTATGTTAATTATACGATATATTTTCTCGTTATCACTAAGTCAACAAGCAAAAGGCTTGTTCAATAAGCATTTTCATCATTTTCCATTTTTATTGCAAACTTTTCAGAAAAAGGCAAAAGAGCAATTGACTCTTAGGGTCATTGAGAGAGAAGAGAGGAAAGAAGTCACCTAGGGATGCACAACCCTGCTGCCCTGCTGTCACAATTGCATAAAAGCTGCTAGAAAACAAATATGCCATCAAAAAGCCAAAGGAACAACATATCAAAATATTCAATTTCTTTGTTTTCCCCCCTTTTTGAATAAGATTTCAATAGAAGCAACATAATATAACAGTGAAACTCTCAAGCAAAAGGGAGAACAAAAGATATCAAACTTCAAAAAACTCAAAAGAATCAAGTTTTCAAAACTGTCAAAGCTCCAAAAAATCTGGAACAAATCTCAAACCAACCTTCAAACCATCTTCCATCAAACCTGTTAACTCAACATTAACAAAGTATCAAATCAAAACCATCATCAACCCAAAACAAAACAAAAAGAAACAGAAAAAATATCCCAAACTGTAACCTTCAAACTGTCAAAAATCCCAAACTGTTAACAAGTCAAAAACTCAAAAATCACCAACCATTTTCAAAAATCACCAAAACTGTCAAACCAGTAACACCATCCCAAAAGCCTAGAGTTATTTTCAAAACAGTAACAACCTCAAAAATACCAAAGACATATCCAAAAACCTGTAATAGAATCACCATCAACAAAACCTGTCAAGGCCAAACTATTACAAAGCCAACAGTTCAAACTAAAAACCCCCAAACTGTAAAACAGTTCAAAACCAAAAGGCCTCAAACCATCAAACAAAACCTGCTGAAACACCAAACAAAACCTGCTAAAACATCAACAAATCCTCAAACCATCAAACTAAAATTGTCAAAACATACAAACCAAAAACCCCAAATCTGAACCAATATCCCAAACCAACCTTCAAACTCCCAGCATCCACCCTCAAATCTCAAATCCTGCAGCAAATAGCAAGATTGTAAGCCAACAAAACACAACCTTCAAAAATACCGTCAAACGGTTCAAATAAAAAAAACAGAAAAAAGTTTCAAAACTGTCAAAACATCTCAACACCAACCATTTTCAAAGAATCACCAAAACTGTCAAACTAGTAACATCATCCCAGATAACCAACATTATCAAAAAAACAACAAAGTTTCAAACTGATAGAACAACATATCCAATCACAAAATCCAGAAAAATAGCATCATCGTCGTTCAACAAGGAAAATAGGAGAAGGTTACCAGAAAAGCGCGCCTTCAATCTTCATTTCTTCCCCTTCGCAAATCCCGCCACCAAGGAGCAATTCTCTCAGTCTCACCATCCCCTTCCACTTCACAAAAAAGTTCCAAACAAGTATGACTACTTCACCTACCTTATAAGCCATTTCCTGCATCTCAATGAATAATAGATGGATTAACAGAAAAAACCCATAACAAGACAAAAAAACATGGAAATCGTTCAAGCTTTAATAACAACAGAACCGTACCGTTTCCAAGAAAACCACTGAAAATCGTTTAAGGAGGTGAGGTTGAGAGGATTTCCGGCAACATAAAGTTGGGGGGGAAGATCAGATAAGCTAGAATCGAGCATCTTAGGCATAAATCAGAACTTTGGGCTTCCAGAAAAACGTGAATCAGGGCGAGACAAAGAGGCCAAAAGTGGTTTGTTCATGAAATTAGGAAGAGGTGAGTGGTAAGGTGAGAAGATGAACGAAAGTAGATAAGTTAGGATGAACAAAAGATAAACAGAGAGGGACGAAAGAGACGAGGCAGCGCCGCTGTAAGCCAAAGGGTCTCAGAACCCTAATTTGGCTTTGTCCCTAATCAAACAGCTAACACAACTTAAGAAATATTGGGCCTGTTTTTTTGTTCAAATCCCTTAAAGCCCAAGCGCGTTTTGCCAGTTCAACCCCCCCCCCCCCCCCCCCCCCCTTTGGTTTGTTCTTTTGTTTAAGCATTTATAACTATGTTTTCTTTGGGCCTAATACCATTACATTCACTTAAGCCCATTTTTACTTGTTTTTTTTTATTTGTTTCTTTCTTATATTTTATTACTAATTAAAACATAGAATTCATTTTATACATTTGATTTAAGTCTTGAAAATTAATTTTTACCATTTTTCTTTTTTATATAACTTATTTTTATTAATTTTTTACACTTAATAAAAACATCAAAAAAAAAATTAACTTAGTTGGTCTTCTTTCTTTGAATTTATTTACATAATTAATAAGAATACAAAAAATAATAATAAAGATTATAATTCAAATCAACTTCTTTTTTAGAATAGGTTTTATTATTCTTTTTCAAGTAAATACATTTCATTTCATACTTTGTTGATTTTTATTTTCATAAATTGTCATAGCTTTATATTAAATCGCACAAAAATTCGATTTGGTTGTATTGCTTGATATTTGGACATTGCTATTTCATTTGATTCATCCCCATTCGTAACAATTGTACCCACATTCTCGAACATTCTGTAATAGCTTAGAATTTCAATTCCTGCAATTTACTGTTTTCCATATACTGTATAGTAACTAGGCATGTATGGCAAGATTAAAAAATCAATCGCTAGATGACCTAATCAAAGAATAAATAACTTGAAACCAATACACTTTCTCACACGTGCACCTCTAGGGTAACCTCGCTCGTTGCCTCAGAAATACAATCATGTCCCTCGAGTATGAGACACTCTAGCAATGACCCTTCGATAAAAAAAGATTGTAGTCCCTCGATGACCCTCGATGTTGCCTTCGATTAAAACGATCTCGTCCCTTACAAAAATTGCTAAAGCATCTCACAAGTTGCCTTCAATGATTGTAAAATTGACATGCGCTTGTCCCTCCACATCCAACGGTGGGGCTTCTTACCAAATCAATGGTAAGATAGCACCATTAAAAGGAAGAAGAAAAGAACAACTTAAGACCTTTCGAGTAGATAGATTCGCTCTTAGTTACTCGCTTGCTCACGACAAAAACTTTTACACCTACACTCCCATTTCAAAACATTTTCAAAAAGTTAAAACATTTTGTATACGTTCTTATAGAGACGAGAACCATTGCAAAACCTCTTTTCAAAACAATTTTCGAAATACGATTCATAAACACCTCTTTGAACCATTTTTTGAAACAAAACTTTGTATACGTTCTTATAGAGACGAGAACCATTACAAAGAGATTTTTCAAAATACTTTCAAAGCCCACACCACAAGCACATAATCAAATGAAAGCAAGTGATCTAAAACGAGTAACTAAGAGCCCATGGAAAACCATGGATGAAAAGGGTGCTAATACCTTCCCTTTTCATGATCTACCCCCCGAACCCGAGAAAATTCTCGGAAGCTCTTTCCTGTGCTTTTTTATCTTTGCTTTTGGATAAAATAAAATTCGGTGGCAACTCTTGCTAACCGCACAAGTGCGAACGAAACGCAAAACATCAAGTCAATTCTCCCACCGTATCACAGGGACCATTTCCCAGTTGAAGCTAGCACAAAGGTAGCCCATGCCTTATGGATTCTACCATGAGGCAGGTCAAAGCAAGTATAAAAGAGGTCATTGCCTAGGCAAAACTGGCACAAAAGTAGCCAATGCCTCGTGGGTCGAATGAAGCTTTTTTCTTGGTGGATCGAAAGAAGCTTTTTGCCTGGTGGATCGAAGGAAAATTCGAAGGAGTCTTTGCCTTGTGTTCTGTAGGCAAGGTGAAGAGGGGGCCTTTTCCTTGTGAATCGAAGACTAGTGAGAGAGGCCTTTTTCCTTGTAGATCAAAGGCAAGCTGATTGGTCTTTGCCTTGTGGAACGAAGGCAAGCATGAAGAATCTTTTTGCCTAATAGACCAAAAACAAGCATGAAGAGGCATACGTGTACTGATGACAAGCTGAAGGATGTTAGGTGCTCAATCAAAGAAAACTTTGTGCAGCCTTAACTTAATGGAAATTTTGTGAGAAAAATCTTTGCGAAATGGGAGGGCAAATTTTGGGGTACAACAAACATCATAATTCTTCTCCCCACAGACCAAAGATGAATGGTGTAACACCCGTAATTTAATTAATTATTTAATTAAATTGTTTTTGGA
The DNA here is from genome assembly GCA_948472305.1 of Vicia faba. Taxonomy (NCBI): domain Eukaryota; kingdom Viridiplantae; phylum Streptophyta; class Magnoliopsida; order Fabales; family Fabaceae; genus Vicia; species Vicia faba. Next base: position 167,305,687 of record OX451739.1, read on the forward strand.
ATATTTGTGAAGTTATGTTGTGATTAGTTGGAATTATTTATTTTTTTAAGTGGTGAAATAATATTATGAGAAGGATGATATTATTTTGTTGTGGGCTTGTTTTAAAGGAATAGAAGCAATAAATGGGTGTATTAGTTTTAAGACCATTAAAGAATAAAGAGAATAATAGGTTATTTTATTATTGTTAGAAATAAAAAGAAAGAAGAAGCAGTAAGAAGAATAAGGGTTTGAAAGGAAGAACGTGAAGCTGTTGGAATAGAGGAAAAACGGAAGAATGGGAATTCAACCGGAAGTTATAGAGCGACCTTCAATCCAAGGTAAGGGTGGGGTTCTGACTCTATAATAGGGTTCATGATAATTTGTATATGGGGTTAGAGGTGATTGTTGTCTTGTTCATGAATTGAATGTATATGAGGTTGTATGATGAAAAATCGATGAATTTTCGATGAATAATGATGTCACGATGTTGTTTAATTGATGTAGAATTATAGGATAATTGTAAGTGATGATTATATACGATTATATTATGTTTTAGGGCTTAAGGTATGAAACCCGTAGTGAAAACACAGAGAAAATCACAGAAAATACCCTTAGCAGAGCAGTATGTATCGACCGCAAATGCTATGTGTCGATACAAGAATGTTGTTAGACTCAGTATGAGTCGAGACGAAGGAATCATGTGTCGATACATGAGGGCTCTCAGACTCAGGATGAGTCGATACGTAGGAGTATGTGACGATACATGTAGAGTTGCAGATTCAGGATGAGTCGATACAAGGGAGGATGCATCGACTCATGTTTCGAGTTCAGTTCAGTACGCGTCGACCCAAGGCGTTATGCATCGATCCATGTTGTCTGGTTTTTGGCAGAATCAGTTTGAGAATGCTGTAACTTGAGTTTTCGGACTCCGTTTGAGGTGTCGTTCGAAGCGTTGAATAACTAACACGACGGACTTCATTCTTAAGGATAAAAATGAAGAATAGGAAGGATAATCCTAGTATCCAAGTTAGGAATCAGATTAGTTCCCGTGTTGATTGTTATGTCGCTTTTTAGGAAGAATGATGAGTGTTGTACCCCAAAATTTGCCCTTTCATTTTATCAAGATTCTCCTCACAAGACTCTTTGGACTCCAGGCCAGATTAGGGTTTGCTCAGCTCAAGACATCTCCTTGTACTGATGACTTGAAATTAGGGTTTGAGTTTGCACAGGGATTTTTGAACTTCCAATGCCTCATGTGACTTTCATACTTCATATTGGACCTATAAGATTGCTCATACCAAGTTTCAAGCCTTGAATCAAATTTTTGCCCAGTCAATTGGACATTTGACCTAAAAATCAACTGTATTGGGGAAAAAGTCAACAATGGCCAATTTACAGTCAAAACTCATAATTTTAGATCCACATCAACATTATAGACTCATATGAACCATTTTATCAAGTTTGGACCACAACTCCTCAAGGAATTTGATCAGATCATCAAAAGGGCAAAATGGTCATTTTTAGGCTTTTGACTGCAGAAGGGCAATTTTTGATTTTTTTTTAACCTAGCCAATGGCAAATTGGGTTCAAGCATGGTTTCAAGGACTCAATGGTACCATCTTGACCTAATCACAAGGTTCAAAAGATCTCAAATGCATTGGATTGACAAATGAATTTTCCAGTCAACTGATCAAAAATCAACTATACACTGAAAAGTCAAACTTTGACTTTTTGGTCAAAATCAAGTGCCAAGGGTCATTTTTCATCAAGATGTGTCAAAACATGAAACTTGTTCACCAAGAAACCTAATTTTGGAAATTAGGGTTTAAAATGGAAAATTTCATAACTTAGAAATTTTCTAAGTTATGAAAATTTCTTATTTTTTCCCAACTTTTCCCAACTTTTTCAGCATGATGCAATTGGATTCAAAGAAAACTTCCAACATGAAAGTTGTATTCCTCCAAAAATCTACAACTTTGATTCACAAAGTTTTCCAAAATGATGCTTGGATCTCAAGTTATGATTTTGTGAATAAGGGTCCATGAAACTTTTAACTTAGTGAAATTTTGCCTTAGTTTAGGCAGGATTTTGACCTATCTTCATGGCAATTTTTCACATAGTTCCAAGTGGAATCTCAAAATGCATTTCAAATATGGATTGTATATCATGTTACAAGCTTTCCAAAATGTCCAAGAACTCTCCAAAATCATTTATGGTTAGGGAGAATCGAAGAAAAGAAAATGGCCATTTCTCACTTTTGTCCATGGCATTTTTCACATTGATACAAGTTGCAAATCAGTTTGGATCATGCTTGTACTTGGTTTACATATTCTAATCCTTTCTACACTCATAAATTGAATGCAAATACATTGGACAATGGCATTATTCTGAGCTTTGGAGCATTACACATTGATTTATTCCAAAAATGGCATAAAGGTAGCAATACCATTTCCATAAAGCATATTTTTTGCAATTTTGTTTATCTTAAGCATTGGACCTGATCTCTTGATACAAACAAAATCCACAAACATCAAGAAAAGTGTACCAACTCTCCTCAGGCCTTGAGCTAGCCTGTACAGGATTTGGCTTTGTCAACTCAACTTTTGCTTCAAAAGCAAAAAAGCTTGCAAAAAGTCCATAACTTGAAAATATGATAAGAGCAAGTCTGGGCAACATTTCAAACAATCTCAGCATATTGCAACAAGCCAGAAACACGATTTTAGAAGCTCCCAAACACCCTAAAACACAAAATCACAAGTTCTTGTCAAAACAGGGCCATATCTGCAGAACCACTTCCAAAACCAAATTGGCTCGTGCGTTTTGTCTTGAACCACTTCAAACACACTCCATACATCACACCTAAACTATCCAAGTCCCTATCCAGTAACTGTAACCTCATTTTCACACTTCACCATTTTCATTTTGAAGCTTTGCAGGTTGAGTTCTACATAGAGCATTGGGAAAGGTTGAGGGAACTTCAAGCAAGCCAACACGACCTTCAGGCCTCACTCACAAATCCTACATTGCCATATCCAAACTTAACTGAAACAGGTATTTGTCAAGATTCTAACTCCTTGTTTAGGCATCATTAAGCTTAGGTTTGTGAAGCAAAAATGTAGTCTTCAAGTTGCTTGAGCTGTACATATGCATAGCTTGTATTTATATTAACTGAGCTAGGAGAATTTAGACGTTGAACATGCTGAAAAAGTTAGGTTAGAATTTAGGGCCACTGAAATTCTCTCTGGTTTTTGAGAGTTAGATCAAGTTTTTTATATCATTAGAATCGTGGTTTAAAACTCTATAAGTTTCATATTGTAAGTTTTTGATTTCATGCAAAGAATAGCAAGAACAGGTTGAAGAGGCAGAACACACATTTTTCTTTGTTCCAAGGTCAGGGACAAAGTGGGAGTGGGCCTGGGCCTGATTTGTCTGACTATTGACACCCCCTGTTTACTTCCTGCACCCCCTTGGCCTATTTTCTTCATTTTGTATATTTTCTCATTTATTTTATATTTTCTGACTTTATTATTTTTTTCTTGAACATTAAAAAACCCAAAAATATTTTCTTAATTTTTGCATTTTTATTTTATTATTTTTATTATTTTTTTGGGCATAAAATTAGTTATTAGGTTAATATTACTTTATTTTCTTAATTAAAACTTATAAATAATACAAAAATATTATATATTTTTATTTTTATTATTTATACACTTAAATTAATATTTTCATACAATATTTAATTTTTTAACATTTTTGCATAAATTATTATTATTTTTCTTAAACAAAAAATGAATAAATAAATAATATAAAGCATATTTTCTTATAAGTCAAAATTAGGGTTTTTACCCTTTCAAAAAATAATCATTTTATTTTCTTATTTTTAAGACTTGAATAAATTTATTTTACATACATAAAATAAATACAAAAACATTTGTGCATATTTACATTTTATTGTACATTTAAATAATTGTTCATTTATTTATTGTATAAACTCAATTGGGTTGTAATAGTAAATTAGGGTTTTATTTTGTGCAAATACCCCCTATTCAAACTTGTACCCCCCTTCCCATAATAATGTTGTAATAGTCTAGATTTACTTTACGCATTTTATCGCTTTCATATACCATGATAGTAAGATTAGGGTTTTGTATGCAAAGACCAAAATCAAAACAAATAGCATGACTAAACACAAGACAAAATGCATGAAAATGACAACACATTTCACACAAGCACCCCTATGGTTTCATCCACTTTGTTGCCTTAAAACGGCCATGGTATGCATGCTAGGTATCTTGGCAAAAAAAAACAAAACAAAAAGATCATAGTCCCTCGATGACGCTATCAAAATGTTGCCTAAAAACAAATGATCTTAGTCCCTAAAACTTGCTAAGATACTTAGCACCATTGCTATCATGGTCATACAATGACCCATGTCCGTCCCGTTTAACATCCAAAGATAGGGTTGTCTACCAAATGAAATGGTAAAACAACAATGTCGAAGGAATAAAAATGTGTAGGAAAGACTTTTGATTAGGGTAGACAACTCCTAGTTACTTGATCAATTTGCAAACATCCTTGTTATTTTTCAAACAAACACACACACAATTTCAAAACAATTTCCAAACAAACCTTCAAACATTGAAACATTTTTCAAAAGATAAACACCTTTGTATACATTCAAACAAGAATCATTACAAAGGTTGCCTAAACAAAGGCCTCTTTTCAAAATACTTTCAAAACCACATACAAAAGCACCATTTCGAACAATTGAAAAGCAAAAGCAAGTGATCTAAAACAAGTAACTAAGAGCCCATGGAAAACCATGGATGAAAAGGGTTTTAGCACCTTCCCTTTTCATAATCTATCCCCCGAACCCAAAAACAATCTCAAAGGTATTTCCTGTGCTTTTTTACCTTTCCTTTTGGATAAAATAAAAGTCGGTGGCGACTCTTGCTAAACCGCAACATTTTCAAACACAAACGCAAAACCTCAAGTTAGTTCTCCCACCGCATCACAATGAGGATGAAACGTTTAGAGATTTCTGTGTAGTTGTAACGGTGGGATTAATGATAATGACGGTATGGTATTACAGAATAGTAATATGCAGAGGTTTGGTAATATAGAAGTCAGCCTTAGTCTATTAACTAATTATAGGCAATATCTTGTATAGGCCTATGGTCAACATTGTGAAATTGATGAGTTACTGTTGTATTACTGTACGGCTGATTTGTTGATGAGATGATGTTAATGAGAGTTTGTTTTGATGAATTTTGATGTATAAATGATGTTTGACGATTTATTATGATAAATGATGTTGATGAAAAGATGTTGAGATGCTTTTAATATGTAGGATTTTGGCCAACAATGACGTTGTATTGAGATGTTGTCAATTATGGTGTTGTAATTACGTTCATGATTGTGTCGCATACATTGCATTTTGAGATGGAGCTTATGCTCGTTGAGATGGCCTGTATTGGCGAATATTGAGATGAAGGCTTATGCCTTGTTGATGCCTCTATTAATTGGAAATTTTTGAGATGGGAGTTCTTCTCCAATGGTACCACATGCATTTGCATAATATTGAGTCGCATTATCTGATTGCATAAAGAGGTTGTGCATTGAAGTGGTATATGTGTATATTGTTGATATTTTGTTACGATGTTTGATATTTGTAATATGATAAGTGGTGATGTTATGTGATCTAGTTTAATATATTAATTATCATACGCTTTATTATATTGTTAGATATCTCACCCCTTCTATTTGAATGTTACCCTGATGTCGGTGACGTGCAGGTAATCAAGAGTAAAGGTTGTATACCTTCAATAGTTCAAGTCGGTGTCATTGCTCTGATATATAACACTCGGGGGGATGAATGCTTGTTGCTCTTGATTGTTGATTATTCAGTTGTTGAACTTTAAGTTGATTATTATTAAGTATGTGTTATTTTGAAGTTGATGTAACGATGATAAAGATGTTATTAAGAATTCCGCTGCGTAGATGTTTAAATTGTTGAATTATTTAATTAAAGTATTATGTTGATGGTTCATCCGAAGTTTTAAAGTGTTATTTATCCACGATGAATGGAATGAGTTTTTAATGATGAATTTGTGGCATCCTGATTCATTTGCGTGAATGATTTTATAACTCTGATTTATTTATAATTGTCGGGTAGAATTGGGGTGTTACAAATGGGGCTGTTGAAGTTGCTAATAAAAACATCAAGAAGATTATCCAGAAGATGGTGGTAACTTATAAAGATTGGCATGAGATGCTTTCATTTTCTCTCCATGGGTATCGTACTTCAGTTTGAACATCAACAGGCGCAACCCCATTTTCTCTAGTATATAGCATGGAAGCAGTAATCCCAGTGGAGGTCGAGATCCCGTCTATGAGAGTTTTGATGGAAGCTAAACTTTCTGAGGCTGAATGGTGTCAAAGTAGATATGATCAGTTGAATTTAATTGAAGAAAAGAGAATGACAGTGTTGTATCATGGTCAACTATATCAGCAGAGAATGAAGAAGGCATTTGATAAGAAGGTTCGACCACGAGAATTCAGAGAAGGTGATCTCGTTCTCAAAAAGATATTATTTTTCCAACTTGATTCTAGGGGCAAATGGGCTCCGAATTACGAATGACCATATGTTATTAAGAAGGTTTTCTCTGGAGGCGCCATGATTCTCACGAATATGGATGGTGAGGAGCTCCCGCGCTCTGTGAACACCAATGCAGTTAAGAAGTATTTCGCCTAAGATTGAGATGACAACTCGCTAAGTTGAAAACCCGAAGGTGCGGCTTAAGCAAGCTTTTGATCAGACCAATCACGAAAAATTTGAACACATCTTAGAATTCGAAGTTGTTAGGGAAAATAGTGGTCATTGTTTTTGTAACCTTTTCTTTCATTTACTAGTTTCCAAATTTTTGTAAACCTTTGGAGTCGCGCCATTAGCGGACTACAATCTTATTAATGAAATTTGAAGTATTTATTCTTTGTTTTTATAACAATATTTGAAATAAAGTTAATTAAAGTATTCCTATCTTGAAATGTGTCATGAATACTGGAAGGAATATTAACAGTTTCTCCTAGGATGGTTAAGCCTTGAAATGCAAAACAATACAATAATTCATCCTTGTGTGATGATTATGTTTTCTTTCAAAATCATCATGAGGTGTTGGTTTTATAATCTTGTGTTTCTAGTAGAGTACTAAACTTGGTGACTCCCCAACAATCCCGGTTAAGCCTTGTTTCAGTTATCTCTAGTTGAGCGAGATTTTTCTCCCTAACCGAAGTTGAAGTACATTTTATCATCATGTCAGTGGTTTATTGATGTTGGAAGATTGAATTTGAATACCTTTCTTCCCAGAGAGACTTAAGCCTTGTAGTAGGATACGCTCTGACGTTGCCTTTTGTTCGAGCTCCAGTTATTTTCCCCCATCTCTTTGAGATTGGCCGAGTATCTAGTTATTTTGTGATATCTTATCATCTTCAATTTACTTCCTCTATCTATTTTGTCAGCATATACATGACATTCATTTATTCATTTACGCTTGTATCATGCACGCACATTCGTATTTGTCAATGTTATCAGGTTCGTATACTTTGGTTATGTCTAGTCAAACAACGTATTTTCTCTTTCCAAATAGAATGTAAACTTAGGCAGAAAGTATGCCTCCTTTCGAATTCCCCAACCGAGCTAATCCTCATGGAAGAATTTTACTTTAGCCTTCCTTGTCCATCCCTGGATAGGATGAATCCCCAATCGAGTTATTTCCTTATTGGGTGGAGTCTTGTTTGATTGTTTTCTCTCTGATTTATTCCTGGTTTGAGCTTTGTCTCTTACATAGGCTACCTCATGATTTTCTCTAGGCTGTGAAACCTAGATGAAGAGCGCATTTATTTTGCACATTTAAGTACTTGGTCTTCTCAGGAAGGACCTTTTCATGGTTCCCTTTGAAGAAGAATTTTATTCCCTAGTAAGTGTTACCACAACATCCTTCTGGAATATCTATGTAACAACAAGTTGCGGTCTCTTCACGAGCAGCTTGTGTGTTATTGACATCTTTGGAAAACGACAAGCAACGATCTCTTCATGATCAGCTTGTGCGTTATTGACATCTTTTGAAGAACAACAAGTGGTGGTCTCTTCATGAGCAGCTTGTGTGTTATAGATATATTTGGAAAACAACAAGTGGCGGTCTCTTCACAAGAAGCTTGTGTGTTATTGACATCTTTTGAAAAACAACAAGTGGTGGTCTCTTCATTAGCAGCTTGTGTGGTATAGATATCTTTGGAGAACAATAAGTGACGGTCTCTTCATGAGCAGCTTGTATGTTATTGGCATATTTTGAGAAACAACAAGTGGCCGTCTCTTCATGAGCAGCTTGTATGTTATTGACATCTTTTGGAGAACAACAAGTGGCGGTCTCTTCATGCAGCTTGTGTGTTATATATATCTTTGGAGAATAACAAGTAGAGGTCTCTTCATGAGTAGCTTGTATGTTATTGACATCTTTTGAGGAACAACAAGTAGCGGTCTCTTCATGAGCAGCTTATATGTTATTGACATCTTTTGAAAAATAACAAGTGGCGGTCTCTTCATGAGAAGCTTGTATGTTATTGTTATCTTTGGAAGACAACAATTGGCAGCCTCTTTATTTGAGTAGCGTGTGTGTTACAGATATCTTTTGAAAACAGCAAGTGGCGGCCTCTTTATTTGAGTAGCTTGTGTGTTTATTAATATCTTTTGAAAATAACAAATGGCGGACTCTTTATTTGAAAAACTTGTGTATCTACAACCGTATGTTATTTCAGCAGCAAATGGTATCTCTCTGGAAAAGTCCCGCAGAGGAGTTTGTTATGAAATCTCTACTTTCAGTAAAAGTCGGCAGTTCACTATCAGCAAAAGTTGGTATATCTTTTGTCTACCTTTGACCCTGAGTTGTAAAGTCACCATCATCTTGGGTCAATAGCCGTCTATTTTTTGTGGCCTATGCAAGACATTTTCTTTGTTAGAGTCATGAATTTTTTTCTCCCGAAATTATTCCCCAATAAGAGTCTATCATTCGAAGTTTGTGGCTCTGTTTCTCCAGTAATGTATAATATTTGTTCCTGTGGATTATTTTATCATGTGATTGGTTTCTCCAACATTATTTTGTCTCATACGGCATCATTCTCCATAAAGTTCAAATACTACATTCACATCATAAACACAATGGCGGCATCTTAGGGCAAAAATTGTGTATTCAGTATTTAAGTACCTTCAATCTAGTCGAGATGAAGATTTTAGTCTTCATATCTCTGGATAAAAGAAACTTAAATAGGGGCAGCTGCCATATCCTAATTTTTGACCTGAGATCCCATCTTCATTCGCATTGTTTTATACATACATCAAGGTCACGAAATATGGTCGGTTTTGAATGTTTCACCATCGAGCTTTGACTGCGCAGAGATTATCGAGTGTTGTGAGCATTTTATCTTATGAATGACTAGCCACTAATCAAACACAAAGTGTATGTTTTGTTTTTTGATTTCATGTGCAGGAAACAGGTATGAAAGAAGAGCGCCATACATCATGCCTCAATTAGGGTTTCGAGTCTCAGGACAGAAGTACAATTAATCGTTGATTCTCAAATACTGATTTGTCAAGAGAGTCGTGTGTTCATTTCCATGCTCTGTCCAATAGATGGCCTCAAGTGTCTCTGAAATTCTTTAGAAAGAACAGTCAAAGTTCTACTGCCATTGGTTCATGTGTGTGTCACATTACCTTGAAATACAAGAAAAATCAAGCTATGCAAGTCAATTCTGACCACTTCGACCAAAAGTCATCTGCAAGTTTTCTCATGACGCGGGGAGAATTTCGTTAAAATGGGATGATTAAATTCAACACCGTTCTGGAAGAATTTAGTTGGAATACTTGGAATTTTCTTTATTTGAATTCAAGTGTTAATAGAATCTACCAAGAGATCTCATTCAAGAATAATCATTCGCTGCATTAGATATTTATTCAAGATTATTTTGTGTGATTACTTTGGTGGGTTACATCATGACTATTTGAATTCACATAAAGCATTTATTCAAGAAGATGTTGGAAAAAGAAATTTGATTCAAACTTGTCATTCATCACAAGAATAAATACATGATGGGCACAAGATTAATTCATGTAGTTTATTTGAATCTCTAATACAAAATGCAAGATTCAAGTCTTAAGGCTTGCATTTTTGGTTCATTCATCATTCAACAATACATTCAAGTATCAATCAACTATTTTCCAAATTCAAATGGAAGACTTTGAATTTTATCAAGACATATCAGGATTCAAAGTTGTTTACAATTACAAGGGAATTGAGATTTATATTGAAGAATCAGTACCCATTCATGTTACAATTTATTTGGATTATTATTACAAAGTTACAAAAGAAATTAAAGCTTGAACATGAAAATCAAGATATTATTTCTTTCTCCAACAGCAGCCACAATGCTGCCCATTTTTCCAGCACTGTTTTAATACAATAATAGTCAAATTCTTGGGTATTTTGCTGTCCAAAAAAGCAGTAGAAAACAGTCCCAATGCTGTCCTTTTTCTCCAGCCTTGTTCAACACAAACCAATCCATTTTTATGGTATTTTGCTGTCAAAAAGAATTGTTGTAAGTCAGTCCAAAACAACCTGTAAATCTGTCCAAAACTGCTATATGCAGTCTGCTCCAACCTGCGTCATAACAGCCACAAATTTGCATCAAAATTGCTAAAGAAAATGGTGTGAAAAAAGTATCAAAACAGTAGGTAAAAACAATTCAAAAACTTATCAGTTTTGCCTCCAAATCTCACTCCAATGTGCCTATAAAAGGACCTTGTATGAAGAGGAAAAAAGAGAATAAAAAATCAGAAAAAAACACACACAGAAAATTCAAAGGAGAAGAAAAACAAAAAACTCAGTAGAGAGGAAAAATCATAAGAACATAGAAAATTCAAGGAGAGAAACTTACTGTCTTTTAGAAGCCCCATCGGAGAAGCTCCTATAGGTATTTATTTCTTCTTCTTTTCTATCTACTTCTTCATATATTCATGTTTGAATCATTTTCTGCGCCATTTTTTTCTGCCATACGATGGTTGCCTTATCATACCTTCTTTGCTGTATTTTCTTTGATTGTTGCATTTTGTTAGCATTTAAACATGTTTAGAATCATAATAACAGTAAGTAACATGAAATTCAGAGAAAAAATACTTCAAAACTACTGTTAAAGCAACGTCTCACCATTTCCGGCTCGTACCTAATAACTTCTGGCCATAACCAAAGATCCGAACCGCGACTTCTTTTCCCTCAACCATAAATACAGTCCCAAGAGAAACACCACTACAACCTGCTTCAAAACCTTTTTTGTTTCACATCCCAAAACGAAAACTATTACCGACACCTTCAAATGCTTATGAAACTAGTCGGCTGACTAATGGTGACCAAATGGCGCAAGCTGTAAAAATCAACCATCTAATCCTCTTTCACCTTTCTCACACGCATACCCATCAAACCAGAAACCCTTAAAACCCAACTTTCATCCTGCACCTAAACAATACTCACTAATTAGAATTCTGCAAACATTCATCTTGTACTGTGACAATCTCCAACCGGTAGCATATACTCCTTCAACACCCACCAAACCATCATTCTCAAGACAAAGAACTGACATCAAAACACAAGATAAGAAAAAGCAAAAAACAAGATGGTTACTCACCGTCACAGTGGCCACTTTGCTGTAATCTTCATCAAACCATAACCACCTTGCTTCAATTTAAATCCCTCCACCGTCATCTTCCGTTCTTCTGCTTCCATTCTTCTGCCAGCTTCATAGAATGCTACTTCCACCGTGCTGTAACACTACTTCAAAACTTTGGTCCACCATACTTACTCTTATTGTTAGCACAACACAGCAACAATAGCAACATAACCTGTAACAACCAAAAACACATAACCCATCAACCTTCAAGTTATAGTGGTATCTGAGATTTACTGCACGTAATAAGAGGAGTTAAAACACAAGGGAGAATAACTCAGTAAAGAAAGTGTGGCACAAGTTATTTTAGTTAATTTTGAAATAAAAAACTAACGGCCCAACTTCTGTTATGCATATTGCACGAACAAATCTAACCTATCTCTTTTCTCTGTCCTTCTGTTACGCACACGGAAAAACCATTCCAATCCAAAACTTTCCTTTCAAGGGAACAAATTTTCTTTGATGCCAACCCAACACCCAACACCCAACACACTCTTTCTTCATCCCTTCCAATCTCAACAAGTTTTCTATAATTTTATTCATCTATTTTTTTTCTCTCCCACAACAAAACGAAAACACACATTTCACAACAACACAACGAACCATGCCGGAAGCACCTAGAGACTACAACCTTGTTGAACCTGTGATACGGTGGGAGAGAATTGACTGTTTTTTTGGAATGCTGGTTTGTGTTTTGCGTTTGTTTTTGCAAAATGTCGCGGTAAGCAAGAGTCGCCACCGTCTTTTATTTTATCCAACAAGGAAAGGAAAAAAGCACTGAAAAATTCTTTTTTTCGAGATATTTCTCGGGTCCGGGGGGTAGATTATAGAAAGGGAAGGTGTTAGCACCCTTTCTATCCGTGGATATCCACGGGCTCTTAGGTACTTGCTCAAAGTGTTTTCAAAAATTGCTTTTCTTTGTGTTTGTGGGTTTGAAAGAAGTTTTTGTTTGAAAGGTGTAAGTGCGAAAAAGATTTTGTTTTTGAAAGAGCAAGTACTTAAGAACCATCTACCTACTCAAAAAAGGAATCAATATGTACTAATGTCCTTTAGACAATGCTATCCCACTATTAATGAGTAGGTAGCATCGTCGTTGGAGTTTTAAGGGTTAATTCGATTTTAGGGACGTGCGGTCACTAAAGCAATGTTAGGACGCCTTAGCGGTAACCCTAATGTCTTAGATTATTTTTCCGAGGCAACCGTTTCGAGGCAACTATGATCTTTGGACAAGAGGGCGACCTCTAAAGTGACCTATACTTAATGACCGTGTTCGAAGGCAACCAAGTGAGGTGTACCCTAAAACTGCGCATGTGCGAGTGTGTTATTTTTCAGTTAATTTTATCTTTGTACATGTCAATGGTTATCTATGTTGATTTTAGGTTTAAACATTTGATCTTGTCATGCATTCCCTATTATCAAACATCTAACAGTTCATAAGTTGCGGAAATTAAAACTAACTATTACAAGGCGTCGGGTATTTACATCGCCAAAAGCAACCCTTGAAATTAAAATGCAGAAAGTAAAATAAAGCGATAAAAATAATTAAAGTCCTATTAAACTATTACATTCCAGGAAACAGATACAATATTGAATAAAATAATGGATCGCGTGCGAGAAATTAAATCGGGCGAGTTCTAGGGTTTTGACCCTTTGTTATTCAAGAAAGGATTTTTTGGTTTATTTTGAATTTATGGAAATTAAACTAAGTTAATTATTGAATTAATAAATAAATAAATTAATAAAAATATTTTTGGGTTTTTAAGTATTTAAAGAAATAAAAATAAATTAATCAAAGTTAATAAAAACCTAATTGTCTAAGTTAATTTTAATTATTGCAAAAAGATATTAAAGTTATTTCCTAATTAAACTAAATTAATTAATAATTAATAATTTTTAATAAAAATAAAATACTTAAATTAAATTAAAGAAACATTTTTTTGGTTTTAATTTTATTAAGAAAAAGTTTTAATTGGTTAGTTAAATACTAAAAATAATAACAATAATTAATTAAAAGAAAAAACAAAAATAGAGAGAGAGAGTTAGGGTTTGGGCCTGATCAGGGGGTGAGAAAGGCAATTTCCAAGGCCCATCTACATACAAGCCTGGTGGACTTTCTGGATCCAGCGTGGCACCTTGACTTGGGAGTATGGTGGACATCCCATCTGGACCACCAGATCTGGCCTGGGGCCATCTGGCGCTTTGAGATTTGAGGGAGTATGATGCATCACATGCTTGAGTTGTACCTAATTACATGTTAAAAAATAATACAAAGCAATATGGTGGACCTGGGATTCGAACCCAGGTCCTGTAAGTCATTGGATAACGCCCTTGCCACTGTACCACTACACTTCATTTGTTATAGTATTGGAAACTAAATATAATATGGGAAAACAAATAAAATGCCAGAAAATATAAAAAACTCGCGCCAAGTTTGAATCAGCCAACCAGGGGGAGACGCGTCATCGTCTTCCTCGTTCAACCCTGGTTATTTACCTGCGGATTTACATCCGCGGCTAAATTCGTATGTGTCTCCTAAAATCCGTTCTAGTCCATGGAAATTGATTCCAAGCACATGGTCATGCTCGTCTCTCTCCCCTGGTTACATCCATGTCCATCAATAGGGCTGATTTTGCCTGAAAAAGAAACGCCCAAAAAAACAATCCACGAACCCTAGATTCGGCTAGGGGGTTACAGGCCATATTAATGCAATCAAATGATGCAGAAAGCTTCTAAATTGAACGATAAGCATGAATATGCAAAGATTTTGCAAGAAAAGTGCAAGAACAATGATATACGAATTCAACTGAAAAGCATATTTTCGAGACACTTACAGAGCTTTAGGGCATGTATGAGGGCTTGTTAGGGATTGGTTTCACTTCAATGATTGCCCAGCAATGGATTAGTGTGGAGATTTGCTTCCGAATTGGCCTCTATGCACGATTTCAGTTTCACACTTTTTGGCAATTTTTTCAAGTTTGCTTTTGATGATTCTGCAGCCTCTAACCTCTAATTCGTGTGCCTTTCACTTGTATATGTAATAAGCAATGCATTAGGTTAACTTTTGGGTCTTGAATCTTTGCACATTGATGTTTTGAGATTTGATTTGATTCACCATTGATAACCTTCCAATTTGGTCCAAAATCCAATATTTTTGCTCATGGAATGTATGATACGAATTTGATTCACTTGATGATGATGATTAGGTCCTGAAATAGCCAAAAAGAGATCAAATAATCAATGTTTGGATTTTATTTGATTTAAATTGATTTAAAATGCAATAATTCATTAAAAAAATCAAATTAAATAATAAAATTGACAAATGGTCACAAGGCTGAAGCTAGGACACGTGTGTAGTGTGACAAGATCAAATCAAGTGGAAAAGAATGGGCCCCTTTGACAAAATTTTAAGTTTTGGGGATAGTTGACTTTTGGCAATTTTGTAAAAATGCCCAACTTCAACAATGCATAACTTCTTCAATTTTGAACTTTTGGAAGTGTTCTTTGACTTTTTAGAAAGCTTGAGATGTCCTCTAACAAACCCTTGTGGTCTCGTCTCAATTTGATATTCCATTCTCAAGTTATAAGCTTTGGCAAAAAAGGTGTTTTTGTTGACTTTCAAAAATGACCTATAATGTCCAAATTTGTAACTTTTTGTGAGTGCATTTATTGATCTTGGGGTATGAAGATGGATTGTAGGAAATTTCATCCTCTTCAAAATGAGCTTTTGATGGGTCATTTCTCATAAAGTATGAGAAAGTTATGCTTGGCAAAGTTGAGTTGACTTTTCCTGCAAAACCCTAATTTAGCAACTTTTGAGTCTTGATGAATTTTGAGTAATCCTTAATTATACATGATCAACCCTTGATCAAATGATGAAATATCCTTCAAAATGAGAATTTTGACAAAAAATCTTGAAGTTTGACTGTTTATAGGACACAGTTGACTTTTGCCCTAGCATAGTCGATTTTTGGACCCTTTGAGCAATTGACTGACAAACTTCCTCTACAAGGCTTGAAATTTGACATAGATGATCTTGAGAACATATTAGGACATTGGGGAGCACTTGAGATCATTTAGATGTAAGGACCTTGATGCAACACAAAACCCTAATTTGAGGTTGACTGCCTTAGGAGATAACTTGACTATCCAACTCTTGAGCAATCTTGAGCCACTTGGAGATTTTTCTAGCAATGTTTTTGAGAAATATGAGAGGGCAAATTTTGAGGTGCAACAGCTGCCCCTGTTCAATTTTCTTAAACCTGAGGATATAGATTAGCTTTTGGGCCTTTCGTGATCCGAAGGTGGAAGATGATTGAACACTAGAGTGCCCAGAAATTTGCACTCGCATGAAGTGGTATCAGCATTGTGATGTCGAGAATGGGCTTACAGATGCCATTTGGAGACTGTTGATAGGTGGTCTAAACTTCGACTGGAATACGAATCAGGAAGATCTTCGCGTCGATCTGACTGAACCAGAGGAGGCCTTGGACTAACTTTGACTGGATCAGCATCAGAAAAATCTTCGAATCAATTTAACTGGACCAGACGAAAGTCTTGGAATAACTTCAACTGGAATACGAATCAGGGAGATCTTCACAGTGATCTGACTGAACTAGAGGAGGTCTTGGATTAACTTTGACTGGATCGACATCAGAAAAAAATCTTCGAATCGATTTAACTGGACCAAACAAAAGTCTTGGAGTAACTTCAACTGGAATACGAATCAGGGAGATCTTATCGACGATCTGACTGAACCAGAGGAGGTCTTGGATTAACTTTGACTGGATCGGCATCAGAAAAATCTTCGAATCGATTTAACTGGACCAGACAAAAGTCTTGGAATAACTTCAACTGGAATACGAATCAGGGAGATCTTATCGGCGATCTGACTGAACCAGAGGAGGTCTTGGATTAACTTTGACTGGATCGGCATCAGAAAAATCTTCGAATCGATTTAACTGGACCAGACAAGAGTCTTGGAATAACTTCAACTAGAATACGAATCAGGGAGATCTTATCGGCGATCTGACTGAACCAGAGGAAGTCTTCGACATAGCTGAGAATTTAACTGCATCTTTCCTGAAAGGTAAAGGTCAGTCATGTGCAATGCATGATATGGATCAAGCAATGATGTTCTCAGAATAAATGAGATTGTGTGGTATGATGCATATATGCATGCATCATGATGTATGGAAATGTAATGTTTTAGCCGGGGAAAATAAATCCCGGATAGCTTGCTGGAGAATAGAGTTGAGTTCTTCATTTCCGCTGGGGATGACGAACAAAGATAATTGTGAGAATAGACCTGCAGGAGAGGATAACTTCGTTGGGGAATAAACTAATGAGGAGATTACTCTGTGGGGAAGAAATGCTCTGCTGAGGATTCCACTGATAAATTATCGTTGCTGGTGATATTGAATCTGTTGGGGGATTGAATTCCTGTTTGTGAAAGGAAAGAACTTCGCTGGGGATGATCTTTCAGTTGCGACTTGCTGGGGATAACTCTGTTAGGCTTTTGTGGGGATAATCCTCTGAATTCTGCTGGGAATGATCCTTTGAACTCGACTGGGGAGGTTTATTTTGTATTCCGCTGGGGATAAACTTCCAGAGTCTATTGGGAATGATGCTTCAACTCCGTTGGGGAAGCTTTTTTGGACTACGCTGGGAGAATTTTAACTCCATTTGGGGTATCTTGTATTCTGCCGGGGAACATCCTTATATTCCGTCAGGGAATATTAAGATTGTCGGGGATATCGAGCCTTTTTAATGCTGATGGTAGATAAACTCTGCTTGGGGAGAATATTATCGATTCATTCATTCACAGTTGTGAGTCTCAGCTGGGGGAGAGATACCATTATTGTCTTACCCTGCGGGGAGTGAAGATATCTTAGCCATATTCTTCAGCTGAATTTACCTTTGTACCTGGTGGACAGCATAATTGTGTAGTTCGGACAATTCTTATTTGCCTCTGTTTCTGCTATTACCAGTAATTCACCTTTTGTTTCGCATGTAGATATTCATGAGCAGCAATTAATGTCAAATGCATATATCAAAAATGAACATTGGACGCTCTTTGCAAAACAAAACAGATAAAGGAAAAAAAGTTTGAAATTTCTTTGAAAATGAATTGTATTGATTTTGAAGTTTGGCCTGTAAATAGGCGTTTTTGTACAAGAGGCTGACGCCCTAGTAAGAGAGCGCCGCCGAATAATAGAATTTACACAATTTGTGAAAAATTTAAACAAAACAGCTATGTGAATGATCCCACTGGGTTCCAACTCTGCTATTGCCTTTATGTATTCAAGCATCTCATCACTTTGCTACTTGGTTGAAGGTAGATCAGATTGGTACGCTTTGATCCTTAATTTTTGCCGTGACCACCATTTCGGGTTTTCAGTCCACCGGGATACCCTTTTTTGCCCGGGCCGCCTTTTCAGGTTTTTGACTTGCCGGGTGTACAGACTTTTTCATTTTCATCCCTTATTTTTGACCGAACTCTTTTGGTTCATCGGGAAGCCCTTATTTTTGCCTAGGCCAGTCAACCTAGCGGGTCTTTGATTAGGCGTATTATCTTTTCACTATGTCTGCATTGACGGGGTGAGGAAGGTCGTCACCATCCATGGTGGTTAGAAGCATAGCTCCTCTTGAGAAAATGTTCTTAACCACAAATGGCCCTTCGTAAGTAGGGGTCCATTTGCCCCTGGGATCACCTTGAGGTAGGATAATGCGTTTGATAACTAGGTCCCCAACTTGATACTCTTGTCGTCTGACTTTCTTGTTAAATGCCTTGATCATTCGTTTCTGGTACGTCTGACCATGAAAAATAGCAGTAAGTCTCTTTTCATCGATTAAGTTTAGCTGATCAAGTCGGGTCTGAATCCAATCATCTTCACTCAAACCTGCATCCTTCATGATCCGAAGAGAGGGTATCTGAACTTCAATAGGCAAGACAGCCTCCATGCCATATACCAAGGAGTAGGGTGTTGCCCCTGTTGATGTCCACGCTGAGGTACAGTATCCATGAAGAGCGAATGGTAACATCTCGTGCCAATCTTTGTATGTCACTGTCATCTTCTGCACAATCTTCTTAATGTTCTTATTAGCCGCTTCAACAGCCCCATTCATCTTCGGCCGGTAAGGAGAAGAATTGTGATGTTGTATCTTGAATTGCTCGCAGAGCTCAGTGATCATCTTGTTGTTGAGATTGGTACCATTTTCTGTAATGATCCTCTCTGGTACACCATATCGACATATCAGATTGTGCCGAATGAACCGTGCCACGATGTTCTTGGTTACGGTAGCAAAGGAAGCTGCTTCAACCCACTTTGTAAAGTAATCAATAGCTACCAGGATGAAACGATGCCCGTTGGATGCCGTAGGTCTGATCTCGCCAATCATATCAATGCCCCACATTGCAAAAGGCCAAGGTGCCGTCAAAACGTTTAGAGGAACTGGAGGTATGTGCACCTTATCTGCATAGACCTGGCACTTGTGACATGTCCGAGAATGCTGATAATAGTCAGCTTCCATTGTGGACCAATAATATCCTGCCCGAAGGATTTTCTTTGCCATGGTATGTCCACTGGAATGAGTCCCAAAAGTACCTTCGTGTAAATCTGCCATGATACTTTCTGCTTCATTCTTATCCACACATCGTAGTAAGGTTGAATCATGGTTACGCTTGTAAAGAATGCCATTGCTGATGAAGAACTTCGCCGCGAACCTCCTCAGAAACTTCTTGTCATTAACAGATGCACCCTCGGGGTATTCCTAAGCCTCAAGGTATCTCTTCACCTCATGAAACCAGGGTTTATCTGCTACCTCTTCAGTCTCAATGTCACAGCAATGTGCGGGTTCGTCCAATATTTCAATGATGATTCAGGGAGCTTCGTTGTCCCAATTGACTTTGAACATAGAAGACATTGTAGCCAGCGCGTCCGCCAACTGATTCTCCTCTCTAGGGAAGTGTTCAAAGGTTATCTCCTCAAAGTGGGGAAGCAAAGTCAGCACATACTCCTTGTAAGGAATAAGATTAGGGTGTTTCGTATCCCACTCGCCTTTGATCTGACTGATCACGAGAGCGGAATCTCCGAAGACACTTAGAAACTTAATCCTTAGGTCAATTGCTGCTCGAAGACCCATGATGCATGCTTCATACTCCGCCATGTTGTTGGTGCAGTTGAAACATAGTCAGGCGATGAACGGAGTATGAGAGCCTTTAGGAGATATGATCACAGCACCAATGCCATTACCCAAAGCGTTCGAAGCTCCATCAAAGTACATAGACCATCAGGATCCTTCCTCAGGTCCTTCATCCGGTCCAGGTGTCTCACAATCAGTTACCAACATGATATTCTCATCCGGAAATTCAAAGTTCATAGACTGGTAATCATCCACTGCCTGATGTGCCAAATGGTCTTCCAATACACTTCCCTTGATTGCCTTTTGGGTCGTGTATTGGATGTCATACTCAGTCAATATCATCTGCCATCTCGCTATTCTTCCGGACAAGGCAGGCTTCTCGAAGATATACTTGATTGGATCCATCTTTGATATCAATAGAGTAGTGTGAGTCAACATATATTGTCTCAGCCGGCGAGCAGCCCATGCCAAAGCGCAGTAAGTTTTCTCGAGCAACGAGTATCAGGTCTCGCAGTCGGTAAACTTTTTGCTAAGGTAATAAATAGCATGCTCTTTTCGGCCAGACTCATCATGCTGACCCAACACACACCCCATTGAGTTATCGAGTACTGTCAAGTATAAGATCAGAGGTCTCCCTTCAACTGGTGGCATTAGAATAGGTGGCTCTTGGAGATACTCTTTGATCCTTTTGAAAGCGGCCTGGCATTCATCGTTCCAACGTACTACTTGATCTTTCTTCAGTAACTTGAAGATTGGTTCACAAGTAGAAGTAAGGTGCAAGATGAATCAGGCAATGTAGTTTAGTCGTCCCAGGAAGCCTCTGACTTCTTTCTCTGTTCTGGGAGCTGGCATCTCCTGTATGGCCTTCACTTTTGCAGGATCCACTTGAATACCTTTGTCGCTTACAATGAAACCCAGTAGCTTACCAGATATCACCCCGAAAGTGCACTTGTCCGAGTTTAACCTCAGCTTGTACAACTTCATCCTGTCAAACAGCTTCTGCAGATGGTCAAGATGTTCTTCCTTAGTTTGAGATCTTGCAATCATATCGTCGACGTATACTTCAATCTCATGATGGATCATGTCGTGAAACAAAGAAACCATGGCACGCTGATACGTTTCCCCAGCATTCTTCAATCCAAAAGGCATGACCTTGTAGCAAAAGGTACCCTACTGAGTAACAAAGGTTGTCTTCTCCATGTCTTCGGGAGCCATTTTAATCTGATTATAACTGGAGAAACCATCCATAAAGGATAATACCTTGTGCTGAACGGTGTTGTCAACCAGAACGTCGATATGAGGTAGAGGGAAATCATCCTTGGGGCTTGCCCTGTTCAGATCCCTATAGTCGACACACATTCGAACCTTACCATCCTTCTTCAGAACAGGAACCACGTTGGCCACCCACTGAGGGTAAGAAGTAACTGCTAGAAAACTGGCGTCAAACTGTTTCATAACTCCAGCCTTGATTTTCTCGGACATCTCTGGGCGCATTCGGAGGACCTTCTGTTTCACGGGAGGACAGTCTTCCTTGGTAGGCAGGCGATGAACCACAATATCAGTATCCAACCCAGGCATATCTTTGTAAGACCAGGCAAAGATCTCAACGTAGTCACGCAGCATCTGAATCAACCGTTGTTTCACACTAAGCTCCAGATTTGCACCGATCTTGACCTCTTTCTTATCCTCTTCTGTACCCAGATTCACTGATTCTACCGACTCTTCATGCGGCTGAATGACCCTCTCCTCTTAGAGTAACAGTCTTGCAAGTTCAACAGGCACTTCGCAATCATCTTCACCTTCGTCTTCGGCTAAGTTGATCGGATTTTCGAAGTCATAACTGGTAGTAGCAGAGTCGTTACCAGTGAGATCCAGAGTGGATGTAGACCTGTATATGTGAGTGTGTGTAAAATAGTTATTTTGCAATATATAATAAAGAAAAACAAGGAGCGCAAAATTTGAAATGCAAGAACGTCCAATGCTTTTATTAATGATATATGAAAATGACACACATAAAGCCCTCACAAATGAAGCCACGATGCCCCGGGTAAGACACCGGGCCATAAAGTTTAAAACATTGTCTGTTACATATTCAAAACAAAAAGTTTCATTACTGGGTAACAAAAGAAATAGGGATGAAGTCCTTTGCTGTCCAGTTGCTTAGTCCATCGTTGGTCGTAGAATAGATCCAGCTGTCGAACTCAGACTCTTCCATATCGTCTTCAACGGCATTCACTCCTGAGTTGCTGATGAACACGGGAGGTCTTCTGATCCATGCATTCCGAACAACCTTTTGAGCTTCTTTCTCGACAACAGCCCGAGCATCCTTTAGGGAAGCCATCTTCATAGGGGAATCTTCGACAACAACCTCAGTTGACGCCAGTGTCTGGGGAACCTCTACAAAATGCTGAAATGGGGTCTTAATGAACTCCCCATCCATCTCTACGTATCGGAAAGAGTTGAGGTGGCTAACCATGTACTTTTCCTCTCCTTGTACTGTCACAATCTTCACTTTTACTGGGTACTTCAGCTTCTGGTGGAGCGTTGAGGTTACGGCCCCAGCTTTGTGGATCCATGGACGACCCAGCAAACAAGAATAAGATGGCCGAATGTCCATCACATAGAATGTAGAGTTGAAAACCTGAGAACCAACCTTAATCGGGGTATCAACTTCTCTGTGCACCATACTTTTAGACCCATCAAAGGCCCTGACGACAATGTTGCTTGGTTTCAACTCCAACCCTTCACAGTCCAACTGGTCTAGAGCTTTCTTAGGCAAAACGTTCAACGAGGAACCAGTATCTACTAATACATGAGCAAAAGTAGTGCCCCTGCATTCAATGGAGACATGCAGGGCATCGTTGTGATTCTTCCCCTTAGCGGTCAAGTCGGCGTCAGAGAAACCCAACCCATTATCAGCAGTCAGATTGGCCATGCAATCTTTAAACTGATCAGCTGATGTCTCTTGTGGTACGTGTGCAGTCTTCAGAAATGTAATCAGAGCCTTGGCATGGGCCTCTGAGCATAACAATAGTGACAACATAGAAATCTTGGACGGGGTTTACCCCAGCTGTTCAACTACATTATAGTCACTCTTTTTTATGATCTTTAAAATCTCTTCCATCTCTTGTTTAGAAGCTTCAACAGTAATCGTCTTTGGTGCCTCCGTCTGAGCAGGCTCACTAGTGATCCCTTTGCCCCGAGTGTCAGATGACTCGGTGACAGGGGTAAGAATAGGAACTTGAACAGGAATGGTAGCAGGTACACTGGCAGGTGTAATAACAACAGGTTTTTGGGAAGTTGGTGGAGAGATATCAGGTGAGAAAAGTCTTCCGCTGCGGGTGACTTTAGCAGGTCCAACAATATTGCTGACGTCAGTATCAGCATCCAACTCTTGCTTAACCCCATGAAAATAAACATCGGCCCCGTAATGCCAAGGGACAGCTTTATCAGATGTGTAGGGGATAGGCCCAGGAACAGTGAGGATCAATGGTGCGATTCTTGGAACAGATGTAATTCTAACAGGCTTTCTCGAGGAAGCCTTGGAAGAATTGTCGAAAATGGTAATGATGGCAACTTCTTCAGTATGAACTAAAGGAACAACAGTCTTCTCAAACATAATTTCTTTACTATCCATCAGGCGTTGGACACCTAATTTCAGAAGATAGCAACCGGTAGGTAGAACAGAACACATACGACAACCTTCGTCACAACCCGGAAATAAATCGGCTAGCAAAAGGTTCTTCTTCACAGTCATCAAAGGGGTAACAATGTCGTTCACAGAAACCACAAACGAGTCTTCTTCTATAGCATTTACTCCATGCTTGGGCATAAGAGCAGTCACAACATTAGGTCTTTCGGGCGCCTCAAACTCAATCTCCTTTGCATCAATTAAGTCTTGTATCTTATTCTTCAAAGACCAACAATCATCTGTATTATGCCCCGGGCTATCAGAGTGAAAAGCACAGCGGGCATTAGGGTTATACTTTGGTGAGGTTGTATTTGGATTCTTCGGGGCCTCCCTTGGAATCACTAGATCGGTCTTTAACAACTGCAGCAGAATTTGAGACAGAGTCATGCTGAGACAGGTGAATTGCCTTCGAGGTCTCTCGTCCTTTGACTGATTATTATGCTGAGGAGCACCAGCAGGTCTTGAAATAACAACCGCATTAACAGCTTGGCGGTGTTCAGGTCTATTCTGGCTTTTCGAACTGTAGACAGCACTGGACTCCTTCTTAAAAGGCTTTTTCTCGGTGCTCGATGAAGCACCCTTTTGTATCTCACCAGCCTTAATACCAGCCTAAATCCTCTCACCGGTCATAATTAGATCTGTAAACCCAGACGAAGAGCTTCCAATCAGATGATTGAAAAATGGACCAGACAAGGTCCCCAGAAACATATCCACAAGCTCCCGATCAGCCAAGGGTGGTTGCACTCTTCCGGCGAGTTCCCTCCACTTCTGGGCATAATCTTTGAAACCTTCTCCCGTTCCCATTGACATACCCTGGAGTTGGGTACGCGTGGGAGCAAGGTCGGAATTGTACTGGTACTGCCTGTAGAAAGCAGTAGCCAAATCTTCCCAACTGCGGATATTGGCTCCATCCAACTGGTAAAACCATTCAAGCTGAGTCCCTGAGAGACTGTCTTGAAAGAAGTGGATCCATAGGTTCTTATCAGCGGTGTACGACTGAATCTTCCTTACATATGATCAGAGGTGCGGCTTCGGACAAGAAACTCCGTCATACTTAGCAAAGGTTGGTGCCTTGAACTTGTGGGGAATTACCACCCCAGATGATAGACCCAGATCACCAAAGTCCAGACCAGGCACTTTCTGAACTTCCATCGCACTCAACCGGTCTTCCAGTTGTTTGTATCTTTCCTCAGCAGGAGGATACTGGTCTTCGTCGAAGTCCGTCTCGTTGCCGGAGACCACAGGGCTAGGAGCCCTCCTTTCTTCCTGACTATCTTTCCCTCCAGATGAGGTGTTCAAATCAACTTCATCTCGTAGCCTATTTCCAAATATGTGGCCTGTGTTAAACAGGACTATCCTCTTCTTCTTATTCTTCTTCTCTTTCATAATCAGGGTCTTCAGGTCTTGCTGACCCTTAGTAGATTCATGAACAGCTCTTGGAATTGGGCATTCTGGGCCTGTAGGGCCTTGATTGCTTTCTCCATTGATGGTTCAGCAGACATGATGGGTGCTGAAATAAACAACGAAGAAGATAAGAGACCTGTAATGGGTACCTGTTATGAAAAGCATGGGATGAAATGCGTATGCTATGATTTCAAAGACAATTGAGAGATTCAAATTCGTAAACAAGAAATGAAACACACTTTTATTAGATAAACTTTGAGATTCAAATTTGTTCAACAAATTGCCCTTAAGGCGTTACAAGAAAGGAAATACTGAAAAGTAAATAGAACTGGAAAGGAAATAAACAGAGGACAATCAGTGCTCCCATGGTCTCTTCTTGTCAGTGCAGGCATAGTCATTGAGAATCCGCTCGTTCTCCAGCTGCCTAGTCAACTTCTAGATCTTCTTCTCTTACTCGTTAAACTTTTCTCGGTAAGCATCCCGTTCTTCTCTCAACTGCATCCAAGACCTTTTTAGTGCCCCAATGTCAGTGGGCATGTAAGGGTGGAGGATGGTAGGAAGAACCCCCTCTTCATTAGCAACTTCAACAATGATAGGAAGGACGGCTTCATATGGCATACCCAACTTTTGGGCACGGATACGGACCCATCAGAGATATGGCTCCATTGGAAGAGAAGTCTTTGGGCCCATCTCGTGTGGATCAGATCTGTGAACTCTATCCCAAGCCCTTATGAATCTGCGGCGTTGCTCGTCGCTATCCCCTTGAAAATCAAAGATGATACTAGGCATTAGCAGCTCATGAGGTCCTTCTCTTCTGGCTCTCCCAGACGTAAGGCCAAGCATGGATTATAAGAAATTCCTCCATGGGTTCCTATCAATGGAACATTGGGGTACTCCCCACAGCAATCAATGATAGCCACCTCATCCATACCCTTGATGGTCCAAATAATGTCATTATGAGAGAGAGACATAACCCTATAGGCCCAGCCCATGCCTTCTTTGTTCTTCAGCATTGATTTGGGGAGGTGCGAAATAAACCACCTCGCCAATAATGGAGCACAACATATCAAGGTTCCCCGCTTTCGGGCGGTACGGGCATAAAGCTGGTGAAGAATATCACCCAAGAGAGTGGGTACAGGATTACGAGAGATGAAGATTTTCACCGCATTCACATCAACAAAGGAGTCAGGATTCGGAAACAATACCAAGCCATATATCAGAAGAGCCAAAATATCTTTGAATGCCTTAAAGTCTAGACTATCCCAGAAATAATTAGCCTTACCAACCAAGAACTTAGTCAGAAAGCCCTTTGCTCCACTTCTAGTCTCCCAATTAGCCATTACCTCATCCTTAGTCATATGAAGGGCTGGAGCAATCTCTTCTAGCCTAAGGATCTTCTCCCAACCAGTAAACAGGGTCTGCTCCAGAATAGAGATACCGAGCAGATCAGAGAACTCTTCTAAGGTGGGAACCAACTGGTAGTCCTGAAAAGTAAAGAAATGGTACATCGGATCATAGAACTGGACCAGGACACTCATCATCTGCTCGTCCAATTTGGAGGTAACCAAACTGAGAAGATACCCATGTCTTTTGATGAAGGAGGTAGCATCAGGCATCTTTACAATTAATTCTTTAAGCATGGTGGGAACCTGGACAAAGTTGATCCGGATGGTATTCCTACGCATGGGCATCATGACCTACAAAATAGAACAAAGATGAATCCCTCCTGTCTTTGAAATAGGTTAGTCCAATGCAAGATGTATGCAATGTTATGATGTCATGATGTCATGATAGAAAGCACATCACAAGTATCCACAAATAGAAAACATGGTAAAGGCACACAAGTCACACAGAGAGCCCTTAGATTTCAGGATGGTAAGGAGTCTAGGTACTACCCTCTTTCAGTTCAGTTGGTTTAAACCTGTCCTAAAAATAGTAACCGGGTTCTAGAGGATCTCAATATCACTGACTACCCTCAATCGATCATAATTCCAGTTTAGCAACCTTTTCTTGCGATCGGAATCATCGCGAGAGTTTAGTCTCAATGAGTGTAGCATACTGCTACTGTTCTATGGCCAAGTAGGTCAATTTAAAGGTTCTAAGGTCAGTTGGTGCTAAATGACCCCTTAAAAGACCCATATTCTCCTTGTTCCAACACAAGGGATATCGGTACAGACTAAAGTGCCACACCAATGTAGCTACTGCTTCAACTGTATCGGTCTACGCCGTACAGTTCCCTCACAGTTTATTGCTACTTACCTAAAGGGTATCCCCAGATCTGGGTTAGGATCTATAGTAACTCCAATTCAAGCCCACAAATATAAATCATACAAAGCAAACAATTGAAAACACAATGATCTAATCCTAAGGTACACCCCACTTATAAAGTCCCCAGCAGAGTCGCCAGTTCTGTGATACGGTGGGAGAGAACTGACTGTTTTTTTGGAATGCTGGTTTGCGTTTTGCGTTTGTTTTTGCAAAATGTCGCGGTAAGCAAGAGTCACCACCGTCTTTTATTTTATCCAAAAAGGAAAGGAAAAAAGCACAGAAAAATTCCTTTTTTCGAGATATTTCTCGGGTCCGGGGGGTAGATTATAGAAAGGGAAGGTGTTAGCACCCTTTCTATCCGTGGTTATCCACGGGCTCTTAGGTACTTGCTCAAAGTGTTTTCAAAAATTGCTTTTCTTTGTGTTTGTGGGTTTGAAAGAAGTTTTTGTTTGAAAGGTGTAAGTGCGAAAAAGATTTTGTTTTTGAAAGAGCAAGTACTTAAGAACCATCTACCTACTCGAAAAAGGAATCAATTTGTACTAATGTCCTTTATACAATGTTGTCCCACTATTGATGAGTAGGTAGCATCGTCGTTGGAGTTTTAAGGGTCAATTCGATTTTAGGGACGTGCGGTCACTAAAGCAATGTTAGGCCGCCTTAGCGGTAACCCTAATGTCTTAGATCATTTTCCCGAGGCAACCGTTTCGAGGCAACTATAATCTTTGGACAAGAGGGCGACCTCTAAAGTGACCTATACTTAATGACCGCGTTCGAAGGCAACCAAGTGAGGTGTACCCTAAGAGTGCGCATGTGCGAGTGTGTTATTTTTTAGTTAATTTTATCTTTGTACATGTCAATGGTTATCTATGTTGATTTTAGGTTTAAACATTTGATCTTGTCATGCATTCCCTATTATCAAACATCTAACAGTTCATAAGTTGCGGAAATTAAAACTAACTGTTACAAGGCGTTGGGTATTTACATCGCCAAAAGCAACCCTTGAAATTAAAATGCGGAAAGTAAAATAAAGCGATAAAAATAATTAAAGTCCTATTAAACTATTACATTCCGAGAAACAGATACAATATTGAATAAAATAATAGATCGCGTGCGAGAAATTAAATTGGGAGAGTTCTAGGGTTTTGACCCTTTGTTATTCAAGAAAGGATTTTTTGGTTTATTTTGAATTTATGGAAATTAAACTA
The DNA here is from genome assembly GCA_948472305.1 of Vicia faba. Classification (NCBI taxonomy): domain Eukaryota; kingdom Viridiplantae; phylum Streptophyta; class Magnoliopsida; order Fabales; family Fabaceae; genus Vicia; species Vicia faba. The sequence continues at coordinate 167,334,145 of OX451739.1, forward strand.
AGTTAATTATTGAATTAATAAATAAATAAATTAATAAAAATATTTTTGGGTTTTTAAGTATTTAAAGAAATAAAAATAAATTAATCAAAGTTAATAAAAACCTAATTGTCTAAGTTAATTTTAATTATTGCAAAAAGATATTAAAGTTATTTCCTAATTAAACTAAATTAATTAATAATTAATAATTGTTAATAAAAATAAAATACTGAAATTAAATTAAAGAAACATTTTTTTGGTTTTAATTTTATTAAGAAAAAGTTTTAATTGGTTAGTTAAATAATAAAAATAATAACAATAATTAATTAAAATAAAAAATAAAAATAGAGAGAGTTAGGGTTTGGGCTTGATCAGGGAGTGAGAAAGGCAATTTCCAAGGCCCATCTACATGCAAGCCTGGTGGACTTTTTGGATCCAGCGTGGCACCTTGACTTGGGAGTATGGTGGACATCCCATCTAGACCACCAGATCTGGCCTGGGGCCATCTGGCGCTTTGAGATTTGAGGGAGTATGATGCATCACATGCTTGAGTTGTACCTGATTACATGTTAAAAAATAATACAAAGCAATATGGTGGACCTGGGATTCGAACCCAGGTCCTTTAAGTCATTGGATAACGCCCTTGCCACTGCACCACTACGCTTCATTTGTTATAGTATTGGAAACTAAATATAATATTGGAAAACAAATAAAATTCCAGAAAATATAAAAAACTCGCGCCAAGTTTGAATCAGCCAACCAGGGGGAGACGCGTCATCGTCTTCCTCGTTCAACTCTGGTTATTTACCTGCGGATTTACATGCAGCTAAATTCGTATGTGTCTCCTAAAATCCGTTCTAGTCCATTGAAATTGATTCCAAGCACATGGTCATGCTCGTCTCTCTCCCCTGGTTACATCCATGTCCATCAATAGGGCTGATTTTGCCTGAAAAAGAAACGCCCAAAAAAATAATCCACGAACCCTAGATTCGGCTAGGGGGTTACAGGCCATATTAATGCAATCAAATGATGCGGAAAGCTTCTAAATTGAATGATAAGCATGAATATGCAAAGATTTTGCAAGAAAAATGCAAGAACAATGATATACGAATTCAACTGAAAAGCATATTTTCAAGACACTTACAGAGCTTTAGGGCACGTATGAGGGCTTGTTAGGGATTGGTTTTGCTTCAATGATTGCCCAGCATTGGATTAGTGTGGAGATTTGCTTCTGAATTGGCCTCTATGCACGATTTCAGTTTCACACTTTTTGGCAATTTTTTCAAGTTTGCTTTTGATGATTCTGCAGCCTCTAACCTCCAATTCGTGTGCCTTTCACTTGTATATGTAATAAGCAATGCATTAGGTTAACTTTTGGGTCTTGAATCTTTGCACATTGATGTTTTGAGACTTGATTTGATTCACCATTGATAACCTTCCAATTTGGTCCAAAATCCAATCTTTTTGCACATGGAATGTATGATACGAATTTGATTCACTTGATGATGATGATTAGGTACTGAAATAGCCAAAAAGAGATCAAATAATTAATGTTTGGATTTTATTTGATTTAAATTGATTAAAAATGGAATAATTCATTAAAAAAATCAAATTAAATAATAAAATTGACAAATGGTCACAATCATGAAGCTAGGACACGTGTGTAGTGTGAAAAGATCAAATCAAGTGGAAAAGAATGGTCCCCTTTGACAAAATTTGAAGTTTTGGGGATAGTTGACTTTTGGCAATTTTGCAAAAATGCCCAACTTCAACAATGCATAACTTCTTCAATTTTGAACTTTTGGAAGTGTTCTTTGACTTTTTAGAAATCTTGAGATGTCCTCTAATCAACCCTTTTGGTCTCATCTCATTTTGATATTCCATGCTCAAGTTATAAGCTTTGGAAAAAAGGTGTTTTTGTTGACTTTCAAAAATGACCTATAATGTCCAAATTTGTAACTTTTTGTGAGTGCATTTCTTGATCTTTGTGTATGAAGATGGATTGTAGGAAATTTCATCCTATTAAAAATGAGCTTTGGATGGGTCATTTCTCATAAAGTATGAGAAAGTTATGCTTGGTCAAAGTTGAGTTGACTTTTCCTACAAAACCCTAATTTAGCAACTTTTGAGTCTTGATGAATTTTGAGCAATCCTTGATGAATCATGATCAACCCTTGATCAAATGATGAAATATCCTTAAAAATGACAATGTTGACAAAAAATCTTGAAGTTTGACTGTTTATAGGTCACAGTTGACTTTTGCCCTAGCACAGTCGATTTTTGGACCCTTTGAGCAATTGATTGAGCAAACTTCCTCTGCAAGGCTTGAAATTTGACATAGATGATATTGAGAACATATTAGGACATTGGGGAGAACTTGAGGTCATTTGGATGTAAGGACCTTGATGCAACACAAAACCCGAATTTGAGGTTGACTGCCTTAGGAGATAGCTTGATTGTCCAACTCTTGAGCAATCTTGAGCCACTTAGAGATTTTTCTTGCAATGTTTTTGAGAAATATGAGAGAGCAAATTTTGGGGTGCAACAGAACCGAACAAGAAAATCCTCGACTTCATTAAGGATGTTACCTCAAAAACCGACCTAGTCCAACAACAAGTCCTCTCAGAAATCCTTTACTGCAATGCAACGTTGAGTATCTCAAACAGTACAATCTCGATTGTCACACAAAATGTGACGCCTTCAAAAAAACTCTTTCCTGTTATCTCATACAAAGATATTCATCCTGATATTGAACGCATCGCGAATGGTGTCACTGATTCTCTTTAACAACCTAGATCTCTGAACGAGAAAGAACAGAAAGAGCTTGTTGAAATTGTTGATGTCAAACTCGGCCAAGAATATGAACTTGTTATCACTACTTATGTTGGACTATACTGTTATCGAGTTGGTGATGTGCTGAAGGTAGCTGGATTCAAGAACAAAGCACCATAATTCAATTTCGTATGCAGAAAAAACATTGTGCTGAGCATTGATGCAGACACGAGAAAGGGTTATGGTGGTGACGGTGGGATTCTTACGACGAGTAAAGGCTATGGTATTTTTGGTGAACTGAGGAAGATGTTTATTTAATTTCAGTTTGTTTACTTGACAAAACATAGAGATAGGTTCTTGCTGGTATTAATAATATTAAATATTTTTCTCTTCCCTAGGCTACAAAACCAGCTCACGTCGCCTTTGCTTCACCCTTTAGGGTTTCATAATTTCCTTTGTTCAATGGCAACCAGGTCATCCCATTGGGATGCTGGCCCAATTTCCTCTATCTGTGTTCCCTTTTGTATTAATTAAATCATATACATAACAGTTAAATAATATAGTTCAGTTGGAAAAGCTTATCAATCATAATCTTAAAGGCCTGAGCTCGACCCCTGTTGGGGCATTTTTCTGTTCTTTTGATCTTTTAGGCTTTTTTCTTTCAAATCCATTAAATTTGATTATATATTAGTTTAGTTTATTATATAATTATTTATTTCATTACAAAACATAAAAAAAACATGTTATTATAAATTTATCTTTTATTTAATTTTTGTCAACATGCTATTAATCTTTTATTTAATTTGCTATTTATTTTATTATTTAAATACATGCTTATAAACTAATCTTTTATTTAATTTTTGTTTGAAAATGCATGCTAGTATAATTTAATTTTCGTTATTTATTTAATTGTTCAATTGTCGCTATAATTAACTTTATTCTTGATCGTTTAATCTTTATCTTTCGTCCATCTCAAATCCAAGGGAAATGTTTTGTTAACTCCATAAGTAATACGATCGTGCGATTACCCTCATTCATTTTTTTTATTTACTATTTTGCTAAACTTAAGATAATTTTCCTAAAAAACTCAATTTTCAAACTCACACCTTTTAAGCCAAAACTTCGACACTAGGTCGTCGTATCTTCAAAATATCGTCCAAACAAATCATTTTTAGCCAAAACAACCTTTTTACCAAACTAACCATTTTAATCAAAAAAATAATTTTAAAAACAGATATTTCAAAAGGTTCCTGCAGAGTACCGCAGATGAATTAGGTGATAATACCTTCCTATTACATAATCAACCCCTGAACTCTAGATATCTTTTCAAAAAATGCATTGCATTTTCATTACTTTTATGTATTATTTTACATTGCATATTTTAGGGTTTTATTTCGCTCTTTCCCTTTTCCCTTGGAAATAATAAAGCGCGATGACGACTCTTGCTTTTGTGAGTTGAGTTAATTAATAGCTTGATCTCCAATTTACCCCACTACATTTTTTATCTCTACATACCATAAGAGACTTTTGCTAATCAGTTTGAGAATTGTATAGCAAACTTAACGACTGATAATGGGTTAGGCTTTTCTGATGCTGACCTAACTCCGGAAGGAAAGAATCATAACAAGGCCCTGCACGTCTCTATTGAGTGTAGGGAACTACCTTGGCGCATGTGTTGATGGATACAGGTTCCTCCCTAAATGTATTACCAAAAGGTGCTCTGGAAAGACTGGACTTTGAAGGGCTGGTGCTGAAACCCAGCAATATTGTGGTAAGAGCCTTTGATGGGTCAAGGAGAGTGGTACACGGAAAGTTTGATCTTCCGATCAAGGTGGGATCTCAGGCCTTCAACTCCATTTTCTATATAATGGATATTCGTCTGGCCTATTCCTGTTTTCTTGGACGCCCATGGATTCTTGCGACAGGCGTTGTTACCTCTACCTTGCATAAAAAATTGAAGTATTCGGTGAAAGGGAAAATCGTTACAGGTTGTGGTGAAGAAGAATATATGGTCAACCATTTGAACTCTTTCAAATATGTTAATATGGATGGTGAGTTCATTGAAACTCCCTGTCGGACATTTGAAGTAATCCCATTGACGATTGCCATTGCTAAAGCTACTCCTTCTACTCCTAAGATCACCAAGGATCCACCAAGAGTGGCTTCTTTAAAGGATGCTAGGGTTATGGTAGAAGAGGGCGGTTGCACTATTCGGGGTCAGCTTCCTGATATTCCTTACAAGTCCAATAAATTTGGTTTGGGTTTCACCTCAGAAGCTCAGAAGGCGGTTCGTCGTGGTCGTGCTGGGAGACCACCTTTTTGTATCAGAAATAATGAAGTCAATGCTATAGAAGACACTGACAGTGACTAATTTGGACAACTGGATATTCCCTACTACTGGTGGTGGACTCAACAAATAGAGGGATAAAGACTTAATGCCAATCTCCGTTAGTAAGGGGTAATTGTTATTTCCTGTTATTTTCTTTCAAGTTTTCAGGATATATAATTTTAAAAACAATGACTTTAAGCCTTGTGCCTTACCCGGGGCACAACCGTCCATTTGTTAGGGTTATTGTCGTTCATCAGCATATGCTCATATAATAAAAAATTGGACGTTTTTGCATTCAAATTTTGCACTCTCTGTCTTTTCATTACTACTTTCAAATATAGTTATGTGTTTCTTACACACACCCACACATTACATTGCATATCCATATCCACTCTGGATCTCATCGATATTTATTCTGCTACTGCCTTTCATGACTTTGAAAATCCGTTCTACCAAGTCGAGCACGAAGGTGAGGAAGATTGTGAAATACCGGGAGAACTTCCCAGACTCTTAATACAAGAAGAAAAGGCTATATGTGATACGGTGGGAGAACTGACTTGAGGTTTTGCGTTTGTTTTCGCAAATGTTTCGGTTGAGCAAGAGTCGCCACCGACTTTTTATTTTATCCTAAGGAAAGGTTAAAAAGCACAGGAAAAACCTTTGAGATGTTTTCTTGGGTTCGGGGAGTAGATTATAGAAAGGGAAGGTATTAGCACCCTTTCTATCCATGGTTATCCATGGGCTCTTAGTTACTTGCTTAGATCACTTGCCTTTGCTTTTCAATTGTTTGAAATGGTGCTTTGTGTGTGTGGTTTTGAAAATGTTTTGAAAAAGATACCTTGTCTAGGCAACCATTGTAACAATTCTTTACTCGAATGTTTTACAAAGGTGTTTGTCTTTTTGAAAAGATGTTTCAATGTTTTTGAAAGTTGTTCTGAAAGTTGTGTTGTGGAGTTGTGTGTTTTGCAAGTTTGGTCAAGTAACCAAGAGCTATCTACCCTAAATTTCTCAAAGATCTTTCCTATGTTTTAACCCTTTTAACAGTGTTGTTTCACCATTGTATTTGGTGAGCAACCTTGTGTTAGGATGTTAACGGGATGGGCGCGGGTCATTGTTTAGACCATGAATGCAATAGTGCCAAGTGTCTTTGGAAATTTTTCTCTTTAAGGGACTTGATCATTTTTTAGGCAACTTGAGAAAGCGTCATCGAGGGACTGTGATCATTTGATTTGTTTTTGTTTTGCCAAAGACACTTAACATGCAACCATGGCTCACTTTTTGAAGGCAACAAGTGGATTGAAACCCTAGGGGTTCAAGTGTGCATTGTGTTTTGATTTTCATACATGTTTATCTTTGAATTAGGTCAAGCTATTTGTTGATTTTATTTGCATACAAATCCTAGGTCTATCATGGCATAATTGAAAGCGTTTAAATGCGGAAATTTAAATGCTAAGCTATTACAACAATGATTATGGGGATGGGGGTACAAGTTTGAATTTGGGGAGATATTTGACAAGAAATTAAATCTAAACTATTACATCCATATCGAATATACAAATATTTAACATTTAAATAAATACAATGTAAATAAGTATCAAAATACTACGTATTATGCAAAAAAAGATTTTTTATGTACATAAAAAGGTTTTCATATTTGAAGTATAAACAAAATAAAAAAAGTCATTTTTTTGATTATTTTTATGGTTTAGGGCAAAAACCCTAATTTTCAAGTAAATAGTGTTTATTTATTAATTATGTATAATATTTGTTAATTATATACAAAAAATAAAAAGGGTATATTGTAAAAAAGTATTTTTGATGTCAAATATTAAATAAAAATAAAAACATATTATTTCTATATTTTTATCCTAAATATCTAATAAAATATACAAATATTTATATATTAAATATGCTAAATATGTACAAAAATAAAATATTAATTATTCAAAAAAATGTATATTTTAGAAAATGTTTTCAAAATGTAAACAAAAAATAATAACTAAAAAATAAATATTTTTGTATTATTTTCTAGGGTTTTAAAAAAAAAGGAAATATATTTGTTTATATGTATATGTTAAATAAACCAAATAAATTCCAAATAAATGCAAAAAAAGATGGAAAAATATTTTTGGAGTTTTTTATATTTGTACAAAAAATATGGAGTCAGAATCAAAAAAGAAAAATGCAAAATGACAATTATTTCACACAATGGGCCAGAAGGGTGTAAATGAAAAAAAGGGGTGTAAACAGCAATCTGACTCAGGCCCAGCCCAAGCCAGCTTTGTCTTCAACCTCCAGCAACGTTCAAATAGAAAACGCGCGCGCCTCCTATGCAATCATCATCTCCTGATTCTTGGACTTTTAACAAAAACTCATAACACCAATAATGTAGAGCATCAAAAGACGAATTCAAACATATAAAATACTTGACCTAACTCTAAGAAACCAGGGAGAATTTCTTCACCCCCAATTTCTGACCTAATTTTTCTTCAATGTTCATGGCCAAAATTCTCACAGCATACTTAATATAAATGAAAAGTGATCATATGTATGGCTTCAGGGCTATGAGTAGAGTATGTTTCATTCACAAACCTAAGCCTAACTCTTCCTAGATTGAGAGATAGAAGTCCATGGTTTTACCTGTTTCAGCTTGAATCGTGTACAGCAATGTGGCCAACTTCAATGGAGTTTGAGCTTCTGTATAGCTTTCCTGAAGTCCAAGGAAGCTTCTCCAACACCTAGCTTGCTTTGAATCACTATGAATCGTGCTATGGAAGTCCACCTACAAAACTGAAAAATGAAAATGGCAGATGAGGTTAGGGGTGTTACAATTGGTGTTTAGGGCTTGGAATAGTTTCAGTGGATGGTAGGGAATGTGTTTGAACAAGCTTTGGCCAAAACGCACGAGTGGATTGAGTTATGGACCTCAATCTGCAACAGGTACCCTGTTTTGCAGCAAAACTATGATTTTGTGATTGAGGAGGTATTGAGGATGAATGAATCGTGTTTTAGGTCAGTTAGGATGTGTGGAAGATGTGTATAAAGTTTTCTTTGGCTGGTGTTTACAGGAAGTGAGAGTTGTAGTTGTTTTGCAATGTTTCTTCCAATGTAAGCAAAGAAATGTCAAGTTGTGATATAGGCCTGTACCAAGCTCTCAAGCATGCTACATCACTTTCTCTTGATCAGTGGGATATGTGTACAAACTCTTGCCTCAAAGATCTGGCCCATGCCTCCAAGATTTGGTATTTGACATAAAGCACCACTTTTCAAAAATGGCAAGTTTGCTTTTTCCATTTAAGGATTAATTCTATGTGTAATGACCAAATGCACAAAACAATGCTTGAACACAATGGTTAGGCATTAAATTATTGAGTGTGAAGAGGTTTAGAGGCCTGCAAACTATCACAAACCCTGCTGACTTGAAAATACAAATGTTATGAACAAGCTTTGGCCATGAACGAAAGTGAGTTTTGGCCAACTTTGCAAATTCGATTCTCTCTAACCACAAGGGTGTTTGATGAGTTCTTAGACAATTTGGAAAGCTTGGAATGTGTACTACAATCCATATTTGTAATGAAAATTGAAAATCCAAGTGGAACCATGTGAAAAATGGCCAAGAAGTTGGACAAAAATCCTGCCTAGAATAGGTCAAAATTTCTCTAAGTTAAAAATGTTTTGCACCCTTGTTCCAAAATTCATAACTTGAGATACAAGCTTCCTTTGAGGAAAACTTTGTAAATCAAAGTTGTAGATTTTGAAATGGACTACAACTTTCATGTTTCAAGTTTTGTTTGAATCCATTTGCATCTTGATGAAAAAATGGGACAAAGTTAGGAAAAAATAAGGAAATTTCATAACTTAGAAAATTTCTAAGTTATGAAATTTCTTCATTTTAAACCCTAATTTGCAATTTTGTATTTCTTGATGAACAAGTTTCATAATTTGACATGTCTTGATGAAAAATGAATCTTGGCACTTGATTTTGACCAAAAAGTCAAAGTTTGACTTTTCAGTATACAGTCAAATTTTGATCAGTTGACTGGAAAATTCATCTGTCAATCTTGTGCATTTGAGATCTTTTGAACTTGTTGAATGGGTCAAGACAATGCCATTGAGTCCTTGAGTCCATATGTGAGCTTGTTTTGCCATTGGTTAGGTCAAACAGTCAAAAATTGCCTTTGTGCAGTCAAAACCCTAAAAATGACCATTTTGCCCTTTTGGTGATCTGATCAAATTTCTTGTGGAATTGTGATCCAAACTTGACCAAATGGTTCATATGAGTTCATGATGTTGATGTGGGTCAAAAATCATGAGGTTTGACTGTCAATTGGCCACAGTTGACTTTTTCCCAATACAGTTGATTTCTAGGTCAACTGTCCAATTGACTGGGCCAAGATTGGAATCAAGGCTTGAAACTTGGTATGGATAAACTTGTGAGTCCAACGTGAAGCATGAAAGTCATTTTGGGAATTTTAGGTCAAAACATCTTTGTGCAAACTCAAACCCTAATTTGGGTCAACAATGCAAGGATGGGTCTTGAGCAGAGCAAACCCTAACTTGATCTTGAGCTCCAAGAGTCTTGTGGTGAGAAAATGTTGATGAAAAGGGAGGGAAAATTTTGGGGTACAACAGTTGCCCCTGTTCAATCTTCTTGAACCTGAAGAGTTAGATTGACAAGTTTGTCGTTCGTGACTCGAAGGTAAAAGGAGATTGGACACTAGAGTGCCCAAAACAATTTGCACTCGTCAAAGCGTGGGTGCGGGAATGGGCTTAAAGATGCCATTTGGAGATGGGCTTAAAGATGCCATCTGGAGATGTGACCAAAATCTTGTCAGGGGATGGGCTTAAAGATGCCATCTGGAATGTATGTTGTAGGTGAAAGAAATGAGTATCAGAAAGGTGTCCATGTTTGGAATATCTCTGAACTGAGGATCTTGAATAAGCAATGGATTGACATCCGTGTTTGGAGAATCCGTAAACTGTTTTCAAAAGTTGAATCCGAACAAGTGATAGATTAACATCCGTATCTGGAGAATCCGTGAACTGTTTTCAAAAGTCTTGGATCTGAACAAGCGATAGGTTAACATCCGTGTCTGGAGAACCCGTAAACTGTTTTCAAAAGTTGAGTCTGAACAAGCGATAGATTAACATCCGTGGTTGGAGAATCCGTAAACTGTTTTCAGAAGTCTTGGATCTGAACAAGCAATAGGTTAACATTCGTGTCTGGAGAACCCGTAAACTGTTTTCAGAGGTCTTAAATCTGAACAAGCGATAGGTTAACATCCGTGTCTGGAGAACCCGTAAACTGCTTTCAGAGGCCTTGGATCTGAACAAGTGATAGGTTAACATCCGTGTCTGGAGAACCCGTAAAATGTTTTCAAAAGTTGAGTCTGAACAAGCGATAGATTAACATTCGTGTTTGGAGAATCCGTAAACTGTTTTCAGAAGTCTTAGATCTGAACAAGCGATAGGTTAACATCCGTGTCTGGAGAACCCGTAAACTGTTTTCAGAGGTCTTGAATCTGAACAAGCGATAGGTTAACATCCGTGTCTGGAGAACCCGTAAACTATTTTCAGAGGTCTTGGATCTAAACAAGCGATAGGTTAACATCCGTGTCTGGAGAACCCGTAAACTGTTTTCAAAAGTTGAGTCTGAACAAGCGATAGATTAACATCCGTGTTTGGAGAATCCGTAAACTGTTTTCAGAAGTCTTGGATCTGAAAAAGCGATAGGTTAACATCTGTGTCTGGAGAACCCGTAAACTGTTTTCAGAGGTCTTAAAGTTGAATAAGCAATAGATCAGCATCCATGTTGGGAAGCGTCCGTAAACTGTTTTCAAAAGTTGAGTCTGAACAAGCGATAGATTAACATCCGTGTTTGGAGAATCCGTAAACTGTTTTCAGAAATCTTGGATCTGAACAAGCGATAGGTTAACATCCGTGTCCGGAGAACCCGTAAACTGTTTTCAAAGGTCTTGAAACTGAACAAGCGATAGGTTAACATCCGTGTCTGGAGAACCCGTAAACTGTTTTCAGAGGTATTGAAGTTGAATAAGCAATAGATCAGCATCCATGTTGGGAAGCGTCCGTAAACTGTTTTCAAAAGTTGAGTCTGAACAAGCGATAGATTAACATCCGTGTTTGGAGAATCCGTAAACTGTTTTCAGAGGTCTTGAAGTTGAATAAGCAATAGATCAGCATCCATGTTGGGAAGCGTCCGTAAACTTTTTTAAAAGTTGAGTCTGAACAAGCGATAAATTAACATTCGTGTTTGGAGAATCCGTAAACTGTTTTCAGAGGTCTTGAATCTGAACAAGCGATAGGTTAACATCCGTGTCTGGAGAACCCGTAAACTGTTTTCAGAGGTCTTGAATCTGAACAAGCGATAGGTTAACATCCGTGTCTGGAGAACCCGTAAACTGTTTTCAGAGGTCTTGAATCAGAACAAGCGATATGTTAACATCCGTGTTTGGAGAACCCGTAAACTATTTTCAGAGGTCTTGAAGTTGAATAAGCAATAGATCAACATCCATGTTGGGAAGCGTCCGTAAACTATTTTCAAAAGTTGAGTCTGAACAAGCGATAAATTAACATCCGTGTTTGGAGAATCCATAAACTGTTTTCAGAAATCTTGGATTATTAATTTTATCCTGAAAAGGGTAAAATATTAGCTGAAACACAAAGTCATGTTGCATGAAATGTATGATGCAATATGTGTGTGATCGGTGGAAATAGAACTGACTGTTTTGAAATGCTGGTTCGCGTTTGTGTTTCGCAAAATGTCACGGTAAGCAAGAGTCGCCACCGTCTTTTATTTTCTCCAACAAGGAAAGGACAAAAGCACAGCAAAATTCCTTTTCGAGATACTTCTCGATTCGGGAGGTAGATTATAGAAAGGGAAGGTGTTAGCACCCTTTCTATTCGTGGTTATCCACGGGCTCTTAGGTACTTGCTCACTATGTTTTCAAAATGTTTTGCTTTTCTTGTGTTTGTGGGTTTTGAAAAAAAGTTTGTTTTGAAAACTTCGATTTAACTCTTGTATCTGTCCTCAAGAGTGTATGAAGTGTTTGTTTGAAAACTTTTGTTTGAAAAGTGTCAGTGCGAAAAGTTGTTTCGTTTTGAAAGAGCAAGTACCTGAGATACTCTACCTACTCAAAAGGAATTAAGCTGTGTAAAGGTCCTTTAGACAGTACTATCCCATTATTGAGAAGTAGGTAGCACCGTCGTTGGAGTTTCAGATCAATTCGATTATAGGGACATATGGTCACCAAAGCAATATTAGGACACCTTAGCGGTAACCCTAATGTCTTAGATCTTTTTTATCCGAGGCAACCGTTTCGAGGCAACTTGGATCTTTAGACAAGAGGGCGACCTCTAAAACACCCTATACTTAATGACCACGTCGAGGCAACCAAGTGAGGCGTACCCTAAGAGTGGCATGTGCGAGTGTGTCAGGATTCAGTTAAGTTATCTTTGTACATGTTATGGTGAGCTACGGGTTGATTTTATTTTCAGAGATAAGTCTTGTAATGCATAGCCTAATTAGCATACATCTAGTAGTTAATATTTTCGGAAAGTAAAACTAAACTATTACAAGGCGTCGGGTATTTACATCGCCAAAAATAACCCTTGAAAAGTAAATGCGGGAAATTAAATGAAAGCGATAAAAAGTCCTAATTAAGGCTATTACATCCTCGGAGCAATTACATAATAAAGGATCAAAAATTAATAAAACAAACATACGCGCGAGAGAAAATTGAATTGGAGAATTTTTAGGGTTTTGACCCTTTTTCGAGAAAGAAAGAAGTTTTGGTTATTTGGCATTTAATTAAATTAAACCTAAAACTAATTCATTAATTTAAAGAAATATTTTTTGAGTTTTTATGTTTTAAGGAAAATAAAATAAAATAAGAAAAGATGATTAAAAGTTGTCAAAAACCCTAATTCTAATTTATTTTAAATTATTGTGAAAATATTGAAATTAACCTAATTAACTAAATTAATTTATGTTAGTATTTATTTACAAAAATAATAAAATAAAAATATTATATTTATTTTATGTTTTTTGATTTTTATTATGAAAATATTAATTATTTTTGTTAATAGTTAATTAAAAATTAATAAAAATCAAACTAAATAAAAAAAATAAGAAGAGAAGAGAAAATAAACTCAAGGGGGGTGCTGGCCCAATTAGGAGGTATCTTTGCAAATCTAAAGCCCATTATGCTACAAGCCTTGTTGACTTTCTGGCTTGTCTATGCGTATATTGACTAAGGACTAGGATAGTCCTTCCATCCAGGCCATTGGAGTTGAGCTTGAAGACACATGGCACGTTGAGAGGTGAGGTATATGATGGACTTCTTTTGGAGATCTGCGTGTGAATATGTTAGGAAAAATAAAATAAGCGTTTTGGGGGGACCTGGGATTCGAACCCAGGCCCCAATGCTTCCAGGCTAGCGTCCCTGCCACTACACCAAGTTGTTCTCTTTGTTAGTGAAATAAGTGGAGATTATAATATTGGGAAATAAATCAACATGCTGTAAAACAAAAAGACCACGCGCGCTTTTTTAAACTATCCAATGGCAGGCTAACACGTCCTCGTCTTCTTCGCTGGTACCTGCACAAATAATATTAGATAGCGGGGGTTTTTAACCCCATCAAACTATGGCGACGAAAAATAGCGATTAGAGCTACAACATACATAAATATTTCGCGAGGGGTCCTTTGTGTTCGTCTTGGTTCAACGATTCCAACCATATGCCTTATGAGTCCTAATTTTGCTTGGATTGCAAAGCCCCAATTCAAAGCTTATGAACCCTAAAAATTCAACTATGGTATCTTGTGATTCAGTGCATTATAACTCAATTAAATGATACCATTAGCTTCATATGGTTCCTAACAATGCAAAACAATCAAGAAATCATATTAAATGCTCATGAATTAGGCAATACAATTTTGGAAAAAAAATGGCAAACTGTGGTTCTGTAATGGACGATTCCTTGAGCTTTGGTATTGGAATTTGATTGTAAATCGTTCCTGAGAACTCCTGCAAGGTATTAGAATCAACAAAAAACTTTGAATCGCCCTAGAAAGCAAAAATCAGTTTTCAATTTTCTTGGAATTTTTTCAATATGCTATGGCTTTTTTCTGCAGCTTTTTCACGTTTTTTGATCAGGGTTTGGCTTGCATATATATAGAGGAATGGAATTAAGTCAAAAACTTGAGCAAGAATCCATTGCAATGATGATTAGATCTTTGATTGAAAATCAAATATTTTTGAATCTTCATGATTGGAAAATGTTGCCAATTTTGGATTTTTTATATCTTTGACTTTGAGCACGAAATTGCCAGCATATATTGACCTTATTTTCTTCACAAAAAGATTGAAAAAACCAAATCTTGTATTTTCCTACAATTTAAATTGATTAAATGAATTAATATCAATTAAAAATCAAATTAATTAATAAAAATAAGAAAATAAATTCCATTAAGCTTGATGGGTCGTGCATAAGTCATGGATGGAGTTTCAAGAAGAGATTTGAGGCCCATTAGCAAAAATAAGGTGTTTTGAGCAAAGTTGACTTTTGCAAATTCATGAAAATTTCCCAACTTCTCCAATGCATATCTTGCTCAATTTTGATCATATGACCATGTTCTTGGACATTTTGGAAAGCTCTTGAAGTCCTTTAACCAATTCCTTTGGTCCCATGTCATTTGGATTTACCAATCTCAAGTTATGGCCTTTGACTTAAAGTGTACATTTGTTGACTTTTGAAATTGACCTATAATGTCAAAATTGATAACTTTTTGTGAGAGCATTTCTTGAACTTGGAGTGTGAATATGGATTGTAGGAAATTGCATCCCCTTCAAAATGAGCATTGGATGGGATTTTTCTGGTGAACCATGAAAAAGTTATGCCCTGGTCAAGATACAGTTGACTTTTTTGCTGTCCAAAAATAGTAACTTTTTGCATCTTGATGATTTTTGAGCCATCCTTGTGGAATCATGATCAAGACTTGATCAAATGATGATTGTGGACTCAAAATAAGATGTTGACCAAAAATTCTGACTTTTGACTGCAAAATGACCATTTTGCCCCTGCAGTGAACTGTGGATCAAATGGAGCTTTTGACTGTGCAAACTGGCACTGTGAGTCTTGAAACTTGGCATGTAGGTGCTTGAGGATGTATATGGGCCTATGAGACTTGATTGAGCCATTGAAAACCCCAAATTCCTTGAAAGAACCAAAACCCTAATTTCAGCTGGCTTAGGAGGTGGTTTGACTGTACAATCTCTTGAGCAATCTTGAATCATTTGAAGATGATTCTTGACAAATATTGAGGAATATGGGAGGAAAAATTTTGGGGTACAACAGTTGCCCCTGTTAAATCTTCTTAAACCTGAGGATGTAGATTGGCTTGCATGCCTTTCGTGATCCGAAGGTGGAAGATGATTGAACACTAAAGTGCCCAGAAATTTGCACTCGCATAGTGGAGTATCAGCAATATGATGTCGGGAATGGGCTTACAGATGCCATTTGGAGAGATGATGTATAGGAGGATGGGCTTATAGATGCCATCTGAAGATTGTTTGTTAGGAGGATGGGCTTATAGATGCCATCTGAAGATGTGACAGAATCTTGTCGGGGATGAGCTTATAGATGCCATCTGGAAATGTTTGTTGAATTGTGACTTGGTAGGTTGAAAGAAGGAACCTGTGTAGGGTTGCCTGATGATGAGTCCGTGTAAAACTGCATCTTGGAAGAGAAGGAACCGGTGTAGGGTTGCTCCATGATGGTCAAGTAGATAGTTGTACTGTCTGGTTTCAGGTATTAATCTCTGACCTGAGAAAGAAAGATAGTTTTCCTGGCTTGCTACAGGTATTAATCTTCAATCTCTTCAATGTAGATAACTTTCCTGTCTGGTTTCAGGTATAGATCTACAATCAGTCGTCCACAGATATTTCCTGGCTTGCTACAGGTATTAATCTGGAACTTAAGAAGGCTGGCCGATGAGATAGTTGTCCTGTCTGGTTTCAGGTATTAATCTCTGACCTGAGAAAGAAAGATAGTTTTCCTGTCTGGTTTCAGGTGTTAATCTTCAATCTCTTCATATAGGTGGCTTTCTTGTCTGGTTTCAGGTGTTAACCTATAATCAGTCGTCCACAGATATTTCCTGGCTAGTTACAGGTGTTGATCTGGAACTTAAGAAAGGTTTTTTTTTTGATAATGATGTGATGAAGGAATCTGAGACGATTGCTACTCCAAATAGATGATGAAGTAATCTGGGACGATTACTACCTCAGCAGGATGATGAAGGAATCTTGGATGACTACTACCTCAGTAGGATGATGAAGGAATCTTGATGACTTCTACCTCAACGGGATGATGAAGGAATCTTGATGACTTCTACCTCAACGGGATGATGAAGGAATCTTGATGACTTCTACCTCAACGGGATGATGAAGGAATCTTGATGACTTCTACCTCAACGGGATGATGAAGGAATCTTGATGACTTCTACCTCAACGGGATGATGAAGGAATCTTGGATGACTGCTACTCCAAAAGGTAATGACTTTTATCTGTTGATTGTTCTTTCCTGAAAAGGTAAAGAGTTAGTTGTATGCAATGTCATGATGTATGAGATGCATGATGTTCTCGAAATGAGATCGTGTCGTATGCATTTTATCATGTATGTAAATAGGAGATGTGAAATGTGATATGTTTATGAATGTATTTTCGTCTGGGAAAATAAATCCTTGACAAATGTCGGGGAGTTTGTTGAATCCTGGGTTGATGTTGAAAAGTAGAGTTGAATTCCTCGTTTCCACTGGGGATGATGAATGAAGATGATTGCAAGAATAAACCGGTAGGAGAAGATGACTCCGTTGGGAAATAAACCTGGTGAAGAGATTACTCTGCGGGGAATTACTCTGTGGGAAGAGATGATTCACTGAGATTTTAACGATAACTCCGTTGGGGACTCTGTTGATAAGCTTTGTTGGGGATTTTGATGATGAACTCCGTTGGGGGATAGAAAGAACTTCGCCGGGGATGATCTTTTAGTGGAAACTCGCCGAGGATAACCCAGTTAGACTCTGGTGGGGATAACCTTCTGAATATGGCTGGGGGATGTGTTTGTACTCTGCAGGGGACAAGCTTCCAGAATCTACTGGGGAGATGATTCAACTCTGGCGGGGAAGCTTTTCAGACTGTGCTGGGAAATGGCTCCACTGAGGGTATCTTGTATTCCACCGGGGAACATTCTTATACTCTATCGAGGAATATTAAGACTGCCGGGGATACCCAACCTTTTTAGGGCTGGTGGTAGACCAACTCTGCTTGGGGGAGAGTATTGCTGATTTGTTCATCGTTGCAAGTCTCAGCTGAGAGAGCTATCATTATTGTCTTACTCTTGGGGAGTGAAGGTGTCTTGGTTATATTCTTCAGCTGAACCCACCTTGTACCTGGAGGACAGAGCAGCTTGTACAGTTCGGACAATTCTTATTGCCCCAGTTTTTGTGGAAGAAGGTACCTGTGGAGGTGCTTGATAACTGCCGATTGACAAATCTTCTTCTGGTAGGCAAGTGACGAGATGACGAGACTTGGTCGTACATTTTGATCCCTAATTTTTTCCTGGACCGCCCTTTCGGGTTTTCAGTCCATCGGGATACCCTTTTTTGCCCAAGCCGCCTTTTCAGGTTTTCGACTTGCCGGGTGTACGGATTTTTCATTTTCATCCCTCATTTTGCCCGAACCCTTTTGGTTCGTCGGGAAGCCCTTATTTTTGCCTAGGCCAGTCGACCTAGCGGGTCTTTGATTATGCGTAGTATTTTTTGACTATGTCCATGCTCTCAGGATGTAGGGAGGTGCCACTGTTGGTAGCATTGTGTTACCATACTATCAGAAGATCTTCGTTTGATCATGCAAGATTCGTTGCCGGAATTCATGTCCAATGCCCCAAGTGACTCAGATGGAGATTTGCCCCAGGCTTTTTGGTATTTTGAGAGATTCTATGAATCTTGACTTGACTGCCCCAGATGATAGACAATGATCATGCCGTGCCCCTTGATTGAAAGTGTTTTTCCACTTGATGTGATCCTCTTTGTTGAGAAGGTTTTTGTTTACTAGATATTCGTTGTGCAAATTTCTCTGCTGTTCGAACAAATAGTCATATGCAAAAAATATTATTTTAAGAATGCAAAGCTTATGTCTGTCTTGAAATTCTTTAAAAATGAAGTTTTCAATAAAACAAGCGAATTTTTGTAAAATGTGATGTCAACTCAGGATTTTACAGCAAGCCCCTACAGGAGTCAGGATACCTTTTGTAACAGTATGCTTTCGAACTAACCCATGCTTCAGCTAGGACTTTTAAGGGTTATAACGTGGCCTGGTTCATGGTTTATGAAACAAAGGATAAAGGCTCAAAGTATATTTGTACCCACCCGCTCTTCGTGATGTTCTTAGATCCTAAACTCAGCTAATCGTGCATTAGATCTTGTTTGAATCTTTGCTCTGATATTCCGGTGATGGTTCGGATACTGGTAGTTTATTTTGAATAGGAAGTCATTTCTTTTTTGGTTGAGGGTTTGTAGGACCTCTTTCTTTTTAATTGTGTTATCCCTGTCTTTTGCCTGAACTGTTTCTTTTTGTATTTACAATCAGCGGGATGCCCCTGTTTTGTAAGTCTCCTTCATAGGTTTTGACTTATTGGGCTTTTATTTTGATATAATGACTGCATGTCCTTATGATTATACGGAACCATCACTGTCTTTTGTTTCGGAAGGACTCCTTTGATGCCATTCGTTGTCCACCTGGATCAACTGAGAGAACTACCCTGCCCTAGGTTTTAATTAAGGGTTTTAATTTTTGAAAAGAAAAACTCCAACTTCTTTGGCTCAAAGGGGTTGACGAGGGATTATCTTCCTTATAACTCCACTGTTTAGGATTTGAAACAATGCCTGTACCTCATCAGCGGGGTCTGTTCAAAAGCATACTGTAAAGATCGTGGTATCGTTTTCGTCATCCTCCCTCAAAAGGCTTAGAATTTTTAATCGAGAGTTGAACATCACAAGAAATGAAAGCAATTTGAATATAGTGAATACAAATGGATTGATTCAAAACAGACATATGCAATGCATTGATAAAGTAACAAAGTTTGACATGAATAAATGTTTGAACAATCAAAAGAAAATTACAAATTGAAAATTCTAATGAACAAAAGACATTCTCAATGATTTGGTGTAGGATCAGTGATCAAACTTAATCTCCTTGGCATCAATCAAGTCTTGGAT
Source organism: Vicia faba (assembly GCA_948472305.1). Classification (NCBI taxonomy): domain Eukaryota; kingdom Viridiplantae; phylum Streptophyta; class Magnoliopsida; order Fabales; family Fabaceae; genus Vicia; species Vicia faba. Next base: position 167,353,517 of record OX451739.1, read on the forward strand.
CTTGTTCTTCAAACTCCAACAGGCGTCGGTGTCATGCCCAGGACTGTCAGAATGGTAGGCACATCTCACACTCGGGTTATTCTTGGAAGAGGAAGTATCAGGATTTTGAGGAGGATCCTTTAGTGTGATCAGTTTCGCCTTCAGCAATTGTTGTAACGCATGAGACAAAGGCATGTTGATGTCAGTATACTGCCTTTCTTGATATCTTACCCTACGCCTATTGCTCTGTCTTTTTTGAACAGGCGCGGGATCGGAGACCTGGGTTGCCCCTACATGTTGATCACGAAAACTCTTCTTACCATACACATCATTTGACTCTTTTTTTCCATTGTGGGGCTTTTTCTGAGTGTCAGAAGGTGTTTCTTCTTGAATATTCCCACTTTTGATGCCAGCTTCGATTCTTTCGCCAGTCAAGATAAGGTCTATAAACCCGGCTGAAGAGTTTCCAATCAAATGGTTAAAGAATGGACCAGACAGGGTCCCCAGAAACATATCAACAAGTTCACGATCAGTTAAAGGTGGTTGCACCCTTCCGGCAAGGTCTCTCCACTTTTGGGCATATTCCTTAAATCCTTCACCCGTCCCTAGTGACATACCCTGGAGTTGGGTACGCGTAAGAGCGAGGTCGGAATTATACTGATACTTCTTATAGAACGCAGTAGCCAAATCTTCCCAGTTACGGATACTGGCCCCATCCAGCTGATAGAACCATTCGAGTTGAGTCCCTGAAAGACTATCCTGAAAGAAATGGATCCACAAATTCTTGTCAGCAGTGTAAGGTTGGATCTTCCTTACATACGACCGGAGGTGCAGCTTTGGGCAGGAAGCTCCGTCATATTTGGCAAAGGCAGGTGCCTTGAACTTATGGGGAATCACCACCCCAGAGGATAGACCTAGATCTTCGAAATCCAGACCGGGCACCTTCTGTATCTCCATAGCGCTCAAGCGGTCCTCCAACTATTTGTACATATCCTCAGCAGGAGGATACTGTTCTTCATCATAATCTGTCTCGTTGTCGGAGACTATAGGGCTAGGAGCCCTTCTTTCTTGTGGGCTATCCTTCCCTCCAGATGAGGTGGTTAGCTCAACTTCATTCTGCAGTCCGTTTCCAAACCTGCGTCCAGTGTTGAACAAGACGGTCCTCTTCTTCTTCTTCTTCCTCTCTTTCAGAATCAGAGTCTTCAAATCCTGTTGACCCTGGGCTAGGCTCATAACCAACTATTGGAACTGGGCATTCTGGGGCTGGAGGGCCTTGATAGCTTGTTCAATGGAAGGTTCAATAGACATGATGATTGCTGAAATAAACAGCGAAGAAGATAAGAGACCTGTAAGGGTACCTGTAATGCAATGATATGTATGATATATTTATGCAATGTTTTCAAGGATCTCGCGGGGTAAACAAAGAAGCTTGTTAGAATTTGTATCTGGTAGCTTGATTGAAGGAATTTCGTGTTGCTGAGAATCCTTCTTCAAGATTCAAAGCTCACCATATCGAGTGGGTCATAGCCCCTGACTCAAGTTATCATGTTTGATCTCCAAACAACCTTGGCTAGAGGAAAATAAATCCCCTTTGCCCCTTGCTAGACATTTGGTCCATCATGACCTGCATCACAAACCTTTGAGATCCTTGAAATGGGTTAGTCCTTATGCAAGATGTATGCAATGTTATGATGTTATGATGTTATGATAAAGGCAAACCACAAGTATTCACAAAAGGCAAACATGGTGAAGGCACACAAGTCACACAAGAGCCCTTAGATTTCAGGCCAGCATGAAGTTTAGGTACTACCCTCTTTCAGTTTCAGTTGGTTAAGACCTGTCCTAGAAAATAGTAACCGAGTTCTAAGGAGCTCAATATCATTGGATTGTTTTCTATGTTCATTGTTTTGATTTAGCCACTTAACTGGCGACCAAAATATTCCAAGAAAACAACCCTCAACGAGTGTAGTATCGAGTATCTACCAACTTCGAACTGCACCAAAGTCGGTCATCTCACTGCCCCTAAAGAGGCCAGGATGGTCAAGTAAGGTTCTAAGGTCAGTTGATGCTTCACGACACCACGCGGAAGCCCCGTACTCTCCTTGACTTGACTCAAGGGTTACCGGTACTCACCAAAGTGCCACATCAATGTAGCTACTGCTTCAACCATGTCGGTATACCCCGCACAGTTCCCTCACAGTTTGTTGCTACTTCTAAAGGGTATCCCCAGATCCGGGTTAGGATCTATAAAACTCCGATACAAGCCCACAATATTAAAGCATTCAAGGCATACAATTGAAAACACAAGTGATCTAATCCTAAGGTACACCTCACTTATAAATTCCCCAGCAGAGTCGCCAGTTCTGTGATCGGTGGAAATATAACTGGCTGTTTTGAAATGCTGGTTCGCGTTTGCGTTTCGCAAAATGTCGCGGTAAGCAAGATTCGCCACCGTCTTTTATTTTCTCCAACAAGGAAAGGACAAAAGCACAGCAAAATTCCTTTTCGAGATGTTTCTCGGTTCGGGAGGTAGATTATAGAAAGGGAAGATGTTAGCACCCTTTCTATCTGTGGTTATCCACGGGCTCTTAGGTACTTGCTCACTATGTTTTCAAAATGTTTTGCTTTTCTTGTGTTTGTGGGTTTTGAAAAAAAGTTTGTTTTGAAAACTTCGATTTAACTCTTGTATCTGTCCTCAAGAGTGTATGAAGTGTTTGTTTAAAAACTTTTGTTTGAAAAGTGTCAGTGCGAAAAGTTGTTTCGTTTTGAAAGAGCAAGTACCTGAGAACCTCTACCTACTCAAAAGGAATTAAGCTGTGTAAATGTCCTTTAGACAGTACTATCCCACTATTGAGAAGTAGGTAGCACCGTCATTGGAGTTTCGGGTTAATTCGATTATAGGGACATGTGGTCACCAAAGCAATAGTAGGACACCTTAGCGGTAACCCTAATGTCTTAGATCTTTTTTATCTGAGGCAACCGTTTCGAGGCAACTTGGATCTTTAGACAAGAGGGCGACCTCTAAAACACCCTATACTTAATGACCACGTCGAGGCAACCAAGTGAGGCGTACCCTAAGAGTGGCATGTGCGAGTGTGTCAGGATTCAGTTAAGTTATCTTTGTACATGTTATGGTGAGCTACGGGTTGATTTTATTTTCAGAGATAAGTCTTGTCATGCATAGCCTAATTAGCATACATCTAGCAGTTAATATTTTCGGAAAGTAAAACTAAACTATTACAAGGCGTCGGGTATTTACATCGCCAAAAACAACCCTTAAAAAGTAAATGCGGGAAATTAAATAAAAGCGATAAAAAGTCCTAATTAAGGCTATTACATCCTCGGAGCAATTACATAATAATGGATCAAAAATTAATAAAACAAACATACGCGCGAGAGAAAATTGAATTGGAGAATTTTTAGGGTTTTGACCCTTTTTCGAGAAAGAAAGAAGTTTTGGTTATTTGGCATTTAATTAAATTAAACCTAAAACTAATTAATTAATTAAAAGAAATATTTTTTGAGTTTTTATGTTTTAAGGAAAATAAAATAAAACAAGAAAACATGATTAAAAGTTGTCAAAAACCCTAATTCTAATTTATTTTAAATTATTGTGAAAATATTGAAATTAACCTAATTAACTAAATTAATTTATGTTAGTATTTATTTACAAAAATAATAAAATAAAAATATTATATTTATTTTATGTTTTCTGATTTTTATTATGAAAATATTAATTATTCTTGTTAATAGTTAATTAAAAATTAATAAAAATCAAACTAAATAAAAAAAAATAAGAAGAGAAGAGAAAATAAACTCAAGGGGGGTGCTGGCCCAATTAGGAGGTATCTTTGCAAATCTGAAGCCCATTATGCTACAAGCCTTGTTGACTTTCTGGCTTGTCTATGCGTATATTGACTAAGGACTAGGATAGTCCTTCCATCCAGGCCATTGGAGTTGAGCTTGAAGACACATGGCACGTTGAGAGGTGAGGTATATGATGGACTTCTTTTGGAGATCTGCGTGTGAATATGTTAGGAAAAATAAAATAAGCATTTTGGGGGGACCTGGGATTCGAACCCAGGCCCCAATGCTTCCAGGCTAGCGTCCCTGCCACTACACCAAGTTGTTCTCTTTGTTAGTGAAATAAGTGGAGATTATAATATTGGGAAATAAATCAACATGCTGTAAAACAAAAAGACCACGCGCGCTTTTTTAAACTATCCAATGGTAGGCTAACACGTCCTCGTCTTCTTCGCTGGTACCTGCACAAATAATATTAGATAGCGGGGGTTTTTAACCCCCACAAACTATGGCGACGAAAAATAGCGATTAGAGCTACATCATACATAAATATTTCGCGAGGGGTCCTTTGTGTTCGTCTTGGTTCAACGATTTCAACCATATGCCTTATGAGTCCTAATTTTGCTTGGATTGTAAAGCCCCAATTCAAAGCTTATGAACCCTAAAAATTCAACTATGGCATCTTGTGATTCAGTGCATTATAACTCAATTAAATGATACCATTAGCTTCATATGTTCCTAGCAATGCAAAACAATCAAGAAATCATATTAAATGCTCATGAATTAGGCAATACGATTTTGGAAAAATGGCAAACTGTGGTTCTGTAATGGACGATTCCTTGAGCTTTGGTACTGGAATTTGATTGTAAATCGTTCCTGAGAACTCCTACAAGGTATTAGAATCAACAAAAAACTTTGAATTGCCCTAGAAAGCAAAAATCAGTTTTCAATTTTCTTGGAGTTTTTTCAATATGCTATGGCTTTTTTCTGCAGCTTTTTCACGTTTTTTGATCAGGGTTTGGCTTGCATATATATAGAGGAATGGAATTAGGTCAAAAACTCGAGCAAGAATCCATTGCAATGATGATTAGATCTTTGATTGAAAATCAAATATTTTTGAATCTTCATGATTGGAAAATGTTGCCAATTTTGGATTTTTTATATCTTTGACTTTGAGCACGAAATTTCCAGCATATATTGACCATATTTGCTTCACAAAAAGATTGAAAAAACCAAATCTTGTATTTTCCTACAATTTAAATTGATTAAATGAATTAATATCAATTAAAAATCAAATTAATTAATAAAAATAAGAAAATAAATTCCATTAAGCTTGATGGGTCGTGCATAAGTCATGGATGGAGTTTCAAGAAGAGATTTGAGGCCCATTAGCAAAAATAAGGTGTTTTGAGCAAAGTTGACTTTTGCAAATTCATGAAAATTTCCCAACTTCTCCAATGCATATCTTGCTCAATTTTGATCATATGACCATGTTCTTGGACATTTTGGAAATCTCTTGAAGTCCTCTAACGAATGCCTTTGGTACCATGTCATTTGGATTTACCAATCTCAAGTTATGGCCTTTGACTTAAAGTGTACATTTGTTGACTTTTGAAATTGACCTATAATGTCAAAATTGATAACTTTTTGTGAGAGAATTTATTGAACTTGGAGTGTGAATATGGATTGTAGGAAATTGCATCCCCTTCAAAATTAGAATTGGATGGGATTTTTCTGGTGAACCATGAAAAAGTTATGACCTGGTCAAGATACAGTTGACTTTTTTGCTGTCCAAAAATAGTAACTTTTTGCATCTTGATGATTTTTGAGCCATCCTTGTGGAATCATGATCAAGACTTGATCAAATGATGATTGTGGACTCAAAATAAGATGTTGACCAAAAATTCTGACTTTTGACTGCAAAATGACCATTTTGCCCCTGCAGTGAACTGTGGATCAAATGGAGCTTTTGACTGTGCAAACTGGCACTGTGAGTCTTGAAACTTGGCATGTAGGTGCTTGAGGATGTATATGGGCCTATGAGACTTGATTGAGCCATTGAAAACCCCAAATTCCTTGAAAGAACCAAAACCCTAATTTCAATTGGCTTAGGAGGTGGTTTGACTGTACAATCTCTTGAGCAATCTTGAATCATTTGACGATGATTCTTGACAAATCTTGAGGAATATGGGAGGGAAAATTTTGGGGTACAACAATGTGTATATCAATGTTCATGATATGAATGTAATGAATGTGCATGTAAGCTGATGAGTTGTCTTGTTGCGGATAGAGGAATCCTGGATAGCCGGAGATAATAGAATCTTGACTGCTGCCAGGAAAAGTGAATCCTTGCTGCTGTAGGGGAGTGTAAGAATCTTTGATTGTTGAGGGATCCTAGGACCACTGCTGGGGATTGGAACTCCTTGGTGACTGCTGACTTCTTGGGGAACAAGATCTTCAATTGTTGAGGGATCTTAGGACTACTGCTGGGGATTGGAACTCCTTGGTGACTGCTGACTACTTGGGGAACAAGATCTTCAATTTTTGAGGGATCTTAGGACTACTGCTGGGGATTGGAACTCCTTGGTGACTTGTAGGGAACGAGAATTCTGATGATCTCTACTGGGGAGTCCAGAACCTGGTAGACTTAAGCTGGAGAAGTAAAATTGAGAATCTTCAATCTGATGGGAAGTATCTCTGTGGGGAGAAGGTTCACTAGTCTGGTTCCGCTTGGGATTGATAGTTTTGACTTCAACTAGGGATAGGATTTTCAGATTTTTAAGGCTCCACTGGGGATACTGAAACTTAACTCTGAGGGGAATTAAGTTCTGGAAGGCTCTCTTAGCTGGGGACATTAGTTTTGAGAAAGCTTTTGTTCTGCTGAGGATCCTAAAGTTTAACTCTGTTTCGGGAATTAAGTTCTGGATTTTAACCTTGTTGAGGAATTTGGAGTTTAATTCCGTTGGGGATTTCTTCTGAAAGGACATCAAGATATCTATCTGTACCTTCAACCTATCAGCAGTCATCTTTCTTGATTTGTAAGAAAATGATTATGTTCAAATGCATATGCCTATTTAACAAAACATTGGACATTTCTCAAATAAAACATAAGTGTAAAAAGAAAAAGGAAGACAAAGCAAATTTCTGTATTGGGAAAAGTATTTGTATTAACTTTTTATGAGTATCTTTGTACAAAGGAGACAAGCATCCTAGTAAGAGGATGTTGTCGTAAAAAATTGAAAATTTCATACAAAAGAAAGATGGATATGTGTAACAATTCCTTGGGATTCCCATTCTGCTATAGCCTTCACAACTCTGAATATCTTGTCCATTCAATGCTTCGTCCGCCGATGATTGGATTGATCAGAAGTTCGGAGCTTGTTGATGAAGAGATTGTTCTTTAAAGTGATCCAACGAGACATAGTCATACGCTTTAATTCCCTAACTTTTGCCTGGATCGCCCTTCCGGGTTTTCAATCCACCGGGAAACCCCTTTTTGCCCAAGCCGCCCTTTCGGGTTTTCGACTTACCGGGTGTACATATTTTTTTGTTTTATCCCTAATTTTTGCCTGAACCGCCCTTTTGGGTTTTCGGTTCACCGGGATGCCCATTTTTGCCCAAGTCGCCCTTTCGGGTTTTCGACTTGTCGGGTGATTTTATGCGTAGTATCTTTTGACTATGTCTGTGTTCGCAGGATGCGGAAAATCGTCGTCGTCCATGGTGGTCAGAATCATTGCACCACCAGAAAAGATGCTCTTGATCACGAATGGTCCTTCGTAAGTAGGAGTCCATTTTCCCCTGGGATCACTTTGCGGCAAGATGATCCGCTTGATTACAAGATCTCCGACTTGATATACTTGACGTCTGACTTTCTTGTTGAAATCCTTGATCATCCATTTTTGGTACGTCTGACCATGGTGTGATCGGTGGATCTGGAACTGACTGTTTTAAAGCTGGTTCGCGAAATGTCGCGGAAGCAAGAGTCGCCACCGTCTTTTATTTTCTCCAAATGGAAAGGACAAAAGCACAGAAAAATTCCTTAAAGAGATTGCTCTCGGTTCGGGAGGTAGATTATAGAAAGGGAAGGTGTTAGCACCCTTTCTATCCATGGTTATCCATGGGCTCTTAGATACTTGCTCAATGTGTTTTCAAAATTGTTTGTTTGCTTTTCAATGTGGGTTTTAAAAAGTTTCTTTGAAAAATTTCAGTTCGACTCGTACGTCAGAGTGTTTGAAAAAGTTTGTTTTGAAAGCTTTTGAAAATGTGTTTGTGAAAAGATGTTGTTTGTTTTTGAAGAGAGCAAGTATCCTTGAGAACCTACCTACCCTAAGGAATTCGTTTGTGTAAATGTCCTTAAAGGTAATGCCATCCCACCATTGAGAGGTAGGTAGCACCGCCGTCGGAGGTGTTCGGGTCAATTCGAGTTTAGGGACATGGTGATCACCAGAGCAATAGGAAGACACCTTAGAAGCTACTCTCATGCCAGGTTCCCGGATCATGAGGACTTACTAAGACGCCCTCTACTCGACGATCACCTTTCGAAAGGCAACAGTGAGGCGTACCCTAGGGGTGGTGTGTGCGGTTCGTGTGTCGTTTTCAGATATTTGTCTTGTCATGTTTATTTGTGATCTACGCTTGATTTTAATTAAGGCCATTCATTCTTGCATGCATATTATCAGTTATAAAGTTTGCGAAAAATAAATCTAAGGCTATTACAAATGGCGCGGGTCCACATCGCCAAAATTAAACCGGACCCGATTTGACGGAAAAGTAAATAATGCGAAGTAAATATAAGTGCGAAAAGTAAAGTTACATGGCTTTGGGAGATTTACATAATTATAATAAACGATAAAAATAAATCATGCGAAATTAAATGATTAAAACAATGAGCGTTGGACCCGTTTGCAAAAAATTAAAATTAATAAGAAATTAAAATTAAATGTTTTTTGGGAATTTTATGTTTTTTAGGATTTAACAAGAAAAAGGAGTTAATTGAAAGTATTGAATATTAGGCCTAATTCTATTGTTTTTTAAGTTTATTATGAAAATATTGACTTTTAACCTAATTTAATTCTAAATTAATTTATGTACATTTTTTAATTTATGAAAATAAATAAATAATATTATTATTCTGAAAAAAGGGAAAAATTAAAAAAAGAAAAAAAAGTTATTATTAAACCTAAACTCTATTTTTTTGGATTTTTATTGTGAAAAATATTTAATAAACCTAAATTAAAGCTAAATAATTACAAGCATTTTTTATGAAAATAATTATAATATAAATCTTTATTATTTTTGGTCTTTTCTGATTTTTGAATGTTTTTATATTTTTGTGAAAATAAATTAATTATGTTAAAACAAAGAAAATAAATGAAATAGCAAAAATAAAATATAAGGAGAAAAATAGAAAAATGCAAACCAGGGGGGGTAACCCCAAATGTGAGGTTCAGACCTAGCAATTCAGGCCCAATAAGCTGGAAATTGGTTGACTTTTTTGGATCATGTGTCAGCGTTTTGACCTGATGTATGATGCACCTTGAATCTTGGCCATGGATCTGATGCCCTTTGGACGCGTGGAGGTTGGATGAGGATGGAACATGGTGCACCTGGACGTTAGCAAAGCATAGGATTTTACGTTGAAAAATAACATGGAAATTTGCCAGACCTGGGACTTGAACCCAGGTCTTGAAGGTTACAAATATGTCCACCTGCCAACTGAGCCATCACGTTCATGTTAATATACTATAGCAAATAAATAATAAAAAGCGAAATTGGTTAATGGCCACTAAGCAGCACAAAAGCGCGCGCTGATTTGAATTAGCGTATCACGTTCCAACACGTCTTCGTCTCCTCCATATGCCTGAAAATGAAAAAACATAAGGCAACGGTTTAGCAAACGTTGCCTAAGGCCGTATACCAAGAAATAGCGAATAGACCCTCGACGCTCATAAATTGAGCGCGAGGGTAGGAATCTCTTCGTCTCTATGCTCTGAGTACATCCATGGTATTGAGAACGTCCAATTTTGCTGTACTTGGAAACCCCTAATTCCAAAGCTGAAAAACCCTAATGCTTGTTAATGGCGAAATCGCGTGGATGGCATGAAAACTCAATCAAATATGATGGTTAGTTCACAAACTTCATCAGGAACATGAATATATAAACAAAAATGCAAAAAGACGTATGATTTATGATATATGATTTCAAGAATTTCGCTTCACAGTTTGAGTTCTAACTACCGATTCTTTGCGCTTTGGTGGTTGATATCGATTGGAATCTCTTCAGGAATGCCTAAGGATGCTGATAGAACAAAAATTGCAGCTTGAATCGAACTAGAGACTAGTTTTCAGTATTGACTTTTTTATGGAAAATTTCAAGTTTGTAATAGCCTTCTATGCGCAGCTTGCAGTCTTCTTGGCTTAGGGTTGTGTTCCTGATCATATAGTGAGGCTTTTAGGTCAACAAAAATCAACAAAATCTCATGAATTCATTGTTTTCAATATTTGATTTCCTTAATATCTTTTTGAATCTTTTTTCATGGTTTTTGTGTCAATTAGGTTTCAATCAAGCCAAAACCTTCTATATTAGCATGTGCACGAAATATTAAGTTCAAATCATGCATAAAAAGATTTGTTTTCATTAGGTTTGTATTTTTCATGCAATTTATTTAATTAAATGAATTATAAATGATAAAAAATCCAAATAAATAAATAAAAATGGAGAAAAACTTCCTTTTGGGCCTAATGGTCGTGCATAGGCTTGGCATGAAGAAACTTGGAAGAAAAATGGGCCCATTTGCATTTTTAGGTCATTTGAACCATTGTTGACTTTTCAAAATTCCCAAAAATTTCCCAACTTCCACAAGGCATAACTTGGTCAATTTTTAAGCTTTTCACATGTTCTTGGACATTTTGGAAAGGTCTTTGAGTCCTTTAACCAATGCCTTTGGTCCCATGTCATTTTGATTTACCAATCTCAAGTTATGGCCTTTGACTTAAAGTCCCTTTTTGTTGACTTTTGAAAATGACCTATAATGTTGAAATTGATAACTTTTTGTGAGAGCATTTCTTGGACTTGGAATATGAAGATGAGTTGTAGGAAATGTCTTTCTCTTCAAAATGAGCTTTGGATGGAATTTTTCTGATAATCCATGTGAAAGTTATGCCCTGGTCAATTTCAGTTGACTTTTTCAACTGTCCAAATATAGCAACTTTTGCATCTTTGATGATTTCTGAGCCAAATTTTGAGAATCATGATCAAGCATTGATCAAATGATGTTTGTGGCTTCAAAATAATATGTTGACCAAAAATTTGAACTTTTGACTGTCAAATGACCATTTTACCCCTACAGTTGACTGTAGTGCAATCCAGGGTTTTGACTGTGCAATTTTGAGCTGAATGCCTTGAAACTTGGTATGAGGATGCTTGACCACATTTTTAGGCATATGAGACTTGATTGGGCATTTGAAAACTTCCTTTCTTTGATCAGAACACAAACCCTAGTTTTGACTGTATAGGAGACAGTTGAACTGCATAACCCTTGGGGAATTTTGTGACCTTGACTTGACAAATCTTGGAGAATATGGGAGGGCAAATTTTGGGGTACAACACATGGCAAACAGCAGTGAGTCGCTTATCATCGATCAAATTGAGTTGATCAAGTCGGGTCTGAATCCAACCGTTTTCATTCAAACCAGCGTCCTTCATAATCCTTAAATAAGGAATCTGAACTTCCATGGGCAGGACAGCTTCCATGCCATATACCAAAGAAAATAGGGTTGCCCCTGTTGAAGTACGTGTCGTGGTACGGTATCCATGCAGGGAAAACGGTAACATCTCATGCCAGTCTTTGTAGGTGACTGTCATTTTCTGAATGATCTTCTTAATGTTTTTGTTCGCAGCTTCAACAGCACCGTTCATCTTCGGCCGATAGGGAGATGAATTGTGATGATAAATCTTGAACTGTTCGCATAGAGCGCTGATCATAGTATTGTTCAGATTGGTTCCGTTGTCTGTGATGATCCTGTCGGGGACACCATACTGGCATATGAGGTTTTGCTTGATGAAGCGAGCAACCACATTTTTTGTAACGGAGGCAAAAGAAGCTGCTTCGACCCACTTGGTGAAATAGTCAATAGCGACCAAGATGAAGCGATGTCCATTGGATGCCGTGGGCTTGATCTCTCCAATCATGTCAATGCCCCACATTGCGAATGGCCAAGGAGCTGTCATAACGTTGAGAGGAACATGAGGAATATGAATCTTGTCAGCGTAGACTTTACATTTGTGGCAAGTATGGGAATGTTGATGGTAATCAGCTTCCATGGTAGACCAGTAATAGCCTGCACTTAGAATCTTCTTAGCCATCGTATGTCCACTCAAGTGGGTGCCAAATGTGCCGCTGTGTATCTCAGTCATGATCAACTCTGCTTCAGCTTTGTCTACACATCGAAGTAAAACACAATCATGGCTGCATTTATAGAGGATGTCGTTGCTCAGGAAGAACTTGGCAGCAAATCTCCTTAGGAACTTCTTGTCATTTACGGAAGCTCCTTCGGGATATTCTCTAGTCTGGAGATACCTTTTGATTTCGTGAAACCAGGGTTGTTCCACTTCTTCTTAGGTATTAATCTCATGACAATGTGCAGGTTCATCCATTCGCTCGATGGTGATTTGGGAAGCCTCGTTATCCCAGTTGAGTTTAAACATGGAGGACATTGTTGCCAGAGCATCTGCAAGCTGATTTTCTTCTCGCGGGAAGTGCTCAAAGGTGATCTGCTCGAAATGAGGCAGCAATGTCAAAACATGTTCTTTGTATGGGATAAGATTAGGATGTTTGGTGTCCCACTCTCCTTTGATTTGACTGATAACCAAAGCCGAGTCCCCAAATACGACCAAAGATTTGATCCCCAAGTCTATAGCAGCCTTGAGAGCAAAGATGCAAGCTTCATATTCGGCCATGTTGTTGGTACAGCTGAAACAAAGTCGGGCCGTGAAAGGTGTATGGCAACCTTCCGGGGAAATGAGTACCACACTGATACCGTTTCCAAGTGCATTTGAAGAACCATCAAAGTACATGGTCCATCTGGATCCATTTTCAGGTCCGTCATACGGTCTGTTACCTTCAATGTTGTCCAAAGTCATGATGTCCTCGTCCGGGAAGTCGAATCTCATGGATTGATAATCTTCGATAGCTTGATGAGCTAGATGGTCAGCTAGTACACTCCCTTTTATATCTTTTTGGGTAGTATACTGGATGTCATACTCAGTCAGGATCATTTTCCATCTAGCAATTCTTCCAGATAAAGCAGGCTTCTCGAAGATATACTTGATAGGATCCATTTTGGAAATCAGCAGAGTGGTATGAGTCAACATATACTGCCTTAGTCGGTGAGTAGCCCATACCAAAGCGCAACAAGTTTTCTCGAGCAGTGAGTAGCGAGTCTCACAGTCGGTAAACTTTTTGCTTAGGTAATAAATGGCATGCTCTTTTCGACCAGACTCGTCATGCTGGCCCAATACACACCCCATTGAGTTGTCCAAAACAGTCAGATACATGATCAGCGGCCTTCCTTCGACGGGTGGCATCAGAATAGGAGGTTCTAGCAAGTACTCCTTGATCTTGTCAAAAGCAATTTGACAATCATCATTCCATTCGACTACCTGATCTTTCTTTAATAGTTTGAAGATTGGCTCACAGGTAGACGTCAGGTGAGAGATGAACCTGGCGATATAGTTCAAGCGTCCCAAGAATCCTCTAACCTCCTTTTCAGTACGGGGATCAGGCATTTCTTGTATAGCTTTCACCTTTGCTGGATCGACCTCAATTCCTTTGTTGCTGACAATAAATCCCAGAAGTTTACCAGACCTAACTCCAAAAGTGCACTTACTTGGATTCAGCCTGAGTTTGTACTCCTTCAACCTGGCAAACAGCTTTTGCAAATGTTCAAGGTGTTCCTCCTCTGTTTGTGATCGAGTTATCATGTCGTCTATGTAAACTTCGATCTCATGATGTATCATATCATGAAACAAAGCTACCATGACGCGTTGATAAGTTGCCCCTGCATTCTTCAGTCCGAACGATATCACCTTGTAGCAGAAGGTACCCCACTGTGTAACAAAGGTTGTTTTCTCCATGTCCTCGGGGGCCATTTTAATCTGGTTGTAGCCCGAGAATCCGTCCATGAAGGAAAATACCTTGTGCTGAGCCGTGTTGTCAATCAAAATGTCGATATGTGGTAGCGGAAAATCATCTTTAGGGCTAGCCCAGTTCAAATCCCAGTAGTCCACACACATTATGACCTTGTCGTCTTTTTTAGGTACTGGCACAATGTTAGCAACCCATTGTGGATAGGATGTAACAGCCAGAAAGCCAACGTTGAATTGCTTCATTACTTCAGCTTTAATCTTCTCAGACATGTCGGGCCTCATTCGGCAGACTTTTTGCTTGATCGGTGGATAATCCTCTCTTGTAGGGAGACGGTGAACCACGATATCTGTGTCTAAACCCGGCATGTCTTCATAAGACCAGGCGAAGATTTCAACGTATTCATTCAACAGCTGTATTAAGCTCTCCTTGACACCTGGTTCCAGATTGGCACCCACTTGTACTTCTTTCCTATCTTTCTCTGTTCCTAAGTTGACTGTTTCCAACAACTCTTCATGAGGCAAGATGGCCCTCTCTTCTTGTTGTAGAAGTCTGGCTAGCTCTCCTGGTACTTCACAATCTTCGTCATCTTCGTATTCAGCCTGGTTGACCAAATCTTCAGAGTTATTGAAGGATACAACAGAATAGTCACCCATAGAATCCAGAGTGGATGGGTACCTGCATTTGTGAGTGTGGGTGTGTGTAAGGGATAGCCATCCTTAAATAAACAAAAATGCAAAAGGAAAGAAAATGAACACAGCAGTTTATAAATGTAAAACGTCCAATGATTCATTAAACATGGCATATGATTATGAAGGAAAATCAAGCCCTTACAAATGGACCTACATGCCCCAGGCAAGGCATGAGGTGAAAAATAGTGTGCAGATTGTTTTAGTAATTATTACAGACCAACAGGAAATGTTTGAAAGATAAATTACTGATCGATGAAAGTAATGGGAATGAAGTCTTTCGCCTCCCAGTTGTGCAGTTCCCCTTTGATGGTTGGGAAGATCCAATCTTCAATGTTACCCTCTTCGTCTTCGTCTTCTAAAGCATTGATTCCATGAGGAGAAATCTTGATGGGTGCCTTTTCAATTTTGGAGCGACGCATAGCCTTTTGCCCCGCAGCGGTAAATCCCAAACCAAACTTGTCTGTCTTGTGGGGAAAGTCAGGCAACTGACCCCATGTTGAGCTCTTCCCCTCCTTTATTGCAGCCTTTGCGTCTTTCAGAGATGACATCCTGGCCACCTGCTTGGGTACCTCAGCTACTGCCTTTACTACTACAATCTCAGGAGAAACTTCTTCGAAGTGTTGAAAGGGTGTTTCAATGAATTTGCCATCTACTTCCACATACCGAAAGGAATTCAGATGACTGATCATGTACTCCTCCTCACCGTGTACAATTATGATTTTACCCTTAACAGGGTATTTCAGCATCTGGTGTAGGGAAGAAGTGACTGCCCCAGCATTATGTATCCATGGTCTTCCTAGCAAGCAAGAGTATGATGGGCGAATGTACATCACATAGAATGTGGAGTGGAACACTTCAGTGCCTACCTTGATGGGAATGTCGACCTCCCCATGCACCATTCTTTTAGACCCGTCAAAAGCCCTGACAATGATATTACTTGGTTTCAGCTCCAAGCCTTCGCAATCCAACCGGTCGAGAGCCTTCTTAGGCAGCACATTTAGAGAAGAACCAGTGTCGACCAAGACATGGGCGAGAGTGGTTCCTCGGCATTCAACTGACACATGCAGTGCGTCATTGTGCTTTCTTCCCTTTGGAGTTAGGTCAGCATCAGAGAAACCCAGGCCGTTGTCGGCGGTAAGGATGGCTACACAATCTTGGAACTGATCAGCTGAGGTTTCCTGGGGCACATGGGCTGTCTTCAAAAACCTTATCAAGGCTTTGGCATGAGCCTCCGAACAAAGCATCAATGCTAACATGGAGATCTTCGAGGGGGTTTGCCCCAGTTGCTCTACCACATCATAATCACTCTTTTTAATTATTTTCATAATCTCCTCCATTTCTTTCTTAGAGGTTTCGGGGATGACCAATGGTTGAGCCCTCGTCCTGACGAGCTCTTATTGGATCCCTTTCCCCTTATCAACAGTAGTAGGAGGGACAACCACAGGAGTAACAGCTTCTTCAATCATCGGCGTTCTGGCAGATAGTTTTACCGGTGCAGGGGTGACCTTGGGAGCAGCTGAGGGTCCAAAGATTGCCTTTGGAGGGGCAATCTCTAGAGAGAAAATTCTCCCACTTCGGGTAATTTTGCTCGTACCGGCAATGTTTCCAACGTCAGCAGTTTCTTCGTCAGAGCTCTCTTCAGTTATCTCAATTTTCTTAACACAGTGGTAGTAGATTTCTCCACCATAATTCCACGGTATTTATTTGTTAGATTTGTAGGGGACAGGCCCAGGCATGGTTATTTTCAAGGGTACAATCTTCGGAGCGGATGTAATCTTAACAGGCCTTTTGGGGACCTTGGAAAGATTGGCGAAAATGGTGATTATTGAAACTTCATTGATAGGAGTTGGAGTAACAGGAGTCTTTTCGAAAAGAATTTGTTGGTTGTCCATTAGGCGTTGGATACCTATCTTCAGCAATGGACAGTCGATTGGTAGGGAGGAACAAAAGTAGCAATCTTCTTTACATCCTGGGAAAATCCCAGCCTTCAACAGATTCAACTTGATCGTTAGTAGTGGAGTTACCAGATCATCAACAACAGCAACATACAGATCTTCTTCAATAGCATGGACATTGCGACCATGCTTTGGCATCGGAGCGGAGATCACATTTGGCTTCTCCAGGGCGTCGAACTCAACCTATTTAGCATCTATTAAATCTTGAATTTTATGCTTAAGCGCCCAGCAGTCGTTGGTGTCATGCCCGACGCTGTCAGAATGATAGGCACATTTAGCATTGGGATGATAATGCGGGGAAGTTGTATTCACATTTTTTGGTGCCTCCTTGATATTGGTGAGATTCAGCTTCAACAAATGGGGAAGAACTTGTGCGGGCATCATATTGATGCAGGTGAACTGCCGTTGTGGCCGTTCTCCCCATTGCTGTTTAGGTCTGGACTGATTGTTACGAGGCTGATCATTTGATGAATTTTGAATCATCACGGCCCCCACAGTCGGTCGGCGCTCAGTTCTTCCCAATCCTTTTTGAGAGTATACAACAGCCGCTTCCTTCTTGGTCGGGAATGGTTTTTTAACAGTTGTGGAGGCAGAGGCATCCCTTTGAATCTTCCCACTCTTAATACCAGCTTCCACCCGTTCGCCAGTCAGAATCAATTCAGTAAACCCTGCGGAAGAGCTCCCGGTCAAATGGTTGAAGAAGGGGCCAGATAGGGTTCCCAAGAACATATCAACTAGTTCCCTATCTGAAAGAGGTGGCTGCACTCTTCCGGCCAAGTCACGCCATTTCTGGGCGTATTCTTTGAATCCCTCATTTGAGGCCATCCCCATACTTTGTAACTGAGTACGGGTTGGCGCCAAGTCAGCGTTATATTGATACTGGCGATAAAAGACAGCTGCCAAATCCTCCCAACTATGCACCTCTGACCTCTCAAGCTGGTAGAACCAATCTAGCTGTGTACCAGACAGGCTATCCTGGAAGAAGTGTACCCAAAGATTTCTATCGGATGAGTGAGGTTGAATTCTTCTGACATACGACCTCAGGTGCATCTTCGGGCAAGACAGACCGTCGTATTTTGCAAAAGTTGGTACCTTAAACTTTGGAGGGATCACAATCCCAGCAATCAAACCCAATTCTTCAAAATCTAGCCCGGGAACCCTTTGCAACTCCATAGCTGCCAGTTTATCCTCCAGGTTTTTGTATTTGTCGTCCGCTGGCGGGTATTGCTGCTCTGAATAATCTTCATCTTCCTCAACCTCTTCCTCTTCAGCCTCGGACTCAGAAGGTAATGCAGCTCCTTTTCCCTTACCGGTCCCCTCATCAGATGTGGAGGGGAATTCAAGAACTCTCCTAGCTTCATTCTCAAATCTCCTTCCCAGTGTACCTACCCCAACTCTTTTCTTCTTCTTTTTTCCTTTTTCTTGATCTTTATTCCCTAACAGTGCTTTAAGATCCTCCTGACCCTTTGCTAAGGTCATTAGGAGCTGTTGAAACTGAGAGTTTTGTGACTGCAGATCTTTGACCGTCTGCTCAATATCCATCTTACTGAAATAAACAGCAGAAAGATAAGGAAACCTGGTGTGAAGACCTGTTTATGCATATGATGAATGATATGTTTATCCATGTAATGCATTCAAGGATTTAGAAATTCAAAATTGTTGCAGACAAAAAGAACACACGTCATATTAATAAGAAGAAACTTTGTCAGTACATAAATGCCCCATGGGCAAAATATTACAAGAACTTCTTAAGGTAAAAAGACGTTGCGCATCCTCTTTGTTGCGATGTAAGTGTTGAGGGTCTCCTCCTCGTGAAGTCGGCGGGTAAGCTCCAAAACCTTCTTCTCACTGGCGTAGAAGCTGGCTTCAAAAATATCCCTTTCTTCTTTGAGTTGGATCCAACTCTTCTGCATCTCCTCCCATGATGTTGGCATGTCAGGATGTAGGATGGTGTAAGGAACCTCTCCTTCCTTAACAGGCTCTTTAATCAAAGGGAGAATATGAGGGTAAAGCATCATAAGACTCTAGGCTCAGGTTCGTACCCACTTAAGGTAAGGCTCAAGAGGGATGGAATTCCTGTGCCCCAGTGTCTTGCTATCTACCTTGTTAGGCATCCTCCAAGCTCTGATGAATCTTTGACAAAGTCCTTGCGCATCGTTGTCGAAGTTAAAAACTAGGTCAGGAATTAGCATGTCATGAGGGCCATCCCTCCGTGCATATCCAAATTGTCTCAAATCTAGACAGGGGTTGTAGGTAATGCCTCCCCTAATGCCAAGTAATGGAACATTAGGGAATTCACCACAACGATCGACGATGATGACATTTTCTCGGGACCGAGAACACCAATGTACATCAGAATGTGTGAGGGTCATCAATCGTTGTGACCACCTTAAGCCGTGATCATTCTTCAAAACAGATTGTGGAAGGTGAGAAATAAACCGCCTTGCAAGGAGAGGAGTACAGCACATGAGAACACCTCTCTTCCTTATTGTTCGTGTGTAAATGAGTGAAGGATGTCCCCAAGCAATGTAGGTATGGTATTCCTGGATAGGAAAATCTTAACAGCATTTACATCTATAAGTTGGTCAGGATTTGGGAACAAGACCAACCCATAAATAAGGAGTGCCACAATTTCTTCAAAGGCTTGTAGATCCAAAGAATTCCAACACTCTTGTGCTTTCTCAAACAAGAATTTTGCCAAGAAGCCTTTGACACCACTTCTAGTTTCCCAATGCCCCTTGATGTCAGATGGTTGCAAGTGTAGTGCTTGAGCAACATCTTCAGGCTTTGGTTCTTTTTCCGTACCATTGTAGGGTAGTTGATTAAGAATAGGAATTCTCAGGAGTTGAGAAAATTCCTCCAAAGTAGGCACCAATTGGTAGTCGGGGAATGTGAAACAGTGGTGAAGGGGGTCAAAGAACTGGAACAACACTTTCACCATGTCTTCTTCAATACTGGTGTTGACTAGGTTGAGCAGTCTACCATGTTTTTCACTGAAGAGAGAGCTTTCTGGAATTCTGGATGTAAGCTCCTTGAGTTGAGGAGGGATTCTCACAAGGTTGACTTGGATAGTTTTCCTGCGAAGAATTTCCATGACCTACAAAACAAGAACAAAGATGAATATCCAAACCCTTGAAATGGTTAGTGGATGCATATGATGCTTTATGATGTTCATGATGTATGCATAAACATATGTACAAGAAAGTCACACAAAACCCTAGTTTCAGGCTTGCATGGGGTTTCATAAGTAAGTACCCTCTTGAGTGTAGTTGGCTTTAAAAAACCTGTCCTATAAATAGTAACCGGGTTCTAAAGAGCTCAATATCATTGGATTGTTTTCTATGTTCATTGTTTTGGTTTATCCACTTAACTAGCGACCAAAATATTCCAAGAAAACAACCCTTAATGAGTGTAGTATCAAGTATCTACCAACTTCGGACTGCACCAAAGCCGGTCATCTCACTACCCCTAATAAAAGGCCAAGATGGTCAAGTAAGGTTCTAGGTCATTAGTGCTTAGTGACATCACTCAGCGGCCCCGTACTCTCCTTGATTGAACTCAAGGGTTACCGGTACTCACAAATATGTCGCACTAATATAGTTATTGCTTCAACCGTGTCGGTATACCCCGCACAATTTCCACAATGTATTACTATCTATGAATGTTTCCCAAATCCGGGTGTAGGATTTCAAGCCCAAACAAGAGAACCAAAATGTAAAGCAATCAAAGCAAACAATTAGTCATGCAAAAGGGTGATCTAGGCCCTAAGGTTACTCCACTTTTAAATAATTCCCCAGCAGAGTCGCCAGTTCTGTGATACGGTGGGAGAACTGACTTGAGGTTTTGCGTTTGTTTTCGCAAATGTTTCGGTTGAGCAAGAGTCGCCACCGACTTTTTATTTTATCCTAAGGAAAGGTTAAAAAGCACAGGAAAAACCTTTGAGATGTTTTCTTGGGTTCGGGGAGTAGATTATAGAAAGGGAAGGTATTAGCACCCTTTCTATCCATGGTTATCCATGGGCTCTTAGTTACTTGCTTAGATCACTTGCCTTTGCTTTTCAATTGTTTGAAATGGTGCTTTGTGTGTGTGGTTTTGAAAATGTTTTGAAAAAGATACCTTTTCTAGGAAACCATTGTAACAATTCATTACTCGAATGTTTTACAAATGTGTTTGTCTTTTTGAAAAGATGTTTCAATGTTTTTGAAAGTTGTTTTGAAAGTTGTGTTGCGGAGTTGTGTGTTTTGAAAAATGGCAAGGATTGTTTTGCAAGTTTGGTCAAGTAACCAAGAGCTATCTACCCTAAATTTCTCAAAGATCTTTCCTAAGTTTTAACCCTTTTGACAGTTTTGTTTCACCATTGTATTTGGTGAATAACCTTGTGTTAGGATTTTAACGGGACGGACGCGGGTCATCGTTTAGACCATGAATGCAATAGTGCCAAGTGTCTTTGGCAATTTTTATCTTTAAGGGACTTGATCATTTTTTAGGCAACTTGAGAAAGCGTCATCGAGGGACTATGATCATTTGATTTGTTTTTGTTTTGCCAAAGACACTTAACATGCAACCATGGCCCACTTTTTGAAGGCAACAAGTGGATTGAAACCCTAGGGGTGCAAGTGTGCATTGTGTTTTAATTTTCATGCATGTTTATCTTTGAATTAGGTCAAGCTATTTGTTGATTTTATTTGCATACAAACCCTAGGTCTATCATGGCATAATTGAAAGCTTTTAAATGCGGAAATTTAAATGCTAAGCTATTACAACAATGATTATGGGGATGGGGGTACAAGTTTGAATTTAGGGAGATATTTGACAAGAAATTAAATCTAAACTATTAGATCCATATCGAATATACAAATATTTAACATTTGAATAAATACAATGTAAATAAGTATCAAAATACTATGTATTATGCAAAAAAAGATTTTTTATGTATGTAAAAAAGTTTTCATATTTGAAGTATAAACAAAATAAAAAAAGTCATTTTTTTGATTATTTTTATGGTTTAGGGCAAAACCCTAATTTTCAAGTAAATAGTGTTTATTTATTAATTATGTACAATATTTGTTAATTATATACAAAAAATAAAAAGGTTATATTGTAAAAAAGTATTTTTGATGTCAAATATTAAATAAAAATAAAAACGTATTATTTCTATATTTTTATCCTAAATATCTAATAAAATATACAAATATTTATATATTAAATATGCTAAATATGTACAAAAATAAAATATTAATTATTCAAAAAAATGTATATTTTAGAAAATGTTTTCAAAATGTAAACAAAAAATAATAACTAAAAAATAAATATTTTTGTATTATTTTCTAGGGTTTAAAAAAAAAGGAAATATATTTGTTTATATGTATATGTTAAATAAAACAAATAAATGCCAAATAAATGCAAAAAAAGATGGAAAAATATTTTTGGAGTTTTTTATATTTGTACAAAAAATATGGAGTCAGAATCAAAAAAGAAAAATGCAAAATGACAATTATTTCACACAATGGGTCAGGGGGTGTAAATGAAAAAAAGGGGTGTAAACAGCAAGCTGACTCAGGCCCAGCCCAAGCCAGCTTTGTCTTCAACCTTCAGCAACGTTCAAACAAAAAACACGCGCGCCTCCTATGTAATCATCATCTCCTGATTCTTTGACTTTTAACAAAAACTCATAACACCAATAATGTTGAGCATCAAAAGACGAATTCAAACATATAAAATACTTGACCTAACTCTAAGAAACCAGGGAGAATTTCTTCACCCCCAATTTTTGACCTAATTTTTCTTCAATGTTCATGGCCAAAATTCTCACAGCATACTTAATATAAATGAAAAGTGATCATATGTATGGCTTCAGGGCTATGAGTAGAGCATGTTTCATTCACAAACCTAAGCCTAACTCTTCATAGATTGAGAGATAGAAGTCCATGGTTTTACCTGTTTCAGCTTGAATCGTGTACAGCAATGTGGCTAACTTCAATGGAGTTTGAGCTTCTGTATAGCTTGCCTGAAGTCCAAGGAAGCTTCTCCAACACCTAGCTTGCTTTGAATCACTATGAATCGTGCTATGGAAGTCCACCTGAAAAACTGAAAAATGAAAATGGCAGATGAGGTTAGGGGTGTTACAACTGGTGTTTAGGGCTTGGAATAGTTTCAGTGGATGGTAGGGAATGTGTTTGAACAAGCTTTGGCCAAAACGCACGAGTGGATTGAGTTATGGACCTCAATCTGCAGCAGGTACCCTGTTTTGCAGCAAAACTATGATTTGGTGAATGAGGATGTATTGAGGATGAAGGAATCGTGTTTTAGGTCAGTTAGGATGTGTGGAAGATGTGTATAAAGATTTCTTTGGCTGGTGTTTACAGGAAGTGGGAGTTGTAGTTGTTTTGCAATGTTTCTTCTAATGTAAGCAAAGAAATGTCAAGTTGTGATATAGGCCTGTACCAAGCTCTCAAGCATGCTGCAACACTTTCTCTTGATCAGTGGGATATGTGTACAAACTCTTGCCTCAAAGATCTGGCCCATGCCTCCAAGATTTGGTATTTGACATAAAACACCACTTTTCAAAAATGGCAAGTTTGCTTTTTCCATTTAAGGATTAATTCTATATGTAATGACCAAATGCACAAAACAATGCTTGAACACAATGGTTAGGCATTAAATTATTGAGTGTGAAGAGGTTTAGAGGCCTACAAACTATCACAAACCCTGCTGACTTGAAAATGCAAATGTTATGAACAAGCTTTGGCCATGAACAAAAGTGAGTTTTGGCCAACTTTACAAATTCGATTCTCTCTAACCACAAGGGTGTTTGATGAGTTCTTGGATAATTTGGAAAGCTTGGAATGTGTACTACAATCCATCTTTGTAATGCAAATTGAAAATCCAAGTGGAACCATGTGAAAAATGGCCAAGAAGTTGGACAAAAATCCTGCCTAGAATAGGTCAAAATTTCTCTAAGTTAAAAATGTTTTGCACCCTTGTTCCAAAAATCATAACTTGAGATACAAGCTTACTTTGAGAAAACTTTGTGAATAAAAGTTGTATATTTTGCAATTGACTACAACTTTCATGTTTCAAGTTTTGTTTGAATCCATTTGCATCTTGATGAAAAAATGGGACAAAGTTAGGAAAAAATAAGGAAATTTCATAACTTAGAAAATTTCTAAGTTATGAAATTTCTTCATTTTAAACCCTAATTTGCAATTTTGGATTTCTTGATGAACAAGTTTCATAATTTGACATGTCTTGATGAAAAATGAATCTTGGCACTTGATTTTGACCAAAAAGTCAAAGTTTGACTTTTCAGTATACAGTCAAATTTTGATCAGTTGACTGGAAAATTCATCTATCAATCTTGTGCATTTTAGATCTTTTGAACTTGTTGAATGGGTCAAGACAATGCCATTGAGTCCTTGAGTCCATATTTGAGCTTGGTTTTCCATTGGTTAGGTCAAACAGTCAAAAATTGCCTTTGTGCAGTCAAAACCCTAAAAATGACCATTTTGCCCTTTTGGTGATCTGTTCAAATTTCTTGTGGAATTGTGATCCAAACATGACCAAATGGTTCATACGAGTTCATGATGTTGATGTGGGTCAAAAATCATGAGGTTTGACTGTCAATTGGCCACAGTTGACTTTTTCCCAATACAACTGATTTCTAGGTCAACTGTCCAATTGACTGGGCCAAGATTGGAATCGAGGCTTGAAACTTGGTATGGATAAACTTGTGAGTCCAACATGAAGCATGAAAGTCATTTTGGGCATTTTAGGTCAAAACATCTTTGTGCAAACTCAAACCCTAATTTGGGTCAACAATACAAGGAGGGGTCTTGAGCAGAGCAAACCCTAACTTGATCTTGAGCTCCAAGAGTCTTGTGGTGAGAAAATGTTGATGAAAAGGGAGGGAAAATTTTGGGGTACAACACTATCCAACCACATGAATATCCATTCGAATTTGTAAACTTGGGTACCGAGACAGACCGGAAAGAAGTCAACATATGCGCTAATTTAGAGAGCAGTGTCAAGAACAGGTTAATTCAGATGTTTCATAACTATGTTGATATCTTTTCTTGGTCATACGAAGACATACCAGGGCTCGATACTGATGTTGTAGTTCTTTGTTTTCTAATGAAAGAGGGTTGTTCTCCGATTAAGCAGAAGGCTCGTTGCATGTGTCTTGAAATGTCTGAGAAGATCAAGGTTGAGGTTATGAAGCAATTTAATGCAGGTTTATTAGCAGTGACATCCTATCCTCAATGGGCTTCTGATGTTTTTCTGGTACCAAAGAAAGACATCAAGGTGTGTACGTTTGTAGATTACATGGATCTGAACAGGGCGAGCCCCAAAGATGACTTCCTGCTTCCACATATTGATGTTTTGGTCGACAACAACGCTCAACACAAGGTATTCTCCTTCATGGATGGTTTCTCAGGTTATAATCAGATCAAGATGGCGCCTGAAGATATGGAGAAAACTACTTTCGTTACATAGTGGGGCACTTTTTATTACAAGGTTACGCCTTTTGGGATGAAGAATGTCGGTGCAGCTTATCAGCGTGCTATGGTAGATTTATTCTATAACATGATTCATCATGAGATAGAGGTTTATGTCTATTATATGATAGCCAGATTGCAGATCGAAGAAGAGAATCTTGACCATCCACATAAACTATTTGAAAGACTGAAGAAGTACAAGCTAAGGTTAAATCCGAACAAGTGCAACTTTTGGGTGAGGTGCGGTAAACTCCTAAAATTCGTCGTTAGTGGTAAAGGTATTGAGGTTGATCACGCCAAGGGCAAATCCATTCAATAAATTTTGGCTTCTCGTACTGAGAAGGAAGTTAGAGGTTTCTTGGAACGACTGAATTTCATTGTTCGATTCATTTCTCATTTGACTACTACTTGTGAACCATCTTCACGCTGCTGAAGAAAGATCAAGTAGTAAAGTGGAATGACGACTGCCAAAAATCCTTTGATAAAATTAAGGAGTACCTACAAGAACCTCTAATTATGATACCACCAGTTGAAGGAAGGCCTCTAATCATGTACCTAACAGTGCTAGAGAACTCAATGGGGTGTGTATTGGGGAAGCATGACGAGCCTGGTCGAAAAGAGCATGTAATATACTACCTTAGCAAAAAGTTTATCTACTGTGAAATAAGATACTCATTGCTCGAGAAAAATTGATGCGCTTTGGCAGGGGCTGCTCGCCGACTAAGACAATATATGTTGACTCATAATACTCTATTGATTTCTAAAAACGGATCCCATAAAAAACATCTTCAAGAAGTCAGCTCTCTCCGGAAGGATAGTCAGATGGAAAATTGTCTTAACAGAGTATGACATTTAGTACACCACTCATAAAGCAATATGTGGTACGGTGGCAGAACCAGACTGTTTAATACTGGTTTGTGTTTTACGTTTTTGTTCACAAAATGTTGCGGTAAGCAAGAGTCGCCGCCGACTTTTATTTTATCCAACTGGAAAGGAAAAAAGCACAGAAAAATTCCTTTTTCTAGATTTTGAGTACGGGGGGTAGATTATAGAAAGGGAAGGTATTAGCACTCTTTCTATCTGTAGTTTTCTAAGGGCTCTTAGGTACTTGCTCATCATTTTAAAAATTGCTTCCGTGTTTGTGTGTTTTTGAAAAGTTTTTGTTTTACTTCGTTTTAACCCTTGTATCAGTCCTCAAGAGTGTTACGAAGTCGTTTTGAAAACTTTATTTAAAAAAAGGTGTAATTGTGAAAAAGTTTGATTTTGAGCAAGTACCTACTAGCATCTACCTACTCGAAAAAAGAATGTTTATGTTCTTGTTTCCTTTAGACAGCGCTATCCCACTATTAAATATTAGGTAGCACCGTCGTTGGAGTTGTAAGGGTCAATTCGAAAGGGACGTAATGATCATTGAAGGCAACATGTAGGGTCACCTTAGCATTTCAAAGGGGCTGTCATCATATATTCGTAAGCAACATCGAGGGACAAGATCATATACCGTAGACAACTTCGAGGGACATCGAGGGACCATGATCTTTATGATGATTTTAACCGAGGGCCTTGGCTAAGGGTATCCCTACGTTCGAGGGACATGACCATTATTTTTCGAGGCAATCAAGTGAGGTATACCCTAAGGGTGCATATGTGCAAGGTGTGTTATGTTCAGTTATTTTAGTCTTGTATTAAGTTTGCTAATGTTTGATTATTCTTGCCATACAATCTTATTAGTCATACATCTAGCAGTTAATAATTGTAGTAATTTAAAAGTGCAGAAATATAACACCTAGCTATTACAAGGCTTCGGGGAGGGGGATTATGCACATATCTAAAACTGGGGGGAAAATAAATAAAAGCGGTAAAGATCCTACTAATCATCTATTACATCCCAATATACAGTTACAATAATAAAATTAAGTGCGAAAGAATAATAACGCGCAAATTTGAAAAGACGTCTAAAAATCCTAAGATATAAAAAAATATTTTTGTTGTTTTTTTGTTTTAATTTATAAAAATGGTTTAAGTTAAAAAATAATTGATCTAGATCTATATTTTAAAAAGATAATTATTAAAGAAACATGAAATTTAAATAAAAGAAATTAATTCTATGTTTTTTTAGTATTTTTGTTACGAAAAGGAAAATGAATTAAAATGAAATTAAACCTAAGTTCTATTAATTTTAATTTAAAAAAAGAAGAAGTTAAAGTGTTTAGTTAATTAATTTACCAAAATTAAATTTTAATTAAGAAAAAATCCTAAATATATTTTTATGTGATTTTTATATTTGTTTATTGATTAAAAAAAGGGGATTAAAGAAATAAATGAAATGAATAAAACAGGAAAATAAAGATGGGCCTAGTAGCAAAAGTAAACAGGGGATGCAATCATCAGAAATCCCTAGGCCCGAATCTTCGAAAGCTTCATGCTCTAACTATGGTCTTTTTTTTATTCTTGCTTGGAACCTATGATTCAACCATCCATAAGTGTTCTATATAAATTCAAACAAACGTTAGCATACCATAAAATGTGATTAAAATTAGAGATTTGAAGTTTAAAATTTTACCAAACTGGTATTGTCAAATGGGGGCGTGCTAGGCGTGTGATGGATTTATCTTGGGCCTTGTAAGACTCCGGAGGACTTCAAGAGGATGGTTTGAGGCTTGATGTCAATTGAGAGAGACCGGAACCTCGAGATATGACTTGCACCAATTCTTTGATTTCTGGAGAGCTTTTTGAAGAGCTTTTGGAGAGCTTTTTGAAGAGCTTTTTGAGAGCTTTTTAGAGAGTAATTTTGTCCCTTTCAAGCTTGTATGGATCTATATTTATAGAGGAGAATGAGGAGAGAAGAAAGCATGGAAAGAATCTCCCTCATAATTTTGTGTTTTAAGACCATGATCAAGATTTGAAAAAATGCCATATTTGATGATTTTATGCCATTTTCACATGTGAATGAACCTGGACATATTTGAAGGGTTATTGCACGAAATCAATTGACATAAACTAGCATAAAACTTGCCCAAAATGGATTCACATCAAAATTTACATTATTTCTATTATTTATTTATTTAATTCTGAATTTTAATGAATAAAATATCAAAATAAATAGAATAAATAATAGAAAAATGTATGGGTGGCCTTATAGGTCTTGGACCATGTTAGGAATGAGTTTCAAACTTGAAAAGATAGGCCCATTTGGAAAAAATCCAAGTTTGGTCAATATTTGCTTCATGCATTTTTTCAAAAATTGTCCAACTTTGGCAATGCATATCTCTCTCAATTTTAATCTTATGAGGGTGTTCTTTGACTTTTTAGAAATCTTAGGATGTCACCTAAGCAACTTATTTGGTTTCATCTCAATTGGATCTTCCATGTTCATGTAAGAAGCTTTGACCCAAAAGGTGTTTTTGTTGACTTTTCAAAATAACCTATAAAGTCCAAATTTATATCTTCTTGTGAGTGCATATTTTGAACTTGGGAGATGAATATGAATTGTATGGAATTACATCCTCTTCAAAATGAGCTTTGGATGGGTCATTTATGATAAAGTATGATAAAGTTATGCTTGGTCAAAGTTGAGTTGACTTTTCCTACAAAACCCTAATTTAGCAACTTTTGGGTTTTGATGAGTTGTGAGCAATCCTTGATGAATCATGATCAACACTTGATAAAATGATGAATAATACTTCAAAATAAGGATGTTGACCAAAAATCTTGAAGTTTGACTATATGTGGGTCACAATTGACTTTTGCCCTAGCACAACCGACTTTCAGGCCTTTGAGCAATTGACTGAGCAAACTTCCTCTGCAAGGCTTGAAACATGACATGGATGATATTGAGAACATATTAGGACAACAGTGAGCATTTCGGACCCTTTGGACTCAAACATCTTGATGCAAAATGAAACCCTAATTTGAGGTAGACTGCCTTTAGGAGAGAGTTTGTCTGGTTAACTCTTGGACTTCCTTGGGCAATTTGAAGACCTTACTCGAAATATATTGAGAAATATGGGAGGGAAAATTTTGGGGTACAACAGCTGCCCCTGTTCAATCTTCTTAAACCTGAGGATGTAGATTGGCTTGCTTGCCTTTCGTGATCCGAAGGTGGAAGATGATTGAACACTAGAGTGCCCAGAAATTTGCACTCGCATGAAGTGGTATTGGCCTTGCGATTCCGGGAATGGGCTTATAGATTCCATTTGGAAGTTAATGATGGAAAATGGGCTTAAATATGTCATCAAAAGAAGTGTTGATCGCATAAGAGATTCCTTTGCGAGAGCCCGTATACATGTTGTTGAGGAGAATTTCGCTGGGGAATGTCGGTCTCTGTCTTGAGAGAAATAGAATTTTAGGAGCTTCAGTCGTCCGTTATTCTACTGGGGAATCATCTCTTAGTCGGGGAGGTGAAAATGAACTCCTATCTGGTCGTGTATAGGCTGCATCGCGACCTACTGGGGAAAGGTGAAACCGGTCGTGTTTGATCAGGTCCATGTCTTACAGTGTTGTGGACTGCTGTCTGAAGATAAGAGAAAAGAAACATGGATGGTAAGGTTATGAGAAGGAACCTGGATAGTATGGCTTATGGGAAGGAACCTGGGTAAGGTTGCTTCGTGAGGAGTTTGGATAAAACTGCATCTGAACTGAGAAGGAACCTGGGTAAGGTTGCTTTGTGAGGAGTTTGGGTAAAACTGCATCTGAACCGAGAAGGAACCTGGGTAAGGTTGCTTTATGAGGAGTTTGGGTAAAACTGCATCTGTACTGAGAAGGAACCTAGGTAAGGTTGTTTTGTGAGGAGTCTGTGTAGGGCTTTAGGAGGAACCTGGGTAGGGTTACTTCGGGATAAGTCTGTGTAAAACTTCGACAGGAACCTGGGTAAGGTTACTTTGGGCTAAGTCTATGTAAAACTTCAAGAGGAACCTGGGTAAGGTTACTTTGTGATAAGTTCTTGTAAAACTTCAAAATGAACCGGGGTAAGGTTACTTTGAGATAAGTTTGTGTAAAACTTCAAGAGGAACCTGGGTAAGGTTACTTTGTGATAAGTTCGTGTAAAACTTCAGGAGGAACCTGGGTAAGGTTACTTTGTGATAAGTTTGTGTAAAACTTCAGGAGGAACCTGGGTAAGGTTATTTCGTGATAAGTTTGTGTAAAACTTTTGGAGGAACCTGGGTAAGGTTATTTCGGGATAAGTTCGTGTAAAACTTCAAGAGGAACCTGGGTAAGGTTACTTTGTGATAAGTTCGTGTAAAAATTTAGAAGGAACCAGGGTAAGGTTACTTTGTGATAAGTTCGTGTAAAACTTTATTTGGAAATGTATGAGAAAAGACCCGTGTAAGATTTTTCAGGATAAACCCGTGTGAAGCTGCATTTAGGAGAAACCCATGTAAGATTGCTTCGTGACGAACCTGTGTAAAGCTGCATTTAGGAGAAACCCGTGTAAGATTGCTTCGTGACGAACCCATGTAAAGTTGCATTTGATCGTGCAGATAATTACTCTGTTTAGTTTTCGGAGCTAATCTTGAACTTGCTGGAAGTTGTTGATGATAACCATCTTTCTTGAAAAGGTACATGATTAATCGTATATGATGCATGACATGAATTGTATGATGATGTTCTCAAAATAAATGAGATTATGCCGTATGCAATATGTATGCGCACGTTATGACATATGAACATCAAATGCTATTGTGGCACGTCCGAGTTTGGGAAAATAAATCCCTGACTGTTGTTGGAGAGTAATGGAAATTGAGTTCCTGACTGTCGTAGAAAAAGTGGTTCTTCTAGTTCCGCTGGATATGGTGAACCATAGATGACTATGCTGGGGATTTGCCCCTTGTTTATGGATATTCTGTCGAGGAGAGACTCTGCTTGAGAACAACTCTGTGGGGGAATAATTTCGTTGGAGAGAGAAGCTTCCATAGCTGAAGGGATAAACTCTGTCGGGGATTGAGCTTTTGTATTCAGAGAAATAAAATTTGTTCGGGAGAAAACTTTATGAACCGCTTGCGATTATAAAATTCGGCTGGGGAATATAGACGTTGGCTCTCCGAAAGAGCTTAGCTGGGGAAAGTAACTCCTGTTTGGGGAGGCAGAGATCAAAACTTTGGTTGCCTCTACTATGTGGGGAGTGTAGATGTTACTAGGATGCATGATGAGGATACGACAATGACTTTGTATCAAGACTTTCCTGCCCCTGTACCTACTGGAGAAAGTGCCTGCGGAGGCCTCGTGGCTTGAGTGTTATCCCAACTTATGAGGTGCTTGGTAACTGCCGATCGAAATGATAAGTCTTTTACTGATAGGCAAGTGACGAGATGACTGGACATAGTCGTACGCTTTAATCCCTAACTTTTGCTTGGACTGTCTTTTCAGATTTTCAGTCCACCGGGATACCCTTTTTTGCCCAAGCCGCCTTTTCAAGTTTTCGGCTTGCCGACTGTACATATCTTTTTTGTTTTTATCCCTAATTTTTGCCCGAACCCTTTTGGTTCGCCGGGATGCCCTTATTTTTTCCTAGGCCAGTCAACCTAGCGGGTCTTTGTTCATGCGTAGTATTTTCTGACTATATCCATGCTCTCAGGGTGTAGGGAGTTGTCATTGTCGGTAGTGTTATGTTGCCACACTACTAGAAGATGTTTGTTTGATCGTACATGATTCGTTGCTGGAATTCATGCCTAATGCCCCCAAGTGATTCAGATGGAGATCTGCCCCTGGCTCTTTGGCATCTTTGAGAGATTCCTTGAATCTTGACTTGACTGCCCCAGATGATGGATAAAGATCATGTCGTGCCCCTTGGTTGGAAGTGTTTTTCCACTTGAGGGGATCCTTTTTATTGAGAAGGTTTTTGTTCACTAGATATTCATCATGCGAATTTCTCTATTGTTGAACAAATAGTCATATGCAAAAAATGTTATTTTAAGAATGCAAAGCTTATGTTTGTCTTGAAGTTTTGAAAATGCATTTTTTTTATAGAAAAAATAGAATTTTGCAAAGATGTGATATCAACTCAGGATTTGTAACGGACCTTCAGGAGTCAGGATACCTTTTGTAACAGTATGTTTTCGAACTAACCCATGCTTAAACTAGGACTTTTAAGGGTTATAACGTGGCCTGGTTCAGGGTTTAAGAAACAAAGGATAAAGGCTCAAATTTTATTTGTACCCACCCGTTCTACGTGATGTTCTTCGATCCTATGCTCAGTTAATTGTGCATTTAGACCCTGTTTGAGTCTTTGCTCTGATATTCCAGTGATGGTTCGGATATTGAAAGTTTTTTTTGAATAGGCAGTCATTTTTGTTGAGGCTTTATAGGACCTCTTTCTTTTTTATTTCATTATCCCTGTCTTTTTCCTGAACTGTTTCTTTTTGTGATTACAGTCAACGGGATGCCCCAGTTTTTTCTTAAGTCTCCTTCATAGGTTTTGACTTAATGGGCTTTTATTTCGAGAGATAATGACTACCTGCTTGGATGATTATGCAGAACCATCACTATATTTTGTTTTGGAAGGACGTCTTCAATGCCATTAATTGTGTACGAAGCGGCAGATCGTGACTGAATGTGCCTCTGAATTAACTGAGGAAACTAACCTGCCCCAGGTTATGATTAAGGGTTTTAATATGTGTGAAAATAAAAACTCCTACTTCTTTGGCTCGAAGGGGTTGACTAGGGATTGTCTTCCTTATAACTCCATTGTTTAGGATTTGAAACAACGCCTGTACATCGTCAACAAGGTCTGTTTAAAAGCATACTGTAGAGATTATGGTATCGTTTTCGTCATCCTCCCTCTAAAGGCTTACAATTTTTTAGTCGAGAGTTGAATATCACGAAAAGGAAATATAAAGCAATTTAAGCATAATGAAAAAAAATTATTTCAAGACAGACACGTGTAATGCATTAATGAAATAAAAAAAATTTGACATGATAATAATTGTTTGAATAAGCAAAGAAAATACAACTTCAGAATTCAAATGAACAAAAATGCTTTCAATCCTAGCCATGTTTTGGAAAGGGAGCAGTGATCACATTGGGAGTCTCAAGAGGGTTGAATTCGATCTCCTTGGTGTCAATCATATTCTGAATCTTGTATTTCAGCGCCCAACAATCGTTAGTATCGCGCCCCGGGCTACCAGAATGATAAGCACACCTTGCATCCGGGTTGTATTTAGGAGAAGAAGTCTTAGGGTTCGGATGAGGGTTTATCACCGTAATCAGATTCATCTTCAACATGTGTTGCAATGCTTGTGACAATGGCATGTTGATTTTGGTGAACTGCCTTTGAGGTCTTTCCACCCTTGGCTGATTGTTTCGTTGTTGTGGTCGTTGTGTGCGTGCCGAATTAGAGATCAACACTGCCCCCACATATTGGTGGTAGTCTGCCTTGCTACGCCTCTTCTGGCCGTGCACAACATTGGCTTCCCTCTTGCCACCAAATGACTTCTTCTCCGTACTCGAAGAGGTATTTTTCTGGATCTTACCACTCAAGATCCCAGCTTCTACTCTTTCTCCAGTCAGAATCAGCTCGGTGAAACCTGCTGACGAGCTGCCGATCAAATGATTAAAGAATGGACCAGATAGCATCCCCAGAAACCTATCAACCAACTCCATATCAGACAATGGGGGTTGGACTCTTCCAGCCAAGTCTCTCCACTTTTGGGCATAGTCTTTAAATCCTTCACTTGCACCCATGGACATACTCTGAAGTTGAGTATGAGTAGGATCAAGGTCGGCATTGTACAAATACTTCTTGTAGAAAGCAGAAGGCAGATCTTCCCAGTTTCGGATATTTTCTCCCTCTAGCTGGTAGAACCATTCAAGTTGAGTCCCTGACAGACTATCTTGAAAGAAGTGAACCCATAGATTTCTATCAGCTGTGTGGGGCTGGATCTTACTGACATAAGAACGGAGATGGAGTTTTGGGCAGGACACCCCATCATACTTAGCAAAAACTGGAGCTTTGAACTTCTGAGGGATCACCACTCCAGATACCAGTCCCAAATCTCCGAAATCCAAACCATCTGAATCTCTATAGCACTCAGACGGACTTAAAGTTGTTTGTACCTATCCTCAGTAGGAGGATACTGTTCCTCATCATAATCTTTATCATTATCAGAAACTACATGACTGGGGCCCTTTTCTTCTTCTTGGTCCTCCCCTCCCTTGGATGAAAAGGACAGATCAGCTTGTTGTTTCAACCTATCCCCAAACCTTTTGCCCATACTCAGCAAAACAACCTTCTTCTTCTTCTTCTTCTTCTCTTTCTCTTTCAGAATGAGAGCTTTCAAGTCCTCTTGCCCTTTAACTAAGCTCAAGAACATCTCTTGGAATTGGGCATTTTGTGCCTAAAGATCTTTGATAGCTTGATCGGAAGACATTTCTGCTGAAATAAACAGTGAAGAAGATGAGAAACCTATTATGGTACCTGTAATGGTGTGCATGATAATGGGATGCGTATGTAATGATTTCAAATACTTTGGGAGATTTAAATTTGCAAACCAAGAAATAAACAAACTTTATTAGATTAAACTTGTAAAAAAGGTTCAACAATGCCTTTAAGGCGTTTACAAAGAAGCAAATGAAAAACAAATCTAAACTAGAAAAAGAAAAATCATAAATCCTATGGACGCTTCCCCTTGGTGCTAACGCAGTCATTGATCGTTCTTTCATTCTCAAGTTGCTTGGTGAGCTTCAAGATCTTCCTTTCTTGCTCATGGTAATTTTCTCGGTAGGTATCCCTCTCCTCTTTCAGCTGAATCCAGGATCTCTTCAATGCCCCAAGATCAGTGGGCATGTAGGGATAAAGGACTGTATAAGGAATTCCCTCTTCATTGGTAGGCTCCACAATCACTGGCAATACAGCTTCATAAGGCATCCCAAGCTTCTGGACTCGAGCTCGGACCCACTGGAGATAAGGCTGCATAGGGAGAGAAGTCTTTGATCCTAGCTCTTAGGGGTCAGATCTGTTCACCATGCCCCAAGCTCGTATAAACCTTCGACGATGCTCGTCAACATCCTCCTTGTAGTTAAATGCAATATCTATAAGAAGTAGCTCTTGAGGACCGTCTCTCCGAGCCCGACCGAATTGTCGCAAAGCTAAACAAGGATTGTAGGTTATCCCTCCTCTGATTCGGAGCAATGGGACATTAGGATATCCCCCACATCGATCAATGACAGCAATGCTTTCCATAGCCTTAGAACTCCAAAGAATGTCTGTATGGGCAAGGGATATTATCCTTTAAGACCATCATAAACCTTCCTCGTTCTTCAACACGGACTTGGGGAGGTGCGAAATAAACCACCTCGCCAGCAGCGGCATGCAACACATGAGAGTCCCTCTTCTTCACACAGTACGAGTATAGAGGGCATGCAAAATATCACTCAGAAGAGCAGGCACAGGATTGCGAGACAGGAAGATCTTAACCGCATTCACATCTATGAAGGAATCTGGATTCAGGAAAAGAATCAAACCATAGATAAGGAGAGCCAAGATATCTTCAAAAGCTTGAAAGTCCAAACTGTCCCAGAATAGCTGAGCTTGATCTATCAGAAACTTAGCTAAGAAACCTTCAACCCCGCTTCGCGTCTCCCAATTGGATATTACATCAGCCCGTGTCAAATGCAGAGCTGAAGCAATGTATTATGGTCTAGGAGTCTCTTTCAAACCTGTGAAGGTAATCAGCTCAAGGATGGATATGCCCAATAAGTGAGAAAACTCTTCCAAAGTGGGAACTAGCTGATAATCCGGGAAGGTGAAACAATGATGCACAAGATCGAAGAAATGGAAAAGAACACTCATCATCTGCTCATAAAACTTTGAGGTAACCAAACTAAGAAGCTGACCATGTCTCTTAATGAAGGAAGAAGTCTCAGAAACTCTTGAGACCAACTCTTTGAGTTGAGCAGGTATTTGCACAAAGTTAACTCGGATGGTGTTTCTGCACATGGAAGCCATAATCTGCAAAACAGAACAAAGATAAATCCTCTCGGTCTTTGAAATGGTTAGTATAATGAAGTATGCATGCTATGTTATGATGCATGATGTCATGGTAAAAACAACACAATTATAGCAGATAACAGACATGGCAAAGGCAAACAAGTCACACAAAAGCCCTTAAGTTTAAGGCTTGCATGGGGTCAAAGGTATTACCCTCTTGAAGTTCAGTTGGTTTCAACCTGTCCTAGCAATAGTAACCGGGTTCTAGAGGTTCTCAATATCACTGACCATCCTCCATCGGTCATGGTTTCAGCTTACACAATCTTTTCTTGCAGCCAGAACTATCTCGAGAGTATGGTCTCAATGAGTGTAGCATCGAGTATCAACCAGTTCCCAGCTTTACACTGAGACTGGCTATCTCACTACTTCCTAATGGCCAAGTTGGTCTATTAAGGGTTCTAAGGTCAGTTGATGTTTAACAACACACATAGCAGCCCCGTATTCTCCTCGTTTCTCCACAAGAGATACCGGTACCAACCAATGTGCCATATCAACATAGCTACTGCTTCAACCGTATCGGTCTATGCCGTACAGTTCCCTCACAGTTTATTGCTACTTACCTAAAAGGTGTTCCTCAGATCCGGGTAAGGATCTATAGTAACTCCCAATACAAAACCCTCAAAAGTAAAGCAACTAAAACAAACAAGAGAAGTAAACATGATGAACTAAATCCTAAGGTATACCCCACTTATTAACTCCCCAGCAGAGTCGCCAGTTCTGTGGTACGGTGGAAGAACCAGGCTGTTTAATACTGGTTTACGTTTTGCGTTTTTGTTCGCGAAATGTCGCGGTAAGCAAGAGTCGCCACCGACTTTTATTTTATCCAACTAGAAAGGAAAAAAGCACAGAAAAATTCCTTTTTCGAGATTTTGAGTACGGGGGGTAGATTATAGAAAGGGAAGGTATTAGCATCCTTTCTATCCGTAGTTTTCTACGAGCTCTTAGGTACTTGCTCATCATTTTAAAAATTGCTTCCGTGTTTGTGTGTTTTTGAAAAGTTTTTGTTTTACTTCGTTTTAACCCTTGTATCAGTCCTCAAGAGTGTTACGAAGTCGTTTTGAAAACTTTGTTTAAAGAAAAAGGTGTAAGTGTGAAAAAGTTTGATTTTGAGCAAGTACCTACTAGCATCTACCTACTCGAAAAAAGAATGTTTATGTTCTTGTTTCCTTTAGACAGTGATATCCCACTATTAAAGAGTAGGTAGCACCGTTGTTGGAGTTGTAAGGGTCAATTCGAAAGGGACGTAATGGTCATTGAAGGCAACATGTAGGGATACCTTAGCATTTCGTAGGGACTGTCATCATATATTCATAAGCAACATCGAGGGACAAGATCATATACCGTAGGCAACTTTGAGGGACATGAGGGACCATGATCTTTATGATGATTTTAACCGAGGGCCTTGGCTAAGGGTATCTATACGTTCGAGGGAAATTACCATTATTTTCCGAGGCAACCAAGTGAGGTATACCCTAAGGGTGCATATGTGCAAGGTGTGTTATGTTCAGTTATTTTAGTCTTGTGTTAAGTTTGCTAATGTTTGATTATTCTTTCCATACAATCCTATTAGTCATACATCTAGCAGTTAATAATTGCAGTAATTTAAAAGTGCAAAAATATAAAACCTAGCTATTACAAGGCTTCGGGGAGGGGGATTATGTACATATCCAAAACTGGGGGAAAAATAAATAAAAATGGTAAAGGTCCTACTAATCATCTATTACATCCCAATATACAGTTACAATAATAAAATGAAGTGCGAAATAATAATTACACACAAATTTGAAAAGACGTCTAAAAATCCTAAGATATAAAAAAAATCTTTTTGTTGTTTTTTTGTTTTAATTTATAAAAATGGTTTAAGTTAAAAAATAATTGATCTAGATCTATATTTAAAAAAGATAATTATTAAAGAAACATGAAATTTAAATAAAAGAAATTAATTCTATGTTTTTTTTGGTATTTTTGTTACGAAAAGGAAAATGAATTAAAATGAAATTAAACCTAAGTTCTATTAATTTTAATTTTTTTAAAAAAAGTTAAAGTGTTTAGTTAATTAATTTACCAAAATTAAATTTTAATTAAGAAAAAATACTAAATATATTTTTATGTGATTTTTATATTTGTTTATTGATTAAAAAAAGGGATTAAAGAAATAAATTAAATGAATAAAACAGGAAAATAAAGATGGGCCTAGTAGCAAAAGTAAACAGGGGGTGCAATCATCATAAATCCCTAGGCCCGAATCTTCGAAAGCTTCATGCTCTAACTATGGTGTTTTTTTTATTCTTGCTTGGAACCTATGATTCAACCATCCATAATTGTTCTATATAAACTCAAACAAGCGTTAGCATACCATAAAATGTGATTAAAATTAGAGATTTGAAGTTTAAAATTTTATCAAATCGGTATTGTCAAATGGGGGCGTGCTAGGCATGTGATGGATTGCTCTTGGGACTTGTAAGACTTCGGAGGACTTCAAGAGGATGGTTTGAGGCTTGATGTCAATTGAGAGGGACCGGAACCTCGAGATATGACTTGCACCAATTCTTTGATTTCTAGAGAGCTTTTTGAAGAGCTTTTGGAGAGCTTTTTGAAGAGCTATTTAGAGAGGAATTTTGTCCCTTTCAAGCTTGTATGGCTCTATATTTATAGAGGAGAATGAGGAGACAAGAAAGCATGGAAAGAATCTCCCTCATAATGTTGTGTTTTAAGTCCATGATCAAGATTTGAAAAAAATGTCATATTTGATGATTTTATGCCATTTTCACATGTGGATGAACCTGGACATATTTGAAGGGTTATTGCACGAAATCAACTCACATAAACCATCATAAAACTTGCCCAAAATGGATTCACATCAAAATTTACATTATTTCTATTATTTATTTATTTAATTATGAATTTTAATGAATAAAACATCAAAATAAATAGCATAAATAGTAGAAAAATGTATGGGTGGGCTTAGAGGTCTTGGACCATGTTAGGAATGAGTTTCAAACTTGAAAAGATAGGCCCATTTGGAAAAATCCAAGTTTGATCAATATTTGCTTCATTCATTTTTTCAAATATTGTCCAACTTTGACAATGCATGTCTCTCTCAATATTAACATTACGAGGGTGTTATTGGACTTTTTAGAAAGCTTAGGATGTCCCCTAAGCAACCTCTTTGGTTTCATCTAAATTGGATCTTCCATGTTCATGTAAGAAGCTTTGACCCAAAAGGTGTTTTTGTTGACTTTTCAAAATGACATATAATGTCCAAATTTATATCTTCTTGTGAGTCTATATTTTGAACTTGGGAGATGAATATGAATTGTATGTAATTACATCCTCTTCAAAATGAGCTTTGGATGGGTCATTTCTGATAAAGTGTGAGAAAGTTATGCTTGGTCAAAGTTGAGTTGACTTTTCCTATAAAACCCTAATTTAGCAACTTTTGGGTTTTGATGAATTGTTAGCAATCCTTGAGGAATCATGATCAACACTTGATAAAATGATGAATAATACTTCAAAATGAGGATGTTGACCAAAAATCTTGAAGTTTGACTGTATGTGGGCCACAATTGACTTTTGCCCTAGCACAACTGACTTTCAGGCCTTTGAGCAATTGACTGAGCAAACTTCCTCTACAAGGCTTGAAACTTGACATGGATGATCTTGAGAACATTTTAGGAAAACAGTGAGCATTTCAGACCCTTTGGACTCAAACATATTGATGCAAAATAAAACCCTAATTTGAGGTAGACTGCCTTTAGGACAGAGTTTGTCTGGTCAACTCTTGGACTTCCTTGGGCAATTTGAAGACCTTACTTGAAATGTATTGAGAAATATGGGAGGGAAAATTTTGGGGTACAACACAATCAAAGGAAGTGTAATGGAAGATCATTTGGTACATCAATTTGTAGACGACTATCAGTCTATGAATTTCGAGTTCCCGGATGAGAATATTATGATAGTTACGGATTATGAAGAACGTGGACCGTATGAAAGACCTGAGACAATATCCCGATTGTTGTACCCTAAAATTTGCCCTCCCATTTCCTCAACATTTTCTCATCACAAGACCTTTGAAGATCAAGATCCAATTAGGGTTTCCTCTGCTCAAGACTTCTCCTTGCACTGTGGACTCAAATTAGGGTTTGTGTTTGCCCAAGGATGTTTTGACCTAAAATGCCTAAGATGACTTTCATGCTTCATGTTGGACTCCCAAGTTTACCCATGCCAAGTTTCAAGTCTTGATTCCAAGTTTTGCCCAGTCAATTGGACAGTTGACCTAGAAATCAGCTGTATTGGGGAAAGGTCAACTGTGGCCAATTGACAGTCAAACCTCATGAAATTTGACCCACATCAACATATTGAATTCATATGGACCATTTGATCAAGTTTGGATCACAATTCCACAAGAAATCTGATCAGATCACCAAAAGGGCAAAATGGTCATTTTTAGGGTTTTGACTGCACAAAGGCAATTTTTGACTGTTTGACCTAACCAATGGCAAACCAAGCTCACATATGGACTCAAGGACCCCATGGAATTATCTTGACATGCTCAACAAGCTCAAAAGATCCCAAGTACACAAGATTGACAGTTGAATTTCCCAGTCAATTGATCAATTTTGACTGTATACTGAAAAGTCAAACTTTGACTTTTTGGTCAAAATCAAGAGTCAAGATTCATTTTTCATCAAAACATGCCAAATCATGAAACTTGTTCACCAAGAAATCACAAAATGCAAATTAGGGTTAGAAAATGGAATTTTTCATAACTTAGAATTTTTCTAAGTTATGAAAAAACCTAATTTTTTCCCAACTTTGCTCCATCTTTTCACCAAGATCCATTTGGATTCAAACAAAAGTCAAAACATGAAAGTTGTAGCTTGTTGCATAATCTACAACTTTGATTCACAAAGTTTTCTCATTTGAAGCTTGTATCTCAAGTTACAATTTTTTGAATAAGGGCACTAAATCATTTTTAACTTAGTGAAATTTTAACCTATTTTGACAAGGTTTTCTACCCCACTTCAAGGCCACTTTTCATACCCTTCCACTTGGAATTTTAATTTGCATTTCAAATATGGATTGTAGTACACATTCCAAGCTTTCCAAAATGTCCAAGAACTCATCAAACAACCTCACAACTTGAGAGATTCGAATTTCACAAGTTGGCAAAAATTCACTTTTGTTCTTCATCAAAACATGTTCATAATCTTGCAAATTTGAAATCAGCTTGCTTTATGCTTGATTACAGGTCCTTGAACCATTCCATACTCAATAATTTAATGCATATTCAATGTGTTAAGGTGTTGTTCTTTGAGTGCAAGCATTGTATGCAAGATTAATCCTAAACTAGATAAAGTGCTTTATCCATTTTTGTAAAAAGCTAGCTTTATGTCAAATTGAAATCCAAGCAAGTACAGTTAGGATCTCATGGGCACAAGATTATGGCAGAAAAATTAGGTTAGGATTTGGGGGAGGAGAAATTCTCCCTCATCTTAGAGAGTTAGGTCAAGTTCCATACATGGTTAGAATCGTCTCTTCATGCTGAACATTTGTTGTGTTATGAGTTTTTGCTAAAAAGCCAGGAATCAAGAGTTAGAAGAAGCTGAACATGGCGCGCGTTTTTTCAAACATTTGTGCTGGAGGTTGAAGACAGTGGCATTGGGCTGGGCTTGTGTGTGTTTTTTCTTATTCACACCACATATTTGCTATTACACCCCCTGAGCCCATTTGCTTTATTTTTATTCTTTTTTGACTTTTTCTTTTTTGATTGACTTTGTTTATTTTTTCTCATGACATTAAAAAAATAAAAATATTTTTTCCATCATTTTTTGAATATATGGCATATTTATTTGATTTATTTCTTTTGTTTGTATATAAATATTATATATATACTATTATTAGAATAAATAGAAAAATAGTGTAAATACATTTTTTTATTATTTTTTATTTATTTATTTACCTTCTGAAAATATTCCACATAAAAATACTTTTTTTTATTTATCTTGTTAAAATATTAAATATATATTATTTTGTGTATAATATATATTTAAGACTTAAATATATATATATATATATATATATATGTTTATTAATATGTTTAAGTTAAAATATAAAAATACTTGAATTTTTTCATTTTTATTAATATTTGATACAAAAATACTTTTTTCATAATATACTTCATTTTATTTTATTTTTATAAATAATAAATAAATATTTGTATTAAATTAGATAATAATACATTTTCTTTAAAATTAGGGTTTTTGCCCTAAATTCAAAGTACTCCAAAAAATAATATAATTTTTATTTTTCTTTTCTCTTTTACATAAATAATATTTTTTTCATACATATACAAAACATTTCTTTTGCATCTTGCATTCTTATTTAATTTTTGTACATTGATTAAATTGCAAATATTCAAAATGATGTAATAATTTAGATTTAAATTCTTGTCAATATCCCCATTTAAACATTTGTACCCCCCTTCCCATATTTGGTTTTGTAATAGCTTAGTAAATTTATTTTCGCACTTTATATGCTTTCTAATGATAACATGTTAGAATTAGGGTTTGTATGCGAAAAAACGATAAAAAAATAGTTATGACCTAATCTCAAGATAAATAAGCATGAAAATGGACACACAAATCACACTTGCACCCCTAGGGTATTCCACTTGTTGCCTTCAAATAAATGGGCCATATTGTATGTTGAACTTCTTTGGGCAAAGCAAA
The DNA here is from genome assembly GCA_948472305.1 of Vicia faba. NCBI lineage: Eukaryota > Viridiplantae > Streptophyta > Magnoliopsida > Fabales > Fabaceae > Vicia > Vicia faba. The sequence continues at coordinate 167,396,299 of OX451739.1, forward strand.
CAAGTTGAATGATCATAGTCCCTCGATAAAAACCTTTCAAAACAAACAAAAACAAATGATCAAGTCCCTTAAAGAAAATGCCCAAAGACATTTAACGCCGTTGCAATTATGGTCTAAACGATGACCCGCGCCTGTCCCTTTCACATCCTAACATAAGGTTGTCCACCAAATTCAATGGTGGAACAAACTTGTTAAAAGGGTTAAAACATAGCAGTAATCTTTTGAGAAATTTGGGAGTAGATAACCTCTTAGTTACTTGAACCAATCTTGCAAAACAAAACACTTGCCTAATTTCAAAACCACACCTCACAACACTTTCAAAACAAACTTTCAAAAAAACAAATGAAAACCTTTTTCAAAAGACATACACCTTGGTATACATCCCCACATGGATCATTACAAAGGTTGCCACAACATTGGCCTCTTTTCAAAATATTTTCAAACCCACACACACTCAAGCACCATTTCAAACAATTGAAAACAAAAGGCAAGTGATCTAAGCAAGTAACTAAGAGCCCATGGATAACCATGGATAGAAAGGGTGCTAATACCTTCCCTTTCTATAATCTACTCCCCGAACCCAAGAAAACATCTCAAAAGGTTTTTGCTGTGCTTTTTAACCTTTCCTTAGGATAAAATAAAAAGTCGGTGGCGACTCTTGCTCAACCGAAACATTTGCGAAAACAAACGCAAAACCTCAAGTCAGTTCTCCCACCGTACCACACCGATGGACTATGGTTTTTGATGGAGCTTCTAATGCGCTTGGCAGCGGAATTGGTGCTGTAATTATATCTCCTCATGGGTGACATACACCATTCACCGCCAGATTATGCTTTGATTGTACCAATAACATGGCTGAATATGAAGCATGCATCATGGGTATCAAAGCAGCTATTGACCTAAGAATCAAGTTTTTGAATCTATATGGGGACTTAGCCCTGGTAATTTGACAGGTTAAGGGAGAATGAGATACGAAGCACCCGAATATCATTCTTTATAAAGAGCATGTGTTAACCTTGATCTTGTACTTCGAAGATATCACTTTTAAGCATATCCCGCGAGAAGAGAATTAGTTGGCAGATGCATTAGCTACCATGTCATCCATGTTCAAGGTCAGGTGGGACAGTGAAGCTCCTAAGATTACTATTGAAAGACTGAACGAGCCGGCACACTATTATGAAATTGACACTGATTGAACAGAAGAAAAGCCTTGGTTCTATAAAGTAAAGAGGTGCATTGAGGCTCAAGTGTATTCTGAAGGAGCATCTATTAATGACAAGAAATTCCTACGGAGATTCTCTGCTAAGTTCTTCCTAAGCAACAAAATTATGTACAAGCATAACCATGATTCGACTCTGCTTCGTTGTATGGACAAGAAAGAAACAGAGAAAATTATGGAAGATATGCACGAAGGTACCTTCGGTACTCATTCCAGTGGGTATACTATGACTAAGAAAATTCTGAGAGCGGGTTACTACTGGTCAACCATGGAAACTAATTGCCACCATCACTAGAGAACTTGTCATAAATGCTAGATCTACGTTGATGAAGTACATGTGCCTCCAATACCTCTGAATATATTAACTGCTCCTTGGCCATTTGCAATGTGGGGCATTGATATGATTGGAGATATTAAGCCTATTGATTCTAATGGACATTGATTCATCCTCTTCGCCAATGATTACTTCACGAAGTGGGTTGAAGCAGCCTCATTTTCCTCCGTTACTAAGAATATGGTCGCAGGATTTAATAAACATAACCTTATATATCGGTATGGCATCCTCGAAAGGATCATCACGGACAATGGTACTAATCTCAACAACACTATGATCACAGAAATCTGCATGTAGTTCAAGATTAACCACCACAACTCTTCTCTGTATCAAGCAAAAATTAATGGTGCAGTGGAAGCCGCCAATAAGAACATTAAGAAGATTGTGCAGAAAATGGTTATGACCTACAAAAACTGGCACGAGATGTTACCATTTTCTCTCCATGGCTATCGCACTTCAGCACGAACTTCAACTAGGGCAACCACATTCTCTTTGGTCTATGATATGGAAGTTGTTCTACCTGTTGAAGTTCAGGTTCCTTCTCTGGGAATCATGAAGGATGCAGATTTGGACGAAAACGAGTGGATTCAAACTAGGTTGGATCAGTTAAGTTTGATTAATGAGAAGAGGCTTGCGATCGTCTGTCACGGTCAAATGTATCAGAGGCGTATGATCAAGGAATTTAAAAAAAAGATCAAGCATCGAGTATATCAAGTTGGTGACCTGGTAATAAAGGGCATCATTCTACCGCAAAGTGATCCCAGGGGAAAATGGACTCCCATCTACGAAGGGCCATTTGTGATTAAGAAAATATTTTCTGGTGGTGCTATGATATTAACCACCATGGACGGTGAAGATTTTCCACACCCTATGAATGCGGACATAGTCAAAAGATGCTACACATAAAAACGACCCGCTAGGTTGACCGGCCTAGGAAAAAATAAGGGCATTCCGGTGAACCAAAAGGGTTTGGGAAACAATTAGGGATAAGAATATAAACAGATTGTACACCCGGAAAGTGAAAACCTGAAAAGGCAGCTTGGGCAAAAAGGGGTATCCCGGTCGACTGAAAACCCGAAAGGGTGGTCCAGGAAAAAGTTAGAGATTAAAGCGTATGACTATGTCCCATTGGATCACTTACAACAAGCTTTGTTACCAACGTCAAGTTCAAACGGTATAGATCAGTTCAGTCAACTTCTTCCGACATCAAGGGATGACATGCTTGAAGACATAAGGGGCAATAGCAGAGTTGAAACTCGACGAGATTATTTCCACATAGCTATATGTTTTGTTTTTACTTTGTACTCTTTGAATTTCACGATGATTTCCTCTTACTAAGATTTCCGTCTCTTTGTACAAAACCGTCTGTTTATGGGCAAACTATCAATAGAAATACAAACTTCAAAATTCGAACTTTTGATTTATCTTTTTCTGTTTTGTTTGTGAAAATGTCCAATGAATAAATTGAATGAACATACGCATATGAATACGATTATTGTTAACAAATATATGCATAAAAACAACAGTAAGCATTTGCTCAAGACTCTAGGAGTTGGTATAATGTTCAAGTCATCCATAAATCCTCACAGGATTATCCCCACAGAGTCATATTCACAAGCTCATTTTCAACAAAGATACACTCCCCGTAAGGCTGAAATAACTTGATTCGCCAGCATATTTCCCTAGAGGATGAGAGAATATAATCTTTTCCCTGACAACATCGCTAACCAACAGAGTCCCAATCCTTGACAGAGATTATGACGTTAGCACAGTTCATAGGAATTCTCTTCCCCAACCGAGCTTATTCCTCTGAAACTGTAAAATCCCCTGCAAAATTCTTTTCTCCAACAGAGCTTATTTCCTCAGCAGAAGTATTCCTCAATAAAGTGTTTCTCCAACAGGTTTAGGGTTTATTTCCCCAACAGGGTTTATTTTCCCCAATCGGGTTTATTTCCCCAACAGAAAACACTCTCCCTAGCTTAAGCTTATTTCTCTGACTACAAAAAATCACTGGAAAAATCCCTTTCTCCAGCAAAGGGTAGTCCAGGTTGCTATCCCCAGAAAGTTGCTATAGAATCTAAAATCGGACCAGATGTCGTTCAAATTTATCCTCTTCAGAAGAGTAAGCGTCCATATCAGAAACTCGGTTAGACAACACCTAGAAAGGTTATCTATCTCTTTTATCCCCAGTCAGAGTATATAAGAATTAATTCTCCAATAGAGCGATGAACGACCAATGATTTTGAACTCTTCTCCCCAAGCAGAAATCAATGTTCCCCATCGGAGTTTCATCAAACAGAGAGCAGGAGTCCCCAGAAGCAACATTCCAGACGAGATTGAAGATTACACATATTCTTCATCCCCAGCATCATTCAGGGATTTATTTTCCCCAGCGAGATGTTATATGGAGCTACACTTCAACGACATTTCACATTCATCCGTCATTTACAAACATCATAGCATATGCATACGAAACGCATATGGCATAATCTCATTTACTTTGAGAACATCATTATGAAATACATTCCATACATCATTATATTGCATACAACTAACTCTTTATCCTTTTAGGTAAAGTCTACCAACAGACGAACATCATCAATAATTTTCAGACAGATCGAAGATTAACTCCCGAAACAGGATGGGGAAACTATCTTTCTTTCTTTATGGCCAGATAAAGATCAATTCCTGAAACAGGACAGAGCGAATTTCATTATCACCAATGGTATGAACTCCCAAAACAGGACGGGTTTACCAACAAACTGATTGTAGATCAATTCCTGAAACAGGATGGGGCGACTATCTACATAAACAGATCGAAGATTAACTTCCGAAACAGGACAGGGAAACTATCTTTATTTCTTATGGTCAGATAAAGATTAATTCCCGAAACAGGATAGGGCAACTATCTTTATCATCAATGGTATGAACTCCCAAAACAGGACAGGTTTACCAACAAATTAATTGTAGATCAAATCCTGAAACAGAACGGGGTGACTATCTACATAAAAAGATCGAAGATAAACTCCCGAAACAGGAAGGGGGAACTATCTTTATTTCTTTATGATCAGATAAAGATCAATTTCTGAAACAGGACGGGGCGACTATCTTTATCACCAATGGTATGAACTCCTGAAATAGGACGGGTTTACCAACAAACTGATTGTAGATCAATTCCCAAAACAGGATGGGCAACTATCTACATGAATAGATTGAAGATTAACTCCTGAAACAGGACGGGGAAACTATATTTCTTTCTTTATGGTCAAATAAAGATCAATTCCCGAAATAGGGCGGGGCGACCATCTTTATAACCAACGTTATGAATTCCCGAAATAGGACGGGTTTACCAACAAATGGATTATAGATCAATTCATGAAACAGGATGGGGAGAATATCTACATTATGAACACTCCCCTTAGGAATATTCATTATGAAAATCACTTTCCTTTAGAAATTCATTCTGAGAAGCAGATCCTTCAGACAGGACCAAATAGGCTCATCTTGAAAATCATTCCTCAGATACAGTTAAGCGTAGACTCCTTTTGATACTTCTATGGACGTTCACTTTAGATGGCATCTGTAAACCCATCTCCAACGATAATCTGTCACCTCTCCAAATGTCATCTTTAAGCCTATTCCCGATATTATCATCCTACAGTGTTATCTCCTGCACACACGAATGCAAATTTCTGGGCACTTAAGTGTTCAATTATCTTCTACCTTAAAGTTACGAATGGCAAACATGCCAATCTAACTCTTCAGTTTTAAGAAGATTGAACAGGGGCAACTTTTGTACCCCAAAATTTTCCCTCCCATTTTTTCTTCAAGACATTCTTCTAGGGTCCTCATTTTCTCAAGATGGCTCAAGAGTTGGTTAGACAAATGTTCCTCCTAAGCAATGGGTCTAGAACTAGGGTTTTGAGTTTCTCAAGGAAGATTGGGTCCCAAAGGTCTCAAGTGATTTCCATGGTTCTTCATATGTCTTCAAGGATTCTCATATCAAGTTTCAAGCCTTGCATCACAAGTTTTCTCAGTTTATGGCTCAGATGATTGAAAATCAACTTTATTGGGTAAAAAGTTAACTATGGTCAACATACAATCAAACTTCAAGATTTTTGGTTAACATAAACATTTTTAAGTAATAATCATCATTTGATCAAGGGTTGATAATGATTCCTCAAGGAAATCCCTCAAATCATCAAAAGTCAAAAGTTTCCAAATTAGGGTTTCCTTAGGAGAAGTCAACTGAACTTTGACCAAGCATAACATTCACATGCTTCCTCAACTTTTCCCCAACAAAAGCCCATTTTGAAGGAAATTCAATTCTCTACAACTTTGAGAGATATGAGCCCATACATTATAGGTCATTTCAAAAGTCAACAAAAATACACTTTTTGTCAAGGCAATTTACATCAAGATAAATTTCCAAAAGAAAAAATGATCAAAAGAGAAATTGTAGAAGACATATTGAGCTTTTCACAAAGTCTAAGATCACCTTCAAAATATGAAAATTGAGAGAGTTGTGACCAGTGCAAGCTGGAAATGTTTGAGAAAATGCATGAAGTGCAAAGTGAGCACACTTCAAATTTTGAACCAGTGGGTCTAACTTTTTAGGTTTCAAACATGTCCATGACCTTATGGAAGCCTTATAAGCTCACTCATACCTTGCCTTATGTTTTATTATTATTTTATTTATGTTTATTTTGTTTTTATTCAAATAAATACAAAATAAATCAAATAAAATGGAGGATCATTGGGCCAAGGCGTGTGATGGGTTTCTTGATCAGCTAGAGGCCCAAGACAATACACGATAACTTGAAAAAATTGTGTGGTGCCACATTGAGAAAGAAATCTTCATTTTTGGAAAGTTATGAATGACATTTGAATACACTTGACTCCATGGGATTTTTACCAAGTTTGTTAACCTGATTCCACAAGGTTATAAAGATATAAATTGGTCAAATGCAAAGGAGGCAGCTATCACGAGCATAAGGGTTCACAAACTCAAAAAAAATTCAAAAATAAACTTGTATTTTTGTGTAGCATTTTCTAGTCACATTAGAGCATATTCAAGCACCCTTATAACCTCCCGAACATCTATAGAGTAAGTACGGTTGGTCTTCAATGGTTTTCCATGCTTGAAATGACCATGTTCATCATCTTTGATTGCAAATTTTTTTCATGTATCGTATTTTTAATGTTATGTGTTGTTGGATCTTTCTAACCAACTAGATCAATGCATAAGAATGCTTAGAACATGTTATAGCCATCACCTGGAGTTGATAAAGACCAAATATGGATTCACCATTTTTGAACCGTGCTAGGGTTTCTCATTCGAAACCCATGATACATGGACTTTAGCCAAAACAGACCCCATATTCGAACTCAGGAGGAAATTTTAAGGGGGGTAGCATGTTCTGTTTGCTTTATTTTACATGTTTTACAGGTTTCAAAAATCTCGTTCTCAAAGAAGAAGGTGGAAACTACCAAGGGAGATTGTTTGAATCTCTAACTGGCTACGTGGCATAATGGAGCGTCACGATTGGCCCATTAAAAACACTGGGGCCCCACTCAGAGCACGCTCTTGTTGACTAATTTTTGGTTTGATTTTGTATTATCTATTAATTATTGCAGTTAGGTTAACGGATGTATGGCCATCCCAGGGGTAATGCGCTTTCCCTTAAGACATTGTTGTACCCATACGCGGGTTCGATCCTGGCGTGGGCCGTATTTTTTATGTTTTGTAATTTTTACAGATCCAATGCAAGCTAGCTTAGCATGCTCATAGTGTGCTCCCATGTCGTGACCATCAGATCTCAATAGATCTAGATCCAGCGCCTCATATGTGTCCCCCTCACGGTGAACCCCCATGGAACCATCCTCACTGAATCCAGCATAAGCATTTTGGGCCTTGTCACGTTGGGCCTAACAATTTGTTTCTCATACCCCCCCATTTACTACTTCTTCAGGCCCATATCTCTATTCTTTTGTTTTTTAATTATTTCATTCTAACTTCTTTTTCTTTTTAATAATTAGCTTCTTAAATAATTAAATCAACTTAACTTTTACTAATTAAAATCAAATTAACTTAATTTTTTTCTAATTTAATTAATTAAATTAATTTTTTTTATAAATAATTGAAATAATTAATTTAGTTTCTTTAGGGTTTTTATTATTAATAATCAATTTCTTTTCTAAATTAAAAAACAATTAGGTTAGATTAATTATCTTTTTTTTATCAAGACAACTTTCTTTCCATATCTTTCCCTTTTTCACAATCTCCACGCGCTCTTCTATTTTCACATTATTTTCTTTCATTATCATGTAATCGTTGATGGTTTGTAATAGCTTAAACTAGGGTTTACTATTTTTTTTCCTGTTTTGTGGTTTTTGTACCCCCCCCCCCCCCCTTCGCGAAGTATTATAATAGCGTAGGACATTTATCTTCTGCCTTTATTGCTTTCATTATAACTATATATTAATTAGCCATGCATGGCAAGACATAAAAAAAAATGCTAGAAAACTTAATCTCAAGACAAATAACTGAACCAAAACACTTTTCACACACGTACCTTTAGGGTGACTCCACTTGTTGCCTTCGAAAAACAGTCACGTCCCTCGAACGTAGGGATACCATTAGCAAAGACCCTCTGTTAAAAATCATCATAAAGATCATAGTCCCTCGATGACCCTTCGATGCTACCTTTGGTAAATGATCTTGTCCCTTGATGTTGCCTACGAATATATGATGATAGTCCCTTCGAATTGCTAAAGGTATCCCTATATGTTGCCTTTATGATTGTATGATGACCCGCGCCTGTCCTTCAAACATCCAACGATATGGCTTCCTACTAACTAATGGTAGGATAGCACTATCTAAAGGAGGAGGAATAGAACAAAGACTTTTGAGTAGGTAGATAGTTCTTAATCGCTTGCTCGCGAACATTTCAAAACATTTTTCACACAATGACACTTTTTCAACAAATATTTTCAAAGTAAGCATTTTGTGTGCATTCTCAACGATACGAGAATCATTACAAAATTGCCGCACTTAGGCATTTTCAAAATATTTTCAAACTTACACATTCACAAAGAATTTTCTAAAGTGAGCTAGCAATTAAGAGCCCGTAGATAACTACAGATGAAAAGGGTGTTAATACCTTCCCTTTTCATAACCTATCCCCCTTACTCAGAAAAATTCTCAAAGGTCTTTCCTGTTCTTTTCACCCTTTCCTTTATTGGATAAAAGAAAAGTCGGTGGCCACTCTTGCTATCTGCAACATTTACGATAAAACAGAAAACTAAAAGTCAGTTCTCCCACTGTATTACACCCCTAAAAATCAAAGGAAAAACTCTCCATTTTCTCTCAGTTTCTTCTCATCTTCATCAAGAATCAACTCACAAATTCACAAGAACACTTTTAAGAATTCAACAAAACTCAACACAACAATCATCAATCTTCATCATTTCCTCAAGGATTCTGCAAGCTTCCTTCACTTTGTTGCCTACCTCCTCCATTCCTCTGATTCTGGCCACCGGGATAATCGACAATTACCCTCTGATTCTGACCACCGCAATAATCGACAATTCCCCTTCCTTCTGCCTCCTTTGTTGCATTGATTTCCGCGAACATCATTACCTTCATCTTTCTCTGATTCGAATTTTCTTGTAAATTCTTGAATTCTCTTGTTATAATGGCTTAATTGAGATATTGATTATGTGATTTGAGTTGAATTGAATTTAATTGACATAATTGAATTGGACTCTTGAGTTTCCTTTGAGATAATTGATTTTTGAACTTGTGATGATGCATAGAAGTGGAGTTGAATGAATAATCATTGAATTGTTGTGAATCTTGAGATTCAATTTGATAATTGTTGATGATATTTTGAATTGTTATAGCTCAATTGAACATTATGTTAATGTCATAATTCTTGAACTTGATTTGTTTTGTGATATTAATTGAATTGAATTCTTGAAGTTTGTTTGCATTAAACTTGATCTTTGATCTTTCATTTTTTTGGTGATTTCACGAGTTAAATTTTTTTTTGAGACAATTGTTCATGATTATGATTTTCGATGTCAAATTATGTTGAATTGGTTAATTGAGGACTTAATCCGATATACTTTTGTTGATGACTTTTGATGTCGAATTATAGTGTGAGTTTCAGATTCTTAATTGTTGTTGAGAATTAATGGTAAATTTATGAGTTAATGCAATTTCAGATTGGTTTAATTGATGAATTGGTTTTCACAATATTAAAATGTTTGATTCAATTAATTGTGTCAACTCATGAATTATATTGTTATTGATCAGAAACTTGTGTCTTGATGTGAATTAATATTTTGTAACTTGTTTACAATTCTTAAGTGATGTTAAATTAAGCAATGAACACCCCTGTGCATCCGTTTCTGATTGTTAAATTAAATTTCAGGTAACATTGGTACAAGTACATGTTGTTGTCCAGAATGTGTAAATAAAGTGCAAATCGCTTTTAAAACTTGTTTGAGGTTTAATTGGTCATATTCTGACATTTATGGATGGTTAATGTTGATTTTTTACTGTTTCCGATGTAATTTTATGGGTGAATTTGTGATACGGTGTAGTGGTGCCCGAGCTTCAAAAATGCACTTGGTTTGAGTGGTAATTTTTGGCTCATGAGTTTTTAGCTTTAATCGAATATTTGTGGAACTTTAACATCGATTTCGATTAATTTTAGGACATTTTTATGCACGTTTACAATATGGTATGTTGCTACCCGAGAATGGTAAGTGGCACTTGCACATGGATTTAATTCGCGGGGGATACTTATTTGAGTTTGTTCGTATGTTTGGTGGCTACCGGTACTATTTTTGGTCAATTTCATTCCGACTTTTCGTGCACATTAAAATTGAGTACATTTTTGTCCGGTTTTCTTTCTAACATGTACAATGAGTTTTAATATTCATATGATGTAGGTTTGGACTTCATTGGTTCATTATTGAATATTGTTATTGAGTTGGCTCGATTTCGGTGTGTTCTTCGTATTAATTCATGATATGTACATAATGTTGCCCCGTTTTGTAATTTGAACATGGAATGAATTTTAATTGTTGTTTTATGCATTATCGCACTTGTATTTGTCTTTTTTAGACATTTACATCGAGTTGTATTAATTTCAGACTGACATTTTGTGTGTTTCATTGTATGAAGTACATGCTTCCCGGAATTTCGTTTTGATGATGCAATTCATGTTTGCATCTTATTTCTTCATGATTTAGTTCCAAATTTAATTGTGATGAGAATGCATAACTCTGATCTCGTTTCCTTGTTATTTCTAACATGTTTGTTGACTTGTGCAAGGGACTTTGAGAGTTTTTGACGTTTAATTAATGTATTTATTATTCTATCGAAAAGCATACTATGCCACCTTATTTGTGGATTTATGGATTCGCTTCGGACGCGATTTAATTTGATTCTTATTTCATGAGAAATATACATTGTTTGTGTTTTTTTATGTGAATTTTTATGCAAATGTTATGTTTATTTCGGATGTGTCTGACACACATTCTCATAGTGATTTATTAATGCTTCGACGCATATTATGACTATTATATTGTTGATTCTAGCTTGCGCGAAGTTTCCAGAGTTATTTTGCTTTTGCTTGCTGCGAACTTTTGTTCGTTTGGTATTACACTGATTTCGGTTTATGTTTCTGCATCATTTACCGCTTTCCTTTCCATGAGAAGTAGGAATAAAGATGCATGACTGGGAGTCCCTACTTTAGGTGGCCAATTTGTTTTAAGTCGTCAAGTGAGACGATGTTTGTTCTGTTAAAGTCCTTGAAATGAGGTAATGTTTTTGTTTGAAAAAGACTCCAAAAGGAGCAATTTCATGTTGTTTGTTTAAATACCTCAAAAGAGGCATTTTTTCTAAAAGTCCTCTAAGTTAGAAACTACCCTTCCTTTTTACATTATGCTTGCTATCAAGTCAATAAAGTGAAGGAGGGCTCGCAATTGGCCCCCACGCATGCTAGTCTGTGTCACTCCTAGCTCGCGCCATGCGTTGATGCTTTGAATCGTGCCTATTTCTGTCCATTGATTCAAGAAAAGTGGAGGAGGGTTCGTAATCAACCCCCACATTTTGTCATTTGTTTCGAAGATGTTAGATCGCGTCGCTCGATGTTGATACTCTGAGTTTTTACTCGATGCCGGTGCTCGAGCAAATCAAGTGGAGAGAGTTCCTTACTCCCACTTTGAGATCCATTAGACTCTATTGTTTGCTATTAGCTCGCACTTGATGTTTGTTTTGGATTCAACTTGTCTTTGCTTTTTTTCTCCTTGTGCTTATGCTTTTCATTAAGTTGTAACCTTTGTATGCCCCTTAGGATTCACTTGTTTTGTTTTCCGATGCAAGTTAGATATTAATATTGTAATCCATGCATGCTAACTTAGGTAGAGACTTCCCTTTGTTATCTAAACTTTAGGACCATTATTTTATGATAAAACTTGGAATAAAATTAGGTTAGTCCCTTTTAGACTTTTTCTCTTCTCCTTTTGCATAACTAAAACTAAAACTCTTTTTCTTTGGAAAAATTCATAAAATTCTCTAACCATACTTCAATCTTTTCTCAATATAAAAAATACTAACCAATCCAAACTTTTTTTTCTTCGGGCCTCTTTTCTTTGAAAACCTTTTTCATATAATAACATGTTAATTCCTTTCTACTAAGATGCGTGAGTCTCCAAAGATTGAGCTGCGGTAGGATGCCAAATTGGCATCGTTCATAAAAAATATACAAAACATCAAAAAATTTAAGATGAACTACAAGTGTCTTGATCTCTCATTGCACATAGATGGTACATAGGCACAAAGGTTCGCAAACACGGCAGGAACGACTAAGAAAACCTTTCTCTTTTTATGTACATTTTGCATCCATGCATTTTTTCTTTGGCCTGATTAGCGTTTAGATAGAAACACCCTTTGATTAGAACAACAAGAGTGGCTCCCATGGAGTACCACGAACACGAGGGGTTCTAATACCCCCCCCCCCCCCCCTTGCGTAATCGACTCTCGTACCCGATCTCTCGGTCATAAGATCGTGACTTCTCCCTTCTCAGGTTTTTATTTGATGATTTTCCCTTCCCATGGAATAAATAAATACTCAATGGCGACTTTATTGATTCACTCTCGATGATTTTTCGTCGGTTCCTTCACTTTGTATGTTGACATTGTTAACTACTTGGTCAGCAGATGTATACCACCTAATTTCGAATCTTAATAAAGGAAAACGTTCTTCCATATGACCATAAATTACTCTTGGTATGAACTTTTGCTTTATAAGAATTGTGATGATCAATTGCTAAGAAGATGTGTGGATCAACCATAGGCATGATATATCTTGTCTGCCTGTCATAAACCTCCTTATGGAGGATGTTTTGGAGGAATTAGAACAGCTGCCAAGGTTCTGCAATCAATTTATTTCTGGCCCTCTCTTTTTAAAGATGCTCATTAACATGTTAGGAAATGTGATAGGTTCCAAAGAGTGGGAAATATCTCCATTAGGCAAGAAATACCTCTTACAAACATCCTAGAAATTTAAATTTTTGATGTATGGGATATTGAGTTCTCGGAGCCATTTCCCCAATCTTTAGATAACTTGTACGTATTGGTAGTTGTGGATTATGTTTCTAAGTGGATATAGGCAACATCAACTTGCACTAATGATGCAAAGGTTGTGGCCAAATTCTTGGTTAAAAACATGTTTTCTAGACATGACACACCTAGAGAAATCATTAGTGATGAAGGCACACATTTGCAACAAAGTTTTTGAAAATATAATGGAAAATTATTGTGTGAAACACAAGTTTTCTACAGCCTACCATCCATAATGCAGTGGACAAGCTGAAATTTCTAATAGAGAGATACAAGGGATTTTGGAAAAAGTTGTAAACCCCTCTAGGAAAGATTGGTCTAAGCATTTGGATGATGCTTTGTGGGAATATAGAACAACTTATAAGACGCCTTTAGGCATGTCTCCTTATAGGATTGTCTATGGAAAGGCATGCAACTTTCCAATTGAGTTAGAGCACAAGGCTTTTTGGGCAGCCAAGACTTTGAATTTTAATTTAGTGAAAGCTGGCCAAGCTAGGATGCTCCAACTCAATGAGCTGGAGGAGCATAGATTGTTCTCTTATGAAAACGTTGAACTTTACAAAGAAAAGACGAAGAGGTGGCACGACAACAAATGTCTAAAAAATGATTTATTTGAGGGATAAATTGTTCTTTTGTTCAACTCTAGACTAAAACTTTTCCCTGAAAATTTTAAGTCAAGATGATCTGGCCCCTTCAAATTAATAAAATTTTATCCTCATGGGGCTGTTGATTTGATGAATGAAAGAACAAGTGAAACATTCAAAGTGAATGGGTAAAGAGTGAAAATCTATCATAGTGAGTCTTTAAAAAACACAAGGGTCACTATGAATTTTCTTAAATATTCTTGAATTTTTCTATAGTCAGGCTATAAGACTATAAAATAGCGCTACTAGGAGGCAACCCATCTTAACTTTCATGTTTTAGTTTATTTAATTCTTAGATGATGTGATTGACATAATAAATGGAAAAATAGAGTCAGTGATGAGTCATATCATGATTCAGAAAGCTGAAGGGTTAAGCACAAGAGAGGAAGGAAATTATTGTTACTAAGACTTTTTAGTACATCATGAATAAGGCAAGTCTTGGGGAACGTGAGTAAGACAAAAAGGTCTAATATAGAGAAAGTCACACGCGTGTGTAGGCAGACTGTAGCTCTGCAGTGTGACGTCGACATGGGACAGAGGAATTAATTCACTGTTACACGCTTTTGTAGAGAATCATTGCAAAAAGTAGCCCTCACCATGCCCTAGACTAAATACACCCCCTCTCTCTCTTTAATTTGATTCAAATTTGTTTTTCTTTTCTATACGTTACACCCATATCTCTCTCCTAAGTCGTTTTAAATACAAACTTCTCAAATTCCCTTCATCATATAAATTCCCATCACATCCTCTTCCTTCAAACTGTTCCAAAATAACTTCTATAAACTTTTATCCTTCATTTTCATTTTTTGAAACCCTTTCAACCCACAATTTACTTTCTTCTCAAACTATAAAACAATCATGAAGCCAACCTATTCTCAGAGCCAAATCAAAGCATGTGCTCGCAAAAATGCCACTCCCGCTATTGAAATATCTGATGCGGAGGGATCTGAGTGTGAGGTATTCATCAATGCTGATGCTAGACAGAGATTCACCGAGATTATTTATGGAATGGGCATGTTTTCTAAACGTGGCTTTATTTTGGACAATGAAGAAAAGAACTTAGGGCTCCCAGGAAGTATTGGTGCAATGATCAAACTCAATAAGTGGACTAAGTTTTTTTAGCAACCCCTACATTACATCACACAATTGGTGAAGGAGTTCTACACCAATATGGTAGACTCCAACAACAAACGGGATGAAGTGATGGTGAGAGGGGTATGTGTTTCTTACTTTGAGGGAACTATTAATATGTTCTTTAAGTTGAAGAACATTGAAGATGAATATCAAGAGATTCTGGAGAAAGCTGACGACGATGATTTTGATGAGTACATACAATCATTGTGCAACCTGGGAACTGCTTGGTTGGAGTTGAGGGGAGAAAATACCTTCAAAAGAATGGACTCGAATCCTGAATCCAATTCTTAGTACCAATTCATCAAGCACTCTCTCAAAGAAATCACTCACAACGAAATAGTTAACAAGGTAAGGCTGTCAATGTTACATTGCATTACTGTTGGGTACAAAATCAATGTGGGCAAGATAATAACTCAAGAAATCCAATATTGTTCCAAAAAGAAGGAAGGCATGTTGTACTTCCCTTTCTTAATCACTGTGTTATGCAAGAAACATGGGGTGCGCCCAAGGGAGACAGATGAGATATGTAATCCTCAAGTAGCCTTTGATAAAAGCACTTTTCAGACTCCGATGAAACCAAGAATGAGGAAGAGGCAGGCGAGGCGGTACAAGAATCTACTGGAGCAGAGATCAATTTTGAAACTTATATCTTGTTGTGAAAGGTAATGTTACAGACGCAAAAGGATCAAAGGAAATTCTTTATGTTTGAAAAATAAATGTTTGAATGGGAGCTGAAAGTTAATCAGACGAATTATAATGATGAGCCCGTTCCAATTTTTCTTGATCATATATTAGGAGAGTTGGAAGTTAAAGAGGACCAGAGGAAAGTTGAAGAGAAGTGTAAGCTAGTGAAAAAGGGAAAGAAGAAAGTGAAGAATGGATTTGTAGGGGCTCCTGGCGCATCAACAATAGACGTTCCTCAGGATGCCTCTTCTAAAAAACTAAGGAAGAGAGCAAAAAATCTTTGAAAGAGGGAATTGATTGTGAAGGGCAAGGGTAAGAAGAAGGTTTAGGAAGGAGTACCAATGACAAATGAAGAAGTCAATGAAAAAGGGGATGGTGATACATTGAAGAAGTTGTTAAAGAAGACAAACAGAATAAGATTAAAGATGAAGAGAATGGACATAATGATGAGGAAATGTGGGATACAAATGACATGACTGAGGACGACTCTGTGGAGGAATAGAAATCTTAAAAAGAAAAATCTGGAACTGAGGTTGTGGAAATTGAGGAAAGAGAGACTGAAGTAGAAAAGGTTAAGGTAGAGGATGAAGAGGAGAAGAAAGGTGGAGAATAAGGAGAAGATTCATCACAGAGCCCACACTAATTGGAGCAATCTGATGAATCTCCAAAATACAAGGGTGTTGACGTGAATCATGTGGTCACTCTTGAAAAGACAAAGAAACCTGCAAGAGTCAACACTCGGCACGCAGCCAAAAAGATCAATAAGAAAGTTTCTCCTACCAAGCCAAAGTCCCCTATGAAGAAAGTCTCGGTCAAGTCATCCATGGTGCAGGCGATAGGCACATATGAAGTCGTCTATGAGGCACCAAAAACTTCTAGAAAGAAATCATCACTCCCTGAGCCTGCCCTGAAGGAGGCTAGAAAGAAAAAGAAAGAAGACCATATCTGGAAAAGCAGCAGGCTCAAAGCCTAGTTGGTAAGCTGGAGAAAAGAGGCACACCCCACTCCATCTGTTAATGTTGTACCCCAATTTTTGCCCTTAAGATTCCTCTATCATCTCATATCAATTCAATCATATCAAGATTACATTAGGGTTTAGTTCTTCTCCCTATCTTAAGGTTTGTTCATGAGGAATCACCAAGCACCTTGATTTATATATGTTTTGTATTGTTTAACTTTTAACTAACAAATGCAATGAATGTTTGCTCTAATTGATGATACTATAGGTGAGGGCACAACACACTTCATCAGGTTGATTCATAGGTTCATGAGTTTATTTCCACGCCTTCTTCAAAAAATCTTCATTGAGATTCAAGCTTCATCAATGAGGATGCTTTAAAATAATATCATGACAAGGTCTACTATGATTCTTCATGCCTCAATTTGTCAAAGAAAGTCAAAATATACAAGGGTTAATTGAAGAAGTTTGACCTAATTGGACAAGTTCTTGATTCCTTGATCACAAGTGTATAACTTTTTCAATTATTAATATTTGGAAGTGGTTATTTTTGTTATTGTTTCTTATTATCATCCAAAACAACTTATATTCACATGGAAAAAGTGATTTTCCAAGAAAGTTTGTCAAAATTGGAAGGGGTTTCTAAGTCATTTTGGTGCTTGAGGAGCTAGGGTTTTGAACTTCTAAGGGTTATATCTTGTCCATCTTTTGAGATTTTTGAGTGATTCCAAAGATATGCTTCTCTATAAAGGGTTATCAACAAATCACTTCAAAAATTTTAAGAAAATTTTATGTGGAAGATGCCTAATGATGAAGAAAGATTACAAGTCCTCTAGATAGGCCATCTAATTTCTTTATGTGACTTCAAAAGATCATAACTTGATCAATTTTTATCTCCTTGAGCCTGTTCTTTTTCCATATTGATCTTAAGGATGTTAAATTCAACTCTTATTTTATGTGAAAAGCTTGAAAATGAGTGGAAGATTCCCTAAGAATTCAAAATATTATAGGTCACCTCATGAATTTTCACCAACTTCACAAGGCCATAACTTTTTCAATACTTGGTATTTTTGAGTAATTCAAGTCTCACAATTCTCTTTGGGAAGTATACTTCAAGCTAACAACAATGATAAAATCTTAACTTTGGAAGAAGGGCTTGTTTAAACTCAAAACATTATAAGTCACTTTTGAAGAAAAACTTAGAATTTTTCTAGTACAAAAAGTCAACATCTTTTTCTCAACTTTGACTCATCACAACTCTTAGCTCAAGCATCCATTTGATCTCATTCTCGGAACATTGCAAAAATGGTGAACATATCTTTCAAATGCATCAAGAATCAGATCCTAAGGTTCCCTAAATCGTGCACACCATGAATTCAAAGTTAGCTACTTGAAGTTGAGTTTTCCTTCCAAGCCAGAATTTGAAATCCATATTGTGCCCTCTAAATACAAAGTTCACACGCGTTTTTGCTTCTAATCATATTTAGAAACTTTCCAAAAGTATTTAGCATCATAAAACACAGGATTTGGCTGAGTTTTTATGCTAGATCAGTCACACATTTCTCATGCCTCAGGTTCACACGAATTCACTCAATTACACTCTCATTCGCACGCTTAAGAATTTCCTCATCCTCTCCTATAAATAAGATGCATATTCCACCTATTTTCACAAGCTTTTGATAGCCAATTGACCCATGTTCAGATCCCACACGAACTCTAAATTTGAATTTCCAATTTCTTGCATTCTCACTCCAAAATACCAAAAGCTTCATTGAACTTCTCTGAAGCTAACCATACTCTTACCTTCAAGAATTGTGAACTATATTGATTTACAGAAATCCAGTTTCAGAGCCACTTTTTGCTACTTCGTTCAGGTAGATTTCTTGGTCAAATTGATTCAAATAAAACACTGATCTACTCTCTGCATCCTTCTGATTATCATGCTTTTTAAAATTTGCAATTTCATTGAGATTTGAGTGAGATATTCTAGAATTTCGTGCTCACTATTATTTATGCTTTTTCTCATTTCAAGCCTTGCTCAGTTTATACAAATTTGGCGCGATGGTACCATTAGAATCTTCTTGAAGAGATGAATCTAATGGTACCGGTCTAGTTTTCTAATTTTACAGTTTGTGGAGTTCCATTTTAGGGTGGCTGGAGGTTGAAGACGATGACTTGTCTCGTCTTCAACCAATGATGGTGTGCCACGCTATTTTTTTGAAATAAATCTAGTGTGTTTGCTTTTCAATGCGCATGCCCCCGAAGCCCTTGCATCTGATTACTTTAGTGAGTCAGACTTCATCCAACGTGCCATATTTTAAGTTGTTTTTATTTAAAAAAATGATTAGGTGTGATATCCAAAAAAGTCTGTGACATGCACAATCCTTCGGATCCACTGGATTTGTTTACTAATGCATTTTGACAATGATTAGATGGTCCTTATTTTTTTGATTTGTTATTTAATTTTCTGATTTTTTTTGTTTTAATTGTTTTAAACTTTAAAAACTCATAGAAAATTCAATTCTGTCTAAAAAATTATGAAAAAATTCACAAAAATATTTTCAAATATTCTCTTTATGATTTTTAATGTTTCCTTATTTTATTTTTAGATTTGATATTTTTTATAATTTTTCCCTTATTTTGATTTGTTTCTAATTATTTAAAAATACTTTTTGATATTTTTAAATTCTAAAATTTTTATAAAAATCATTTTCCTTATTTATGACTTTCTGAAATTTTGCTAGAATTTTATTTTGACTTCTACTATTTTGATCCTTTTTCCATTTATTTAAATGATTTTAATTAATTTAAAAATGTTTTTTTGTTTAAAAAATTACCAAAAAATTTATAAAAATATTTGAGAT
Source organism: Vicia faba (assembly GCA_948472305.1). Taxonomy (NCBI): domain Eukaryota; kingdom Viridiplantae; phylum Streptophyta; class Magnoliopsida; order Fabales; family Fabaceae; genus Vicia; species Vicia faba. The sequence goes on from OX451739.1 coordinate 167,415,774, forward strand.
CATTTATGACTTTTCTATAGGCTCTTTTAATTTTTCTTTGATACTTTGAATATAGTTTGCTCTTTTGCCTTTTATTTCCATTAAAAAAATTTAAAAATCATTTTTCCTTTTTATTTTGTGCATTAAATGCAATTTACTTTTTTTTAATATATATTCTGGCTGTGTGATTTTTGATCATGACCTTCATCAACATCATTGGATCTTGGGTGTTGAGTTTAACTCCACCAAAATGGATGGATGATTTTAATGATAGTTTGATTAAAATCTTTGATTCAAATATTTGCCCTCCCTCTTCATCTCATCCCCTTCTTATTTGTGCTACTTGTTGTTAGAGGATGATGTATATATCATCTCTCCAAACATATGACACATATATTGCTATTGACCAGCCTCAAAATAGGTGCAACTTCTATATAAGTCCACTTACGATTGCTTAACATAGCGCTAAATTCTGTTATGATTCAAGAAATGATCATTCGTGGCCCAAACTTATGTTTGCAAGCCAAGGCATGTTTAATTTGAAACCTTTGATCTAATAGCCTTGAGATTCATTGTTATGAGGCTTTGGTCTTATCAATCTTCTAATGAATCTTCATAAATTTTGGACTAAGTGAATCATTTAAGCATTGTTGATCATTTATTGTTGCATCGAGATTTTGAAATGAATGATATACTTTACAAAAAGCAAATCAAACTTGTTATTGAGAGGTTCTGATTTTATCAATCTTATAATGAGTTTTCAAATACAAGTTTCAAGATGGTCATTCAACTAATCTCTAATTTCTAACTCATTAACAATTGACCTTTATTTTTATGCTTTTACCTTACGCCTTTACTTTAAGCACCATTTATTTTAGTATTTACATTTCATGCTATTTTCATCTTTGCTCACTTGAGCATTTATCTTTATGTCATTTTTATTTTTCTCATTTGAGCTTTTCATTTTCTTTTTGAAGTTACCTAATAACCAACTTGAACAATAAAAAACTTTAATGACACTTGGACTATTTGGTTATTATCCTTGGCATTTTGGAGTTGTTGACTTTTTAGACTTAGGAGTAGAGACCTTAAACTACCTTGGGACCTTGTGACTTCTATTGTTATTTTGTCTGGAGTTCTTGGGGTTTACCCTGAGTCATTGTATTGTTTGTTTTCTTTGTATGCAGGTTATTCTGATTATATGCCTTGTCTATGATTGGGGAATTCATCTGTATATTACCGTTACTCTTCCCAAGTTTTATGAAGACTTAATGCATTCAAAGTTTGGTATTCTCAAGAGGTTTATATCTTTGGCGGCTTGGTTTCAATCCAAAGGATGGGAATTCTACATTGACTCATTGTGTCAAGTGTTGGCTTCTTGTTGGTTACGCAGTTCTTTTCCCTAGCTTTTACCTTATTTCCTTAGGATAGTCCATTCATCTCCTCCCATCTTCTTTAATTTCAAAAATCTTCTCCCTCCTTTTGAAAACTCTTCTTGTTTTTAAACTTGAACCACTTTCACAATAAACTTGGACTTAGGTCCATGCATTTTCAAAAATATTTTCTTAATCAAACTTTAACCAACTTAATAATACTTTGACATTTTTTTGTGATAAGACTAAAAGTCAATCAATCTCATTCAAACCATTTTTCCACTTTGGCTTTTTTACTTTAAAACTTTTTCTCAAAAATATTAGACTTTTGTCAATCCTTGTAGTGATGCGAACTACTATACTTCTACGATATATAGTGAAGTGAGATATTTTCCACTTGGGTGTTGAGTGAGGCTTTGTTGATTTTAAAATCCAGGCCATATCCTCCACTTTGAGATGACACAAATTCTCATTTCTCATAATCATGGGTAGTAAGTATGTTCTTCCACTCAGATATGACGATGATGTCTCATCTCTTAAAATTAACCAACACACTTGTGTTTTAAAATTTTTAAAGGTTAACTACGAGTACCCTGATCCCCTATTGTACGGAAGGTGGTATGTATGCACTAAAGGTTCGCAACCACGGAGGGTGCAAAAATTGTAAAAAATACTTATTTTCTCATCCCCACAATCAATTTTTGTATACAACATTTATAGCCAAAATACACAAATTTTTAAAGAGTCTCTTATGGAGTACCGTAGATGTTTAGGGTGCTAATACCTTCCCTTTGCATAACCAACCCCCTAACTTAGATTCTCTCCCTCTCTTCTTTTTGGGTTATTCGCTCTTTTCCCATTCCTTTGGAAACAATAAAGCATGGTGGCGATTTTTATTTGATCTGTGCGAGTCAAGTCAATCCAATGGCTTAGTCTCAACATTTCTACCGCTACAAAAAAAATTCCGACTTCACTGGGGAAAGATCGACCAATTTCGGGTCCATCCCTAAGTGGGTTGAGCCTATCTTTGTTTATTTGTGTATGTGCTATTATTTGTTGTATATTATGTGTTGTATATATGTTTGTCTGGATTTTCCTGGTTTTCAGGATGCTTGGTGATTTCTCATAAGTCCTCTACCCGGACTTGGGCAAACTTAAGATAGGATGAGCAGTATAGTCATGTTAACTTTGAGGGAGTAATCCCAAAAAAGGAGACATGAGATCCCCCACTCAAAGGAGGCCCTTTTGACTGTAGTGTTGTTTACCGAGTAATCGGCAAGACTTGATGCTTTCAACCTGGGAGCCTGCTGAAACCGAGGACCGTAGAACCCCTAACCCATCTTGGCCTTTTAGGTGTAGTGTGGAAACTATGACGGAGTAATCCAGAAGTGGTTGTCATGTGATACTACACTCAAACGAGTTTTTCCTAAGAATATTACTAATTACCGAGTTAACCGGGACGTTGTTAATATCCTAAGGAAGGATGTAGACTCTGGGAACCTCTTAGAACCTTGTTCGGCAGGTGATAAACTATTAGACCATACCTTGTGAGTAGTACCTTTCACCTTATGCTCGTGACGTCGAACTTACGAACCCCCCATTTTTGTGATCTTGTGTGTGGTTATTGCATCATGCATTCATGCACCCATGAGCATCCTTTAAAACAGTTGTTTCAAGAGACTTAAAGTTGACATGTTACGAATATCTCAGGTACTTTCGACTATAGATTATGGAAAAAGAAATACTCAGAAGTAAAATTTTGTACCCAAAAATTTTCCCTCCCATTTTCTTCAAGGCATTCTTCTAAGATCTTAAATACTCAAAGTTATTCAAGAGTTGACTAGTCAAATATCCTCCTAAGCAAGGGTCTTCAATTAAAGTTTGGTACTTCTCAAAGAATATTGGGTTGCATGGGTTTCAAATTACTTTCATGGTTCATCATAGGTTCTCAATAATTTTTATGTCAAGTTTCAAGTCTTGCATCACAAGTTTGCTCAGTCAATTGCTCAGATGACTGAAAATCAACTATATTGGAAAAAAAGTCAACTATGGTCAACATACAATCAAACTTCAAGATTTTTTGTCAATATCAATATTTTGAAGTGATATTCATAATTTAATCCAGGGTTGATCATGATTCCTCAAGGAAGGTTCTCAAATCATCAAAGGTCAAAAAATTGCCAAATTAGGGTTTTGATTAAAGATGACTGGTCATTGACTTTTGACCTAGTGCATGACTCGATGGCTTGAAGCATGACCTCAAGGGCTCAAATATAAAATCTTAACCTAGTTACATGGCTCAATACATTTACAAAGATACAAGTTATTGTCAGTTGAAGAATTGAACCAATTGAATGAAAAGTCTATAGTCACTCAAAAGTCAAAGTTTGACTTTTTGGTCAACATTGGAATTCAAAAGTCAAGAATCATCAAGATATTCAAAACTATTAAAATTGATAATAAAGAATCAAAAAGTCAACAAAAGTCAAAAATTTGGAAAATTTTCTAACACTTAGAAAAATTCTAAGTGTTTTTGTTCTTAACAAAAGTCCTAACTTCATAGCCATTTTTCACTAAGATCCAAGTTGATTCAAAGAAAACTTTGAACATGAAAGTTGTAGGGATTGATGAATTCTACAACTTTGTCAATGAAGGTTGATTTCCAAAAAGTGCTTGGATTAAGAGATATGAGCCCATGAAGTTGTGATATTTTTTTATACAACACTTAGAAAAATTTTCAACAAGTTTTGGTCAGTTTTTCATCTCAACTTCTTGGCCAATTTTCACCAATTTCCCATTTGATTTAGCCAAAGTGGTGAACATGAAAGTTGTAGACAATGTTTAAATCTTTCCAAAATGTCTAAAAACACAAATTTATCATGCTTTAGATAGAAGTTTTGAAGACATGAAGTTAGGCATCCATTCTTGAAATTCAAGTCATTTTGTGAAGAACTCAAGAGCAAATCTCATAACCTTACCATGCAATATCACTTTTCAGGCCATGCTGCTTCTAAATATCCATATAATCAGATATAGTAAGACTTTGGGGCACAAGAATTCCATCCCTCTCCATCCTTACCTCAAATGGGTATGAACTCGTGCTCAAAGTCTGATGATGCCGTATCCTTCCATTCTCCCGGTAATTATTGAGCTTGTCATGGAAGGAGACGTTCTATACACTATCCTACATCCTGACATGCCCACCTCTATTGAAGACTTACAGAGAGATTGGATACAACTCAAATGGGAGCTAGATACTTTTGAAGCTCAATTATACGCAAGCGAGAAGAAGGTTTTGGAACTCACTAGGCTACTTCATGAGGAGCAGACTCTAAATGCCTAGATTGCACCAAAGAGGATGCGTACCACCTTTTTATCTTAGAGTTGTTGTATTATTTTTCCCAAGAAGGCATTAATGTACTCAAACTTTAATTTATTAATATAACGTGTGTTTCCTTTTTGTCTAAAACAAATTTGAATTTTTAAAATCCTTGAAATCATTTCATACGCATTAATCATTCATCATAACATAAACAGGTTTCTTGCAACAAGTGTCCTCTTCTCTCTACTTTTTATTTCAGTAAGATGGATCTCGAGCAAATGGTGAAGGACCTCCAAGCTCATAATGCACAGTTCCAACAGTTGTTCTTAACTCTGGCCAAAGGACAAGAAGAGTTGAAGACCTTGCTGGTTGAGGAAAAGAAAAAGAAGACGAAGAAGATAACCGGAATTCTGAACATGGAAGAAGATTCCAAGGGCAGACAAGAAGGGCTTTAGACTTTGCAACGACATCCGGCGAGAAAGACAATCAATATGGGAAGGGAAAGGAAATGGTTGTTTAGTCTGATTCAAAAGAGGAAGAAGAAGAAGAAGAAGACTATTCTGAAGAAAATACCCTTCGGTCGACGACAAGTATAAGAATCTAGAAGAGAGGTTGAGCGCAATGGAAATCCTAAAAGTGCATGGCTTGGACTTTGAGGAATTGGGTTTAGTGTCGGGGATTGTCATTCCTCCAAAATTCAAAGCACCTATGTTCGCCAAATACGAAGGAGTCTCATGCCCCAAAATGCATCTCTGGTCCTATGTGAGGAAAATCCAGCCCCATACTGCTGATAAAGATTTATGGGTACACTTCTTCCAAGACAGTCTGTCTGGAACTCAACTTGATTGGTTTTATCATCTAGAAAGAGCCAATGTTCATAACTGAGAAGATCTTGCTGTATCCTTTTACAAACAATACCAATACAATGCTGATCTTGCGCCTACCCGTACTCAACTCCATAGTATGGCCATGGTTTCAAATGAAGGCTTCAAGGACTATGCACAAAAATGGAGAGATTTGGCTGGAAGAGTTCAACCTCCCCTATCTGAAAGAGAATTAGTAGACATGTTTTTGGGAACCTTGTCTGGTCCCTTCTTCAATCACCTAATTGGGAGTTCATCGGCAGGTTTTACTGAACTGATATTGACCGGAGAAAGGGTAGAATTTGGGATAGAAAGTGGAAAGATTCAAAGAGATGCATCCTCTACTGCTGTAAGGAAGCCATTTATCAGAAAGATAGAAGTGGTTGCTGTTTATCCTCAGAGAAATCAGGATAGGGCCGAACACCGTCCAATGGTGGGGGTTGTTGTCATTCCTAAACATGCACCTGATCAGCAAAGAAATAACCAACCAAGGATGGAAATACCAGTCATACAATTCACCAAAATTAGCACGACCTTATCTCAAGTATTTCCACACTTGCTAAGATCTAACCTAGTGACTTTGAAAGAAGCTCCAAAGAACCCTAACACAACATCTCCTCACTATCATCCGAATGCCCGTTGCGCATACCATTCTGAGAGTCCCGGCCATGACACTAACAATTGTTGGGCTCTAAAGAACAAAGTACAAGACCTCCTTGAAGCCAAAGAGATTGAATTCGATGCACTAGAAAAGCCCAATGTCATTTCTGCCCCTATGCCCAAACATGGCCATAATGCCCATGCTATTGAAGAGGATATGTTTGTTACTTCAATTGATGAACTTATGACCCCATTCCTGACTATCAAAAAGAACTTATTGAATGTCAGTGTTTTCTCGGGATGTGTTGATAGTTGTCATTTCTGTTTGTCCTCCCCAACCAATTGTCCTTTGTTGAAAGCAGGCGGTCAGTGCCTAATAGATAACAAGAAGATTTTGTTCGAAAAGACTTTTGTTCCACCTGTTTCTTATAATGATGTTTCCATTGTGACCATTTCCAACAATTCTTCCAGGGTCTCCACCAAAAGACCCGTTAGAATTACATCAGTTCCAAAAGTAGCTCCTTTGATAATTACAATGCCTGGACCAATCCCGTATTTGTCAGACAAAACCGTACCATGGAATTATGGAGGGGATGTCTACTACCACGGTATCAAGCAAGATTGGCCAGCTGCCGAAGATTCGAGTTCTGAGAAGGATAACTCAAATATCAGTAACATTGTTGGGACTAGAAAGATTACCCGAAGCAGAAGGATATTCTCTCCAGAAATTTCTCCCTCAAAAGTAGTTTCTGGACCCGTAATCATTCATGCTGTTGTTGCTCCTCCGAAGGCTATTCCCAGTCCCACAATCATCTCCACCAATGCTCCAAATGACAAAGTTGTTACAATCCCTGCTATCACTCCTACTGACATTCCTACTACCAAGTCAACTGAGACTCAAGGTAAAAGTATTCTGGTTGAGTCTGTTCGGACGAAGGCACAATCAGTAGCTATCCCTGAGACCTCCTGAAAAGAGATGGAGGAAATTCTAAAGATCATAAAAAGAAGCGACTACAATGTAGTTGAACAACTGGGACAAACTCCATCCAAAATTCCCATGCTGGCTTTACTACTATGTGCCGAGGCGCATGCAAAGCCTTGATAAAATTCCTGAAAACTGCTCATGTACCCCAAGAAACATCCGCCGACTAGTTCCAAGACTGTGTAGCCAGCTTGACTACAGATAATGGTCTAGGTTTTTCGGATGCTGATTTAACGCCAAGGGGAAGGAAGCATAATGAGGCATTGCATGTCTCAGTGGAATGTAGGGGAACAACCTTGGCTCATGTTTTGGTGGACACCGGATCATCTCTGAATGTATTTCCTAAAAAGGCTCTTTATAGGCTTGACTGCGAAAGATTGGCATTGAAACCAAGCAATATAGTAGTGATGGCTTTTAACAGCTCAAAAAGGATGGTGCATGGGGAAGTGGATATCCCCATAAAGGTTAGAACCCAAACATTTTATTCAACTTTTTATGTAATGGATATTCTCCCTTCATACTCCTGCTTGTTAGGACGACCATGGATTCATAATATTGGCGTTGTTACTTCTACGTTACACCAAATGTTGAAGCATCCAATTCAAGGGAAGATTATCACCGTTCATGGAGAAGAAGAGTATATGATCAGCCATCTCAATTCCTTCAGATACGTAGAATTAGATGGTGAATTTATTGAAACTCCATTCCAACACTTTGAGGAAGTCCCGCGAGATATGGCAGTGACCAAGGTTGTTCCCAAGATCACAAGGCCTCCACTCAAGATGTCATCTTTGAAGGATGCAAAAGAAGTGGTAGAAGAAGGTGAGTGCACTATTTGGGGACAACTCCTAGATATCCCATACAAGTCTGACAAGTTTGGCCTAGATTTCACTTCAGGTGGTCAGAAGACTGTATGCCGCGCTCGTGCTGGAAGACCACCCCTGAAGATCAGCAACCGTGAAATAAACGCGGTAGAGGATGATGAAGAGGGTTGCAGCCTGGAAGATTGTATCTTCCCAACTGTCAGTGGAGGGCTCATCAACTGGGAGCCTAGAGATTTCGTCCCGATCACTTTTATCCCACAGTAATTTGTCTTAACATTTTGTTGGATCTGTAATATTAAAACAATTCAAACTCTTAAAACCTTGTGTCTTACCCGAGGCACAATGGTCCATTTGTAAGGGTTATTATCTCATTTCCATATGACATCAATGAATCATGGACGTTTTGCATACAAACTTTGTGCTCATTGTTTTTCTCTTTTACATTTTTTCATTTCTTTCAAAGATAGTTATACCCTCACACACACTCACACTCACAATGCAGGTCTACATCCATTCGGGATCCCATGGATAACGGTTCTGCTATGGCCTTCTGTGACTCTAAAAATATAATCTACCAAGCTGAAGACGAAGGTGAGGAAGATTCCTAAGTACCCGGGGAACTTGCCAGATTGTTGCAACAAGAAGAGAGAACCATTCAGCCCCACGAGGAACCCGTGGATACAATCAACCTAGGTACCGAAGAAGATAAAAGAGAGGTCAAGGTGGGTTCCAATCTGGAACCCAGTGTCAAGGAGCGGTTGATTCAGTTGTTACACGAGTATGTTGAGGTCTTTTCCTGGTCGTATGAGGACATGCCAAGACTTGATGCAGATATTGTGGTACATCGTCTACCTACAAAAGAGGATTACCCGCCGGTAAAATAAAAGGTCCGTCGAATGCGACCAGATATGTCAGAAAGGATTAAAGCAGAAGTCATGAAACAATTCAATGTTGGATTCTTGGTCGTCACCTCCTATCCGCAATGGGTTGCCAATGTTGTTCTCGTGCCTAAAAAGGACGGCAAGGTACGAATGTGCGTGGACTACAGAGATTTGAATTGGGAAAGCCCTAAGGATGATTTCCAACTTCTCTATATTGATATTCTAGTTGACAATACAGCACAACACAAAGTGTTTTCCTTCATGGACGGTTTCTCAGGTTACAACCAAATCAAAATGGCGCCTGAGGACATGGAGAAGACAACCTTTGTCACACAATAGGGCATATTTTTCTACAAGGTGATGTCGTTCGGACTGAAGAATGCTGGGGCAACCTATCAGCGTGCCATGGTAGCTCTATTTCACGACATGATTCATCACGAAATAGAGTTCTATATGGATGACATGATAGCTAGATCTCAAACAGAAGAAGAGCATCTTGATCATTTACATAAACTGTTTGAGAGGCTAAAGAAATACAAGCTGAGGTTGAACCCAAATAAATGCACATTTATGGTAAGGTCTGGTAAGCTCCTAGGCTTTGTCTTCAAAAATAAAGGTATTGAAGTAGATCCGGCCAAAGTGAAAGCGATACAAGAGATGAATGCTCCTCGTACTGAGAAGGAAGTTAGAGGATTCTTGGGTCGTTTAAACTATATTGCCAGATTCATTTCTCACCCGACAGCTACTTGTGAGCCAATCTTCAAACTATTGAAGAAAGATCAAGTAGTCAAATGGATTGATGAGTGCCAAACTGCTTTCAACAAAATCAAAGAGTATTTGCAAGAGCCTCCTATTTTAATGCCACCAGTCGAGGGAAGACCATTGATCATGTATCTGACCATTTTGGAAAATTCAATGGGGTGTGTGCTGGGGAAGCATGACGAGTCTGGCCGAAAAGAACATACCATTTATTACCTGAGCAAAAAATTTACCGACTGTGAAACAAGATATTCACTGCTCGAGAAAATTTGCTGCGCTCTAGCATGGGCTGCTCGCCGGCTAAGACAGTATTTGCTGACCCATACTACCTTGTTGATATCTAAAATGGATCCAATAAAATACATCTTCGAGAAACCTACTCTCTCTGGGAGAATAGCGAGATGGTAGATGATCCTAACAGATTATGACATACAGTATACTACCCAGAAAGCTATAAAGGGCAGTGTACTAGCTGATCACCTTGCTCACCAAGTTGTGGAAGACTACCAGTCCATAAAGTTCGAAATCCCGAATGAAGACATCATGATGGTAAACAACTGTGAAGAATTCAGGCCATATGACGGACCTGAACAAGGATCCTGATGGACCCTGTCTTTTGATAGGGCATCTAACGCACTCGGCAATGGTATTGGTGCAGTACTCATATCTCCTGAAGGGTGTCATACTCCATTTACTGCAAGACTCTGCTTCAATTGTACAAATAACATGGCAGAATACGAAGCGTGCATCTTTGGTCTCAAAGCTGCCATAGACTTGGGGATCAAATTGTTGAATGTATTCGGAGATTCAGCTTTAGTTATCAGCCATATCAAAGGGGAATGGGACACCAAACACCCTAACTTTATCCCTTACAAAGAACATGTTTTAACATTGCTCCCACATTTTGAGAAGATTACCTTTGAGCATTTCCCTCGAGAATAAAATCAGCTAGCAGACGCACTAGCCACAATGTCATCTATGTTTAAACTTAAATGGGATAACGAGGCTCCCCAGATCACCATTGAACGAAGGGATGAACCAACACACTATCACGAGATTAATACTGAAGAAGCAGTGGACCAGCCTTGGTTCCACGAAGTCAAGAAGTATCTCGAAAACCAAGAATATCCGGAAGGAGATTCAGTCAACGATAAGAAGTTCTTAAGGAGATTCTCTGCTAAATTCTTCCTTAGTAATGGCATTCTTTACAAACGCAACCATGACTCTGTATAACTTTGGTGCGTAGACAAGGTTGAAGCTGAAAGAATCATGGCTGAGTTACATGAAGGTACTTTTGGCACCCATTCCAGTGGGCATGCGATGGAAAAGAAAATCCTACAGGCAAGCTATTATTGGTATACCATGGAACCAGACTGCTATCAACACTCTTGAACCTGCCATAAGTGTCGGATCTATGCTGACAAGGTGCTCGTACCTCCGGTTCCTCTGAATGTCTTAACGGCTCCTTGGACCTTTGCTATGTGGGGGATTGATATGATTGGGGAAATCAAGCCAACAGCCTCCAATGGACACCGCTTCATCCTAGTGGCCATTGACTATTTTACCAAGTGGGTGGAGGCAGCTTCTTTCGCTTCCGTTACCAAGAATGTTGTAGCCCGGTTCATTAAGCAAAATCTCATATGTCGGTACGGTATCCCGGAGAGGATCATTAAAGACAATGGTACGAATTTGAACAATACTATGATCACCGCCCTATGCGAGCAATTCAAGATCCAGCATCATAATTATTCCCCTTACCGGCCAAAGATGAATGGTGTTATCGAATTCTGTTACATACAAAGACTGACATGAGATGCTACCATTCGCTCTCCACGGATATCGTACCACAGCTCGCACATCAACCGGGGCAACACCCTATTCTATGGTTTATGGCATGTAAGTTGTCTTTCCTATTGAGGTCCAGATCCCTTCTCTGAGAATTATGAAGGATGCAGGGTTGAATGAAGACGATTGGATCCAGACTCGACTTGATCAACTAAACTTGATTGACGAGAAAAGACTTATTGTTGTCTGTCATGGTCAAATGTATCAAAAACGGATGATCAAGGATTTCAATAAAAAGGTCAGACGACAAGTATATCAAGTTGGAGATCTGGTGATCAAGCGTATCATATTACCGCAAGGTGATCCCAGGGGAAAATGGACTCATACATACGAAGGACCATTTGTAATCAAAAACATTTTCTCTGGTGGAGCAATGATCTTGACCACCATGGATGGTGACGACCTGCCGTACCCTGCGAACACAGACATAGTCAAAAGATACTACGCATATGAGACCCGCTAGGTTCACACACCTAGGAAAAACAAGGGCATCCCGACGAACCAAAAAGGTTCGGGCAAAAATTAGGGATAAAACAATAAATCTGTACATCTGGCAAGTTGAAAACCCGAAAGGGTGACTTGGGTAAAAAGGGTTTCCCGGTGGACTGAAAACCCGAAAGGGCGGTCCAGGCAAAAGTTAGGGAATTAAAGCGTATGACTATGTCTCGTTGGATCACCTTACGGATAACCTGCAAACTCGGAGGTTCTGATCAATTTAATCATCTTCGGACAAGGCAACAAATAGACAAGACGCTCAGAGATACAAAGGCTATAGCAGAATGGGAACCCCATGGGATTATTACACATAGCTATCTTTTCTTTGTATCAAAATTTTCATTTTTTACGACAACATTCTCTTACTAGAATGTTTGTCTCATTGTAGAAAAATACTTACTCAAAGTCAATACAAAGATATCCCTTTGAAGTGCAAAATTATCTGTTTTTTCTTTACTCTTGTGTTTTGCTTATCAAAACGCCCAATGATTCATTTTTGAACATATGCATTTGAACATAATTACTGTTTATAAATAAACAAAATAGAAAGACAATCATTAATTGCTTTAAGAGGTAGGGAAATCTCTCTATGTATCTCCATAATCCTCCGTAGTGTGCAGTTTAATCCCCAGCGGAACAGAGCTTCCAGTTATCAATCCCCAGTAGAAGTCGTCAAATTTCTCAGGATCCCCCAATAGGATTTTACAAGAAGTACAAGGCATCTCCCTTACAACAGAGTTTATTTCTCCAAGTAGAAATTCATCAACACTTAGACTTCACAACATAAAGACTTATACTTCATATTGTGATACGGTGGCCAAAACTGGGACGTGGTTTCCCTATTTCGTTAAGCAATTTGCTGGTTTGCGTTTTGCATTTGTATTCGCAAAATGTCGCGGTAAGCAAGAGTCGCCACCGACTTTTATTTCATCCAACAAGGAAAGGAAAAAAGCACAGAAAAATTCCTTTTTTCGAGATGTTTTTGAGTATGGGGGTAGATTTATAGAAAGGGAAGGTATTAGCACCCTTTCTATCCGTAGTTATCTACCGACTCTTAGGTATTTGCTCATCATTTTCAAAATTGTTTTATTTGTGTTTGTGGGTTTTGAAAAGTTTTTGTTTTAACTTCGATTTAACTCTTGCTTCTGTCTTCAAGAGTGTAATGAAGTGTTTTTGAAAACTTGTTTGTAAAAGAGTGTAAGTGTGAAAAAAGTTTTATCATGGATGAGCAAGTATCTAAGAACTAATCTACCTACTCGAAAAAGGAATCGTTCTATGTTTGTTTCCTTTAGACAACGCTATCCTACTATTAGGGAGTAGGTAGCATCGTCATTGGATTTTGAGGGTCAATTCGAAAGAGGGACATACGGTCACTAAAGCAATGTTAGGATGTCTTAATGTTAACCCTAATGTCTTAGATCATTTATCCGAGGCAACAATATTTGAGGCAACTTATGATCTTTTAGACAAGAGGGCGACCTCTAAAACAACCTATACTCAATGACTGTTTATGAAGGCAACCAAGTGGGAGTGTACCCTAGGAGTGTGCATGTTCGAGTATTTCGATTTCAGTTTATTTATCTTTGCACAATTAAGGGTGATCTAACTGTTTTAAATTTAGTCATTCATTCTTGTCATGAAACCCAATTATCAAACATCTAGCAGTTGAATATTTGCAGAAATTAAAATGCGGAATTTAAACTAAATTATTACAAGGCTTCGGGTATTTACATAGCCAAAAACAAACCCTTTGAAATTAAAAGCGGTAAAAATAAATGAATGTCCTAATTTAATTATTACAAACCGGGAGCAGATACAATAATTGGATAAAATAAAGCGCGCGAGAAAATTAGAGCGAACGCGAAAACTAGGGTTTTGACCCTCCTAATTAAAAAGAAAGTGTTTTTGTTGTTTTTAATATTTTTTAAGAAAAGAAATTAAGTCTTAAAATCAAATGCTAAATTAATTAGTTAATTAAATAAATAAATGAAAAATAATTAAATGACATATTTTTGGTTTTTGATCATTTTAGGAAAGAAATAAAATAATTAAGTTAGTAATAAAAACCTATTGATTCTAATTAATTTAATTATTTACAAAATCAATTAAAGTTATCTAAATTAATCAAACCTAATTAAATTAGTTGATTTTTTTGATGAAAAATAAAAGTCTAATTTTAATTGGACATAAAATATTTTTTGGTGATTTTTTGATAAAAAATAAATTATTTTGGGTTAGTAAATAAATAAATAGTAATTAAATGAAATAAACAAAATATATAAAAGATAGAGGAAATGGGCCTGGAAAATGGGGTGTCAAAAGCAAGGATCTGGGCCCATTTGTGGAGGTCCACGCTGACTTTTTTTGATCCTGTGGGACATCTTTGACTTGGCTTATGGTGTGCTTGCAATGGTGGCCACCAGGTCTGGCTATCTGGCCATCTGGCGCGTTGGATGACGAGAGAGCATGATGGACATCCTGGCTTCGCTTGCACTGAATCACCTGAAATAATATAGGAAAAATAACAAATGCTGGAGGCAGGGATCGAACCCCTGACCTCCAGCCTCTAACGCCTTGAATACTCATGTGGCAACCACTGGGCTATTCGCTTTTGATTGTTATCATAATACAAAATAATAATAATATAAGAAAAACGAAATATAGTGGAAACTAAAAGAAAAAACACGCTGGAATTTGAATTGGCCTATGTGGGGGTGACAACTCATCGTCCCCTTTCTCTCTCCGTGGGTAAAAGTAAAATACTTTTACCTACGGATGTTTTGTCCGTCGCTACAAGTAGGGGTCCTTCCAAAATCCTCTACAGGCCACATAATGAAAACTAACGTCGTGGTTGAATTTGTCTCACCCTCCTGATCACAACCATACCCATTACTAAGGCCAATTGTTCTTGAAATCAAAAACCCTAAAAACTCAAAAAAAAAACCTAACAATGGTGATTCACGATTCAGTCCACTAAAATGCAATTGGCTATTGTAGAAAGTTTGCAAACATCATGGTGATCAAGAATCTACAATTATTTTACACTATGGGTGCAAGAATAAAGCTATTCAAATTCAAGAAGATGGTGATATTGTTATGGACTTACAGTGTGTGGGAGGGCTTGAAAACGCTTGGTTTCGATTGCTTTAGGTTCCTGAGAGTGCCAGGAAACGATTGGGACTGATAACAAGCCTTGAGGATGCCTCTAAGTGGGATTTCGATCTCACACTTTTTCCTTGATTTTTGAAATTTTGTTCTTGCTCTCACGCCTGCTTCTCACCTGTAACTAGGTCTGCCTCGCCTCCTTATGTAACAAACAATGCATTAGGGTTGATCATTGTGTCCAAATCTTCCTTCTTCAATGCTTTTGATATTTGATTTGATTCTTCTTTAAAGCTTTTCAAAATTGGTCCAAATCAAATCTCTTTGTACACATATGCCTTGATACGAGTTTGATTGATCCTAGCTATGTAATAAGACCTGAAATAATCACAAAATCCTTGGTTTCAATGTTTTTGGATTTTATTTGATTTATTTTGATTTAAATTAAATTAATTCAAATAAAAATAAAATAAATAATAAAAATAAGATATGGATAAGTGGCAAAGGCTATAGCACGTGGGCTATGTTGCCAACTCAAAACAAGTGAAAAATATTGGGCCCATTTGGCAAAATTTGAAGTTTTGGGGATAGTTGACTTTTGGCAATTTTGCAAAAAAGGTCAACTTCACCAATGCATAACTTCCTCGATTTTGAACCTTTAGAGGTGTTCTTGGACTTTTTAGAAAGCTTGAGATGTCCTCTAAACAACCAGTTTGGTCTCATATCATTTTGATATTCCATGCTCATGTATGAAGCTTTGACAAAATAGGTGTTTTTGTTGACTTTTCAAAATGACCTATAATGTCCAAATTCATAACTTCTTGTGAGTATATATTTTGATCTTGGGAGCTGAAGATGGATTGTAGGGAATTGCATATTCTTCAAGATGATCTTTGGATAGGTCATTTCTCATAAAGTATGAGAAAGTTATGCTTGGTCAAAGTTGAGTTGACTTTTCCTGCAAAACCCTAATTTAGCAACTTTTGAGTCTTGATGAATCATGAGCAATCCTTGATGAATCATGATCAACCCTTGATAAAATGATGAAATATACTTCAAATGAGAATGTTGATAAAAAATCTTGAAGTTTGACTGTATGTGGGTCACAATTGACTTTTGCCCTAGCACAGTCGACTTTTGGACTTTTGAGCAATTGACCGAGCAAACTTCCTCTTCAAGGCTTGAAACTTGAGATGGATGATCTTGAGAACATATTAGGACATTGGTGATAATTTGGGACCACTTGTACTCAGGTATATTGATGCAACATGAAACCCTAATTTGGGGTAGGCTGTCTTAGGAGAGAGCTTGTCTGGCCAACCCTTGAGCAACTTTGAGCAACTTGAGGATCTTTCTTGACATGTTTTGAGAAATATGGGAGGGCAAATTTTTGGGTACAACAGCTGCCCTTGTTCAATCTTCTTAAACCCGAAGGTGGAAGAGGATTGAACACTAGAGTGCCCAGAAATTTACACTCGCATGAAGTGATAATTGTCTGGTGATGTCGGGAATGGGCTTACAGATTCCATTTGGAAATTGTTGACGAGAAGATGGGCTTAAAAGATGCCATCTGAAGGAGTGTCGATTGCATAAGAGATTCCTTAGCGAGAGCTTGTATACCTGTTGTTGAGGAAGATTCCGCTGGCGAAGGTTGATCTTTGTTGAAAGAAGTAGAATTTTAGGAGCTTCGTCGTCCGTTATTCTGCTGGTGAGTCGTCTCTGTGTATATTTAGGAACTTTGGTTGTCCGTACTCAACTGAGGAAACATTTTTGCTGAGATTTAGGAACTCGTTCGTAATTCAACTGGAAAAAACATCTCTGTTGAGATTTAGGAACTCGTCCGTAATTCAACTAAGGAAACATCTTTGCTGAGATTTAGGAACTCGTATGTAATTCAACTGGAGAAACATCTCTGCTGAGATTTAGGAACTCGTCCGTAATTCAACTGAGGAAACATCTCTGTCAAGATTTAGGAACTAGTCTGTAATTCAACTGAGGGAATATTTATGCTGAGATTTAGGAACTCATCCGTAATTCAACTGAGAAAACATCTTTGCTGAGATTTAGGAACTCGTCCGTAATTCAACTGAGGTAATATCTGCTGAGATTTAGGAACTCATCCGTAATTCAACTGAAGAAACATCTATGCTGAGATTTAGGAACTCGTCCGTAATTCAACTTAGGAAACATCTCTGCTGAGATTTAGGAACTCGTCCATAATTCAACTGAGGAAACAACTTTACTGAGATTTAGGAGCTCGTCCGTAATTCAACTGAGGAAGCATATATGTCAAGATTTAGGAACTCGTCTGTAATTCAACTGAGGAAACAAATTTGCTGAGATTTAGGAGCTCGTGCGTAATTCAATTGAGGAAACATCTCTGCTGAGATTTAGGAACTTGTCTGTAATTCAACTGAGGAAACATCTCTGGTGAGATTCAGGAGCTCGTCCGTAATTCAACTGAGGTAAAAGCTTTATCGATATTTAGGAGCTCGTCCGTAATTCAACTGAGGAAAAAGCTTCATAGCTTGAATTTTGTGAGAATTTGATTGTATCTTTCCTGAAAGGTAAAGGTTAGCTGTATGTAATGCATGATATGTGTCAAGCAATGATGTTCTCAAAATAAATGAGACTGTGTTGTATGATGCATATGCATGTCATGATGTATGGAAATGTGATGCTTTGAGCTGGGGAAAATAAATCCCGGACTGCTGCTGGAGAAAAGAATTGAATTCTTCGTTTCCACTGGAGATAGTGGATGAAGATGTTTGTGAGAATAAACTTGCAGGAGAGGATAACTCCACTGGGGAATAAACTGACGAGAGAATGACTCTATGGGGAAGAGATGCTCTGTTGAGGATTCCGTTGATAAATTCAGCTGGGGATGAATTACCGCTGCTGGTGATAATGAAACCTGTTGGGGATTGAACTCCTGTTTTGTGAAAGGAAAGAATTCCACTGGGGATGATTTTCCAGTTGCAACTTCACGGGGAATAATCTTTTAGATTCTACTGGGGATAATCTTCCAGAGTCTACTGAGGATGATTCTTTCAAACTCCACTGGGGATATTTTTTCAGACTCCACTGGGGATAATTTTTCAGTGCTGATGGTAGATAAACTCTACTTGGGGAGAATTAACACTACTTTCCTTTCTCTTACTTTGCAGGGAGTGAATGTTATTGGGACGTATGTTGAGGATATGACGATGATTTTGCATCAAGACTTTTCTGCCCCTGTATCTGCGGGAGAAGGTGCATGTGGAGGCCTTGTGGATCGAGTATTATCCCAACCTATGAGGTGCTTGGTAATTGCCGATTGAAATGACAGATCTTCTTCTGGTAGGCAAGTGACAAGATGATGGGACATAGTCGTACGCTTTAATCCCTAACTTTTGCCTGGACTTTCTTTTCAGATTTTCAGTCCACCGGGATACCCTTTTTTGCCCAAGCCACCCTTTCGGGTTTTCGACTTGCCGGGTGTACAGATTTTTTCATTTTTTATCCCTAATTTTTGCCCGAACCCTTTTGGTTCGTCGGGATGCCCTTATTTTTGCCTAGGCCAGTCAACCTAGCGGGTCTTTATTCATGCGGAATATTTTCTGACTATGTCCACGCTCTCAGAGTGTAGGGAGTTGTCACTGTCAGTAGTGTTGTGTCGCCATAATACCAGAAGATGTTCGTTTGATCATGCAAGATTCATTGCGAGAATCCATGTCTAATGCCCCAAGTGACTCAGATAGAGATTTGCCCCTGGCTATTTGGCATCTTTGAGAGATTCTATGAATCTTGACTTGATTGCCCCAGATGATGGACAATGATCATGCTGTGCCCCTTGGTTGGAAGTGTTTTTCCACTTGAGGTGATCTTTTTTATTGAGAAGGTTTTTTGTTCACTAGATATTCGTCGTGCGAATTTCTCTGCTGTTTGAACAAATAGTCATATGCAAACAATGTTACTTTAAGAATGCAAAGCTTATGTCTGTCTTGAAGTTTTTGAAAATGCATTTTTTCAGTAAGATAGGAAAATTTTGTAAAATGTGACATCAACTCAGGATTTACAGCAAGCCCTACAGGAGTCAGGATACCTTTTATAACAGTATGCTTTCGAACTAACCCATGCTTCAGCTAGGACTTTTAAGGGTTATAACGTGGCCTGGTTCACGGTTTAAGAAACAAAGGATAAAGGCTCAAATTTTATTTGTACCCACTCGTTCTTCATGATGTTCTTCGATCCTAAACTCAACTAATTGTGCATTTAGATCCCGTTTGAGTCTTTGCTCTGATATTCCAGTGATGGTTCGGATACTGACAGTTTATTTTGAACAGGCAGTCATTTTTGTTGAGAGTTTGTAGGATCTCTTTCTTTTTGATTTTAATATCCCTGTCTTTTGCCTGAACTGTTTCTTTTGTGATTACAGTTAGCGGGATGCCCCAGTTTTGTAAGTCTCCTTCATAGGTTTTGACTTAATGGGCTTTTATTTCTGAGAGATAATGACTGCCTGTCCTGACGATTATAAGGAACCATCACCATCTTTTATTTTGGAAGGACCTGTTTGATGTCATTCATTGTGCACCCGAATTAACTTAGAAACTACCCTGCCCCGGGTTGTGATTAAGGGTTTTAATTTGTGTGAAAAGAAAAACTCCAACTTCTTTGGCTCAAAGGGGTTGACTAGGGATTATCTTCCTTATAACTCCACTGTTTAGGATTTGAAACAACGCCTGTACATCGTCAGCGGGGTCTGTTCAAAAGCATACTGTAGAGATTTTGATATCATTTTCGCCATCCTCCTTCTAAAGGCTTAGAATTTTTTAATCGAGAGTTGAACATCACAAAAAATGAAAGCAATTTGAATATAGTGAATACAAATGGATTGATTCAAAACAGACATATGCAATGCATTGATTAAGTAACAAAATTTGACATGAATAAATGTTTGAACAATCAAAAGAAAATCACACATTAAAAATTCTAATGAACAAAAAGTATTCTCGTCTGGTCTTGTCACTTCAGAGGATGTTCCTTGGAGGGATGGTAGAAGAACTCAGCCTGACCATCTTGTGTAAACTCCAGCACTCCTTTATCAATCAAGTCCTGAATTTTATTTTTCAATGCCCAACAGTCATCAGTATCATGCCCCGAGCTGTTGGAATGGTATGCACGCCTAGCATCAAGATTGTACCTTGGGGAGGCTATGTGGGGATTTTGAGGAGGGTCCCTTAGCGTCAATAGATTAAATCTCAACAGGTGTTGTAAAGCTTGAGACAGCGGCATGTTGAGCTCGGTGAACTGCCTTTTGGGCGTATCTGGCTTACTCTGATCAACCCGTTGTTTTTGGAGAGGTTGTTGTTGGACCCGTGATGTAGTAGCAATTTGGAAAGGTCCATTTTTCACCAAACCAACCTTTTGTCTTCTTGGAGGTTGATCAATGACTTGGTCCCCGACCTCGACTGTTTGCTTCATACTGTTGTATCTATCTTGATGAAGCTGGTTGATAATGGTTCTCAGCTCTTCTTGTTCCCGAGCTAAGCCTTGGATAAGAGCCATTTGCCCCAGCATCTGGGTTTTCATGGCACCTAACTCAGCTTGCAGTTGTTCCATCCGTTCATCCTTATTGTCTTCAGGACTTTTCTTGACCAAGTTCCCGACGAGGAGTGTTTTCAACTCTTCCTGCCCCTTGGATAGGTTTAGGAATACGTCCCTGAACTAGCTTCTTGAGTTTGAAGATCTTGGTTGTCTTATTGGAGAGCCATTACTGAAATAAACAACGAGAACATGAGAGACCTGTACTGAGAGACATGTTATGCAATGATATGTATGATATATGTATCCAATGTTTTCAAGGATCTCGCGGGGTAAACAAGAAACTGTTAGAATTTGAATTTTGCAGCTTTGATTGAAGAAACTTCGTGTCATCAAGAGTCCTTCTTTAAGAGTCAAGCTCACCATATCGAGTGGGTCATAGCCACTGACTCAAGTTATCGTGTTTTGATTTCTAGACAACCTTGGCTAGAGGAAAATAAATCCCCTTTGTCCCTTGCTAGATGTTTGATTTACCATAACCCGCATAATAAACCCTTGAGATTCTTGAAATGGTTGAGGAAATGCTATGGTATGATGTTATGATGTGTATGCTATGCGTTTAAGCAAATGCGAGGTGATGTAAGTAAGTAAATCCGGCAAGAAATCCAAGTTATTGGATAAGGACTGTAAACAAAACCTGCAAAGAACTTATGTTGTTAGATAACAAACATGTGCAAGTAGTTCAAGTTGAAAGCACACAAGTCACACAATAGCCCTTAAATTTCAGGCTGGCATGGAGTTTAGGTACTACCCTCTTGCAGTTTAGTTGGTTTAACATGTCCTAGTAATAGTAATCGGGTTCTAGAGGTTCTCAATATCACTGACCATCCTCGATCGGTCATAATTCCAGTTTAGCAACCTTTTCTTGTGGCCGGAATCATTGCGAGAGTATGGTCTCAATGAGTGTAGCATACTGCTACTTTCTATGGCCAAGTTGGTCAATTATAGGTTCTAAGGTCAGTTGATGCTTAATGACCCATTAGCATCCCCATACTCTCCTTGTTCCTCCACAAGGGATATCGGTACCAACTAATATGTCACACCAACGTAGCTACTGCTTCAACCGTATCGGTCTATGCTGTATAGTTCCCTCACAGTCAATTGATACTTACCTAAAAGGTGTCCCCAGATCCGGGTTAGGATTTATAGTAACTCCGATACAAAGCCCACAAAGATAAAACAAACAGATCAAACAATTAAAAACAATATGATGAACTATTCCTAAGGTACACCCCACTTATTAAATCCCCAGCAGAGTCGCCAGTTCTGTGATACGGTGGCCATAACCGGGACGTGGTTTCCCTATTTCTTTAAGGAATTTGCTGGTTTGCGTTTTGCGTTTGTATTCGCAAAATGTCGCGGTAAGCAAGAGTCGCCACCGACTTTTATTTTATCCAACAAGGAAAGGAAAAAAGCACAAAAAAATTCCTTTTTTCGAGATGTTTTTGAGAAGGGGGTAGATTTATAGAAAGGGAAGGTATTATCACCCTTTCTATCTGTAGTTATCTACGGGCTCTTAGGTATTTGCTCATCATTTTCAAAATTGTTTTCTTTGTGTTTGTGGGTTTTGAAAAGTTTTTGTTTTAACTTCGATTTAACTCTTGCTTCTGTCTTCAAGAGTGTAATGAAGTGTTTTTGAAAACTTGTTTGTAAAAGAGTGTAAGTGTGAAAAAAGTTTTGTCTTGGATGAGCAAGTATCTAAGAACTAATCTACCTACTCGAAAAAGGAATAGTTCTATGTGTGTTTCCTTTAGACAATGCTATCCTACTATTAGTGAGTAGGTAGCATCGTCGTTGGAGTTTGAGGGTCAATTCGAAAGAGGGACATACGGTCACTAAAGCAATGTTAGGATGTCTTAGTGGTAACCCTAATGTATTAGATCATTTATCCGAGGCAACAATATCCGAGGCAACCTTTCCGAGGCAACTTATGATCTTTTAGACAAGAGGGCGGCCTCTAAAACAACCTATACTCAATGACCGTTTACGAAGGCAACCAAGTGGGAGTGTACCCTAGGAGTGCGCATGTGCGAGTGTTTCGATTTCAGTTTATTTATCTTTGCATAATTAAGGGTGATCTAACAGTTTTAAATTTAGTCATTCATTCTTGTCGTGCAAACCCTATTATCAAACATCTAGCAGTTGAATATTTGCATAAATTAAAATGCGGAATTTAAACTAAACTATTACAAGGCTTCGGTTATTTACATAGTCAAAAACAAACCCTTTGAAATTAAAAGTGGTAAAAATAAATAAATGTCCTAATTTAATTATTACAAACCGGGAGCAGATACAATAATTGGATAAAATAAAGTGCGCGAGAAAATTAGATCGAACGCAAAAACTAGGGTTTTGACCCTCCTAATTAAAAGAAAATGTTTTAGTTGTTTTTAATATTTTTTAAGAAAAGAAATTAAGTCTTAAAATTAAATGCTAAATTAATTAGTTAATTAAATTAATAAATGAAAAATAATTAAATGACATATTTTTGGTTTTTGATTATTTTAGGAAAGAAATAAAATAATTAAGTTAGTAATAAAAACCTATTGATTCTAATTAGTTTAATTATTTACAAAATCAATTAAAGTTATCTAAATTAATCAAACCTAATTAAATTAATTGATTTTTTTGATGAAAAATAAAAGTCTAATTTTAATTGGACATAAAATATTTTATGGTGATTTTTTGATAAAAAATAAATTATTTTGGGTTAGTAAATAAATAAATAAGTAATTAAATGAAATAAACAAAATATATAAAAGATAGAGGAAATGGGCCTGAAAAATGGGGTGTCAAAAGCAAGGATCTGGGCCCATTTGTGGAGGTCCACGCTGACTTTTTTTAATCATGTGGGACATCTTTGACTTGGCTTATGGTGTGTTTGCAATGGTGGCAACCAGGTCTGGCCATCTGGCCATCTGGCGCATTGGATGATGAGGGAGCATGATGGACATCCTGGCTTCGCTTGCACTGAATCACCTGAAATAATATAGGAAAAATAACAAATGCTGGAGGCAGGGATCGAACCCCTGACCTCCAGCCTCTAACGCCTTGAATACTCATGTGGCAACCACTGGGCTATTCGCTTTTGATTGTTATCATAATACAAAATAATAATAATATAAGAAAAACGAAATATAGTGGAAAATAAAAGAAAAAACACGCTGGAATTTGAATTGGCCTATGGGGGGTGACAACTCATCGTCCCCTTCCTCTCTCTGTGGGTAAAAGTAAAATACTTTTACCTACGGACATTTTGTCTGTTGCTACAAGCAGGGGTCCTTCCAAAATCCTCTACAAGCCACATAAATGTAAACTAACGCCGTGGTTGAATTCGTCTCATCCTCCTGATCACAACCATACCCATTACTAAGGCCAATTGTTCCTAAAATCAAAAACCCTAAAAACTCCAAAAAAAACCTAACAATGGTGATTCACGATTCAGTCCACTAAAATGCAATTGGCTATTGTAGAAAGTTTGCAAACATCATGGTGATCAAGAATGTACAATTATTTTACAATATGGATGCAAGAATAAAGTTATTCAAATTCAAGAAGATGGTGATACCGTTACGGACTTACAGTGCGCGGGAGGGCTTGAAAACGCTTGGTTTCGATTGCTTTAGGTTCCTGAGAGTGCCAAGAAACGATTGGGACTGATAACAAGCCTTGAGGATGCCTCTAAGTGGGATTTTGATCTCACACTTTTTCCTTGATTTTTGAAATTCTGTTCTTGCTCTCACGCTTGCTTCTCACCTGTAAATAGGTCTGCCTCGCCTCCTTATGTATCAAACAACGCATTAGGGTTGATCATTGTGTCAAAATCTTCCTTCTTCAATGCTTTTGATATTTGATTTGATTCTTCTTTAAAGTTTTCCAAAATTGGTCCAAATCCAATCTCTTTGTACACATATGCCTTGATACGAGTTTGATTGATCCTAGCTGTGTAATAAGACCTGAAATAATCACAAAATCCTTGGTTTCAATGTTTTTGGATTTTATTTGATTTATTTTGATTTAAATTAAATTAATTCAAATAAAAATCAAAATAAATAATAAAAATAAGATATGGACAAGTGGAAAATGCTAGAGCACGTGGTCTATGTTGCCAACTCAAAACAAATGAAAAAGATTGGGCCCATTTGGCAAAATTTGAAGTTTTGGGGATAGTTGGCTTTTGGCAATTTTGCAAAAAAGGTCAACTTCACCAATGCATAACTTCCTCAATTTTGAACATTTTGAGGTGTTCTTGGAATTTTTAGAAAGCTTGAGATGTCCTCTAAACAAATATTTTGGTCTCATATCATTTTGATATTCCATTCTCATGTATGAAGCTTTGACAAAAAAGGTATTTTTGTTGACTTTTCAAAATGACCTATAATGTCCAAATTCATAACTTCTTGTGAGTGCATATTTTGATCTTGGGATCTGAATATGGATTGTAGGGAATTGCATCTTCTTCAAAATGAGCTTTGTATGGGTCATTTGTCATAAAGTATGAGAAAGTTATGCTTGGTCAAACTTGAGTTGACTTTTCCTGCAAAATCCTAATTTAGCAACTTTTGAGTCTTGATGAATCATGAGCAATCCTTGATGAATCATGATCAACCCTTGATCAAATGATGAAATATATTTCAAAATGAGAATGTTGACAAAACAATCTTAAAGTTTGACTGTATGTGGGTCACAGTTGACTTTTGCCCTAACACAGTCGACTTTTGGACTTTTGAGCAATTGACTGAGCAAACTTCCTCTGCAAGGCTTGAAACTTGACATGGATGATCTTGAGAACATATTAGGACATTGGTGAGCATTTGGGACCACTTGGAATTAAGTATCTTGATGCAACATGAAACCCTAATTTGGGATAGGCTGTCTTAGGAGAGATCTTGTCTGGCCAAACCTTGAGCAGCTTTGAGCAACTTGAGGATCTTTCTTGACATGTTTTGAGAAATATGGGAGGGAAAATTTTGGGGTACAACACATATCATCAGCAGTAGTCAGGGATTTATTTTCCCCAATCCAACAACAGTGTGGCAGATTAGCTTGCATACGCATACATTGCATCCATATATCATAAACGTTGATAAAACAAATGCATCCTACCATGTATTTCATACAACATGACTTTGCATTTTTGCTAACATTTTACCCTTTTCAGGATAAGGTTAACAGCTACCATTGACATTGTTCAAAGTTTTCAAATACGCTCCAAGACACGGATGCCATCCTGATACTCATTCAGACTCAAGTTTTGATACAGTTCAGATACGCTCCAGGCGCGGATGCCATCCTGAAGCTCATTCAACTCTCAGTTACAGTCAGATAAAGTTCAGATACGCTCCAGACATGAATGCTATTCTGATACCCATTCAGATTTCAACTTCCAGATACAGTACAGATACGCTCACGACACGGATGTCATTCTGATACTCATTCAAATTTCGACTTCTAGATGCAATACAAACATGCTTCAGACACGGATGCCATCCTGATACTCATTCAAAATCAGCTTCCAGATACAGTTCAGATACGCTCCAGACACGGATGTCATCCTGAAACTCATTTACAGTTCAAATACACTCCAGACACGGACGCCATTCTGATACTCATTCAAAGTCTCCTTCAGATACAATGCAGATACACTCCAGACACGGATGCCATTTTGATACTCATTCAGACGCAATTCTCAAGATACAGTACAGATACGCTCCAGACACGGACGCCATTCTGATACTCATTCTTTCAGCTTACAAATTACAATTCAACAATCACTCTTGGATGGCATCTACAAGCCCATCTCCAAAAACTTTCTATTACCTCTCCAAATGGCATCTTTAAGCCCATTCCCTCTACCATCACATTGTCGAGTGCAAATTTCTGGGCACTCTAGTGTCCAATCGTCTTCCACCTTCGAGTCACGAATGGCAAAACATGTCGATCTAACTTTTCAGGCTTAAGAATATTGAACAGGGAAGATGTTGTACCCCAAAATTTTCCCTCTCACTTATCAAGATTTTGCTCACAAGATCTCCTTGGGCTCAAGACTGCACTAGGGTTTGATCAGCTCAAGACACCTCCTCGAGCACTAATGACCAAAATTAGGGTTTAAGATTGCACAGGGATTTTGGAACTTCTAATGCCCCATATAACTTTCATGGATCATCATGGATCCCCAAGGTTTCTCATGCCAAGTTTCAAGCCTTGAATCACATTTTGCTCAGTTAATTGAGCAGTTGACCTAAAAAACAGTTGTATTGGGGAAAAAGTCAACTATGGCCAATTTACAGTCAAACTTCATAATTTTTATCCACGTCAATATTTTAAAGTCATATTTATCATTTGATCAAGTTTGGACCACCATTCCTCAAGAAATTTGATCAAATCCCCAAAAGGGCAAAATGGTCAAAATTAGGGTTTTGACTAGGAAAGGGCAATTTCTGATTTTTGACCTAGAAAATGGTCAATTGGTTTAAGGAATGATCTCAATAGTACAATTGCATCATTTTGACCTAATGACATGGTTCAAAATATTGCAAGTCCATTGGATTGACAAATGAATTTTGCAGTCAACTAATCAAAAGTCAACTGTATACTAAAAAGTCAAACTTTGACTTTTTGGTCAAATTCAAGTGCCAAGGATCACAATTCATCAAAACATGTCAAAATATGAAACTTATTCATCAAGAAATCAAAAAGTCAAGATTTCATTTTGAAAAGTCAAAATTTCTAAACTTAGAAATTTTTCTATGTTGGAAATTTCATATTTTTTTCATAACTTTGAGCCAAATTTTCACCATGATGCAAGATGATTCAAGAGAAACTTCCAACATGAAAGTTGTAGATCTCCATGAAATATAAAACTTTTATTAACACAAATCCTTCCAAAAATTCTTGGATCTCAAGTTATAATTTTATGAACACGTGGTCATGAAACTAAACACTTAGTGAAATTTTGCCCTAATTTGGTCAGGATTTTGACCTAACTTCATGGAACTTTTTCATATAGTTCCAAGGGTACTCTTCAAAAGAAATTCAAATATGGGTTGTATAGAACATTGTAAGCTTTCCAAAATGTCCAAGAACTCCTTGAGATCATTCTTGAGGAGGGAGAATCAGAGAGATGAAGTTAGGGTTTTGTCACTTGAATTACAAGTCATTTTTTATGAACATATGAACCAAATCCATGCTAGGCTGCATAATCTTTGCTTTGCAGGCCTCAAACTTGTTTTTCACTCCATAATTAAATGTTTACACGGATGTTAGGGCTTTGATCCAAGCAATTGAGCTATTGTCTAAGTTGCATTTCCATTTATGGCACAAAGTTAACAAAGCCATTCTTGTAAAGCAAGATTTTTGCATAAAGTTCACATTGAGCCTCTAACTTGTTCCCTCTGATCATACTCCATCCACAAATTCAGAAGAAAGCTTGTTTAAATCATAACCCCTATATCTTATCAAGTACACAAGGCATGGAAACTTGTTTTGTCAAAAAATTACATGTTTAACTTAAACATGTAAATTTGAATTCTGATCAACTAGAGCATTCCAAACTTGTTGCTTATAAATAGAGTCACTATTTGTGAGCTAAGACACGAGCTTGAGCACCCTGAAATACACCAAAACTCTCTCAAATTAGAAATTGCCCAAAAGCTCCATTGTTGCACAGTTTCTGACCTTGAACATCAAACTCCCATTTCCCTCGTGCGTTTCTTGGCCTTTTAGTTTCTAAAGCTTCCTTACATCAAATACAACTCATCCATATCCTTATTCCAGAACTGTAACACCATTTACCATAACTTCCATAACCAAAAAAGAGTCTGCAAGTTGACTTCTCCAAGTCATTTCAGCCACTCTCAACTTGAGCAAACCATTGCATTAGCTTCCTAGGACCTCAAGGAAGCTAACATGGTCATCACCATCACTTGAAACAAGCTCAAACTCCAAACACGATTTCCAGTTTTGAGGTAAGTTTTCTCAACTTGAAACTCTTCATACAGGCATCATCAACAGTTTATTTGTGAATAAAACATGTAGATATCATTACCCTGAAGCTAACCATGTCCTTAGTTTCCATTAATTTTTCTTGAGCTTAGAGAATTTTGAAATTGAAATCTCTGAAATTTTTAGGGTTCATATTAGGGCCATTAAAATTCTTTCTTATCTTTGATCTATAGTTTTAATACTTTACATTTCTGGAATCGTGAGAAAATTCGCTACAAGTTTCATGTTTATAGTTTTCATTTTTGATGAGAAATAAGCAAGTTACAGTTGGTCTGGATGGAGGTTGAAGATGAAGTCTTCAGAACACGTTTTGCCTTACATATTTATTAGTTTATTTGTATTAACGGATGTATAGCCACCCCAGTGGTAGAAGCGTGCGCCTGTAACCTTTAGGACCTGGGTTCAAGCCCCAGTGGTACCCTTTTTCATTTTTCATATTTTTTACAATTCTGACTTTTTTGTTTGCAGGGCGCTGGGCCTCTTTGGGTCTGGCTTATTTTTTGCTAACTGACCTCCCTATTTCCTCTTGGCCCCCCATGGCCCAAGTTTTATTATTTATTTATTTATTTATTTATTTCATTTTTCTTTTCTTAAATATATTTTTCTAAATACTAAAAATCATAAAATACGAAAAAATGATACATTTATATTTTGACTTATTTTATTTTATTTTTCCACAAAATAAATATTGTTATACTTTATTTATTTTATTAAGTAAATATTATAAACTTAATTAATATCATGTTTTTATTTATTTATTTTTCACACCATTTAAAAATACATTATTTTAATATAAAAAGGACTAAAATATTTTTAAGATGAAAATACCAAAATACTTTTCTTGAATTTATTTTCTTTTGATTAATTAATAGAACTAGGTTTTCTTTTAAAATCTTTTCTTAATAAATTCAAACTTAGTTAATTATTTTCTTTATTCAATTAGGTTAAGACAAAATCTTTTTTTCATGAAAACCAAACAAAAATACATTCCCTTTACATTTTTTTTTGCATTTTTGTACAATTCATTCATTTTATTACTTTGTATTTATTTTGTTCTTTGTATATTTTGTACCAATTCGATATGGTTGTAATAGACTAATTAGGTTTAAATTCTTGCAATCCCCATTTAAAAATTGTACACCCCTTCCCCTCCCTACAAATGTTGTATTAGCGTAGTAACTTTAAATTTCGCAATTTATCGCTTTTATATAGCATGCTAGTAATTAGGGTTTGTATGGAAAGACTAAAACCAATATCTAGAAAACCCTAATTCAAGACACAAACAAGCATGAAAATGATGCACTTGCACACAAACACCCCTAGGGTTATTCCACTTGGTTGCCTTATACAAAATGGTCATATTACGCATGTGAGGTATCTTAGCAAAAACAAGCAAATACAAGATCATAGTCCCTCGATGACGCTATCTAGATTGCCTTACAAATGATCTTAGTCCCTCCAAAAGAATGCTAAGATACCTTGCAACATTGCTAATCATGGTTATACGATGACCCACACTCGTCCTGTTTACATCCAAAGATAGGGATGTTTACCAAATCAATGGTAAGACAACAATGTCAAAGGAAAAGGAAATGAATAAGAAAGACATTTGAGTAGGTAGATTGCTCCTAATTACTTGCTACATCTCAAAACAAACATACTTTCTATTTTTAAAACAAACGCCTACACTTTCAAAACATCTTACAAAATTTGAAAACATTTTCAAAAGATCAACATCTTTGTATACATTCTTACAAACAAGAATCATTACAAAGATTGCCTAAACAATGGTCTCTTTACAAAATACTTTCAAAAACCATACAAAGCACAATTTCAAACAAAAGCAAGTGATCTAGCAAGTAACTAAGAGCCCATGGAAAACCATGGATGAAAAGGGTGCTAATACCTTCCTTTTTCATAATCTACCCCCCGAACTCAAGAAATAATCTCAAAGGTCTTTCCTGTGCTTTTTCACCTTTCCTTTTGGATAAAAGAAAAGTCGGTGGTGACTCTTGCTAACCGCAACATTTGCGATCAAACGCAAAACCTTCAAAAGGTGAGCTCATGAGTTTTCCGGAATTCTTGAGGTGAGCTCCTTGAGTTGAGGAGAGATTCTCACAAGGTTGACTTGGATGGTTTTTCTGCGAGGAATTCCCATGACCTACAAAACAAGAACAAAGTTGAATATCCAAACCCTTGAAATGGTTAGTGAATGCATATGATGCTTCATGATGTTTATGATGTATGCACCAAACATATGTACAAGCAAATCACACCAAACCCTAGTTTCAGGCTTGCATGGGGTTTCATAGGTAAGTACCCTCTTGAGTGTAGTTGGCTTAAAAACCTGTCCTGTAAATAGTAACCGGGTTCTAAGGAGCTCAATATCACTGGATTGTTTTCATTGTTCATTGTTTTGGTTTAGCCACTCAACTGGCGACCAAAATATTCCAAGAAAACAACCCTCAATGAGTGTAGTATCGAGTATCTACCAACTTCGGACTGCACCAAAGCCGGTCATCTCACTACCCCTAATAAAAGGCCAAGATGGTCAAGTAAGGTTCTAGGTTATTAGTTCTTAGTGACATCACTCAGCGGCCCCGTACTCTCCTTGATTGAACTCAAGGGTTACCGGTACTCACAAATATGTCGCACTAATATAGCTATTGCTTCGACCGTGTCGGTATACCCTGCACAGTTTCCACAACGTATTGCTATCTATGAATGTTTCCCAAAATCCGGGTGTAGGATTGCAAACCCAAACAATAGAGCCAAAATATAAAGCAATCAAATCAAACAATTAGTCATGCAAGAGGGTGATCTAAGCCCTAAGGTTACTCCACTTTAAAATTTTCCCCAGCAGAGTCGCCAGTTCTGTGATACGGTGGGAGAACTGACTATGGTTTTGCGTTTGTTTTCACAAATGTTTTGGTTGAGCAAGAGTCGCCACCGAATTTTTATTTTATCCTAAGGAAAGGTTTAAAAAGCACAGCAAAAACCTTTGAGATTTTTTCTTGGGTTCGGGGAGTAGATTATAGAAAGGGAAGGTATTAGCACCCTTTCTATCCATGGTTATCCATGGGCTCTTAGGTACTTGCTTAGATCAACTTGCCTTGGTTTTCAATTGTTTGAAATGGTGCTTTGTGTGTGGTTTTTGAAAATGTTTTGAAAAAGATGCCTTGTCTAGGCTACCCTTGTAACAATTCTTTACTCGAATGTTTTACAAAAGGTGTTTGTATTTTTGAAAACATGTTTCAAGGTTTTTTGAAAGTTTGTTTTGAAAGTGTGGTTTGAAAAATAGGCAAGTGTTTTTGTTTTGCAAGTTGACAAGTACTTAAGAGCTATCTACCCTAAAGTTCTCAAAGATTTTTGTTATGTTTTAACCCTTTTAACAATTTTGTTCCACCGTGGCATTTGGTGGACAATCTTGTGTTAGGATGTGAAAAGGACGGGTGCGGGTCATCATTTAGACCATAATTTCAATGGTGCTAAGTATCTTTGGGCAATTTTCCTTTAAGGGACTTGATCATTTTGGGCAACTTTTCGAAAGCGTCATCGAGGGACTATGATCATTTTGATTGTTTGTTTTGTTTTTGCCCAAAGAGACCTAGCATGCAATATGACCCATTATTGAAGGCAACAAGTGGGGTACCCTAGGGGGTGCAAGTGTGATATGTGTTGTCCATTTTTATGCTTGATTATCTTGAAATTAGGTCAAACTATTTTGTTCTTTTTATTTGCATACAAACCCTAATTCTAGCATGGTATAATTAGAAAACATTAAAGTGCGAAAATTAAATTTCCTAAGCTATTACAACACAATATAGGAAGGGGGTACAAATGTTCAAATGGGGGATTTGACAAGGAATTTAAACCTAGCTATTACATCAATTTTGGAATATTTACAAAGTAATTAATGGCATAAATTAAATGGAAATAAAATAAATGTGCAAAATGCAAAAGGGGTTTTTATGTGTATGAAAGAAGTATTTTTTTATGTCAAATAATCAAAAATAAAAAGTATTATTTTTTGGAGTTTTTTATGTTAAAAGGGGAAACCCTAATTTTATTAAATAAAGGGTATTATTTATTTAATGTGTACAATAATTAATAATTATATACAAAATAAAATAAAAATGAAGTATATTCATAAAAGAGTATTTTTTTTATGTCAAATATTAATAAAATAAAAAATGTATATATTTTTTTTGTATTATTTACCTAAATATACTAATATACATATAGATATCTTTATTATTTACTAAATATGTATTATATATACAAAATAATAATATTTAATATTTATAAAAAAAAGTATTTTTGATATAAAATGTTTTCAAAAGAGAAAATGAAATAAAAATCAGAAATAAAATATATTTGCATTATTTTTTCTAGTTTTTCTAAATAATAGTATTTATATATTATTTATGTACAAATGTCCATATAAACAAATAAATGCCTAAAAAATATAAAAATGGTGTAGAAAAAGTTTTTTATGTTCTTAATATTATTAGCAAAAATAAATAAGTTAGAATAAAAAAAGAAAAATCAAAAAGTCATTAAAACAACAAAATGGGCTCAGGGGGTGTCAAAGTGAAAATGTGGTGTGAAAAGAAATAACAAAGCAGGCCCAGCCCACCAAGTCTTTCTTCAACCTCCAGCCAGAAAAATGTTCCAAAACGCGCGCATGTACTCTAATTCAAACATCTGGATTCCTTGACTTTTTGCACAAACTTTCAACATAAGAAATGTTAATCATCAAGCCACGATTCTAAATATGTAAAGAACTCATCCTAACTCTCAGAAATGAGAGAGAATTTTATCATTCCCAAATCCTAACCTAACTTTTTATCAACATTCAGACCTTAAATTCTCATAGCTCAGGCAAAATAAATGGAAAGTAAAAGTATGTACAGATTCAGGGGCATGAGTAGAAAACTTCTTATTCACAAACCTAGAGCTAATGATGCCTACATTGGAAGATAGAAGTTCAAGAAGATACCTGTTCAGTTGAAGTTGTATCTGATGATGGAGGTACTTTCAGAGCAAGGTGATGATTGGTACAGCTTCCTTGATGTCCAGGGATGCTATTCCAAGTTTTACTTTGCTTTGAAACACTTTGAATCGAGCTATGGAACTTCAACTGCAAAACAAGAAAGTGAAAATGGTGGAACTGATTAGAGGAGTTACAGGTCGTGTTTGATGTGTGGATTAGCTTCAAGGGATGTTGTAGGATGTGTTTGATGTGGTTTTAGTAGGAATGCATGAAAGGGATGAGAGTTGACACTCAAACTGCAGCAGGTGCTCTGTTTGGGCAGTTTGAGGGTGGTTCTGTGTTCTAAAGGGAAATGGAGGTGTTGGAGTCATGTGCTAGCTCATTTAGGGTGTCTTGAATGTGTACAAAGTATTTGCTTAAGGGTTCTATTGCTGAGATCAAAGTTGTGTTGTGATATGCTCTATTTCTTACACTTTAAGCAACCAAAAGCCAAGTTTGTGTTTAGACAGGTAGAGGCCCCCATAACATGCTGCAAACGTTGGCATTGATCAGTGTGATTAGTCCCTAAACTTGTGCCAAGGGGATTTGATCTGTACTTCTTGGATTTTCATTTTGACATAAAGCTTACTTTTGCAAAAATGGTTAAAGTGCTTTATCTATTTTGGGATTAATCCATCATGCAATGCTTGAACACATAGAACATGGTCTTGGCACAAAGAGTTTGGATTAAATTTATGAGTGATGGATGGTTTAGGGGCCTGTAATCAAGGGAAGCATGCTGA
Source organism: Vicia faba (assembly GCA_948472305.1). NCBI lineage: Eukaryota > Viridiplantae > Streptophyta > Magnoliopsida > Fabales > Fabaceae > Vicia > Vicia faba. The sequence continues at coordinate 167,450,164 of OX451739.1, forward strand.
TTTGAAAAATTGCACAAGTTATGAACATGGAAATTGGCCAATTCAAAAGTGAGTTTTTGCCATATTGCAAAATTCGATTCTCTCTAACCATGAGGTTGTTTGATGAGTTCTTGGACATTTTGGAAAGCTTGGAATGTGTACTACAATCCATCTTTGAAATGAAAATTGAAAATCCAAGGGGAAGTATGTGGAAAATAGTCTTGAAGTTAGGTAAAAACCTTGCCTAAAATAGGTCAAATTTTCACTAAGTTAAGAATGGTTTAGTACCCTTATTCCAAAAATTGTAACTTGAGATACAAGCCTCTTTTGGGAAAACTTTGTGAATCAAAGTTGTAGATTATGCAATAGGATACAAATTTCATGTTTTGACTTTTGCTTGAATCCAAATGAATCTTGGTGAGAAAGTGGGGCAAAGTTGGGAAAAAATTAGGGTTTTTCATAACTTAGAAAAATTCTAAGTTATGAAAAAATTCTCATTTCAAACCCTAATTTGCATTTCTTGATTTCTTGATGAACAATTTTCATGACTTGGCATTTTTTGATGAAAAATGAATCTTGACTCTTGATTTTGACCAAAAAGTCAAAGTTTGACTTTTCAGTATACAGTCAAAATTGATCAATTGACTGGGAAATTCAACTGTCAATCTTGTGCATTTGGGATCTTTTGAACTTGTTGAGCATGTCAAGACAATTCCATGGGGTCCTTGAGTCCATAGGTGAGCTTGGTTTGCCATTGGCTAGGTCAAACAGTCAAAAATTGCCTTTGTGCAGTCAAAACCCTAAAAATGACCATTTTGCCCTTTTAGTGATCTGATCAAATTTCTTGTGGAATTGTGATCCAAACTTGATCAAATGGTCCATGTGAGTTCATAATGTTGATGTGGGTCAATTTTCATGAGATTTGACTATCAATTGGCCACAGTTGACTTTTTCCCCAATACAGCTGATTTCCAGGTCAACTGTCCAATTGATTGGGCAAAACTTGGAATCAAGGCTTGAAACTTGATGTGGATAAACTTGGGAGTCCAATATGAAGCATGAAAGTCATCTTATGCAATTTAGGTCAAAACATCTCTTTGCAAACACAAACCCTAATTTGGGTCGACAGTGCAAGGAGAAGTCTTGAGCAGATGAAACCCTAACTGGATCATGAGCTCCAAGGGCTTTGTGATGAGAAATCATTGAGAAACGGGAGGGCAAATTTTGGGGTACAACAGTTGCCCCTGTTCAATCTTCTTGAATCCGAAGAGTTAGATTCGCAGGTTTTCCTTTCGTGACTCGAGGGTAAAAGGAGATTGGACACTAGAGTGCCCGGAAATTTGCACTCGTCAAAGCAATGGATGCGGGAATGGGCTTAGAGATGCCATTTGGAGATGGGCTTAACGATGCCATCTGGAAGAGTGACAGAAACTTGTCGGGGATGGGCTTAAAGATGCCATCTGGAATGAGTATCAGAAAGGTGTCCATGTTTTGAACCACATCCGAATTGGGGGTCTGAACAAGCAATAGATTGACATCCGTTGTTGGGAAGAATCCATGAACTGCTTTCAGAAGTCTTGAAGTTGAATAAGCAATAGAGCAGCATCCGTTGTTGGGAAGCGTCCGTAAACTGTTTTCAAAGGTTGCATCTGAACAAGTGATAGATTAACATTCGTTGTTGGGAAGAATCCATAAACTGTTTTCAGAAGTCTTGAGAAGAATCTGAACAAGTGATAGGTTAACATCCGTTACTTGGAGAACCCGTGAACTGTTTTCTGAAGTTGAGAAGAGTCTGAACAAGCGATAGATTAACATCCGTTGTTGGGAAGAATCCGTAAACTGTTTTCAGAAGTCTAGAGAAGAATCTGAACAAGCAATAGGTTAACATCCGTTACTTGGAGAACCTGTGAACTGTTTTCAGAAATCTTGAAGTTGAATAAGCAATAGAGCAGCGTCCGTTGTTGGGAAGCGTCCGTAAACTCTTTTCAAAGGTTGCATCTGAACAAGTGATAGATTAACATCCGTTACTTGGGGAACCCGTGAACTGTTTTCAGAAGTTGAGAAGAGTCTGAACAAGCGATATATTAACATCCGTTGTTGGGAAGAATCCGTAAACTGTTTTCAGAAGTCTGGAGAAGAATCTGAACAAGCAATAGGTTAACATCCGTTACTTGGAGAACCTGTGAACTGTTTTCAGAAATCTTGAAGTTGAATAAGCAATAGAGCAGCGTCCGTTGTTGGGAAGCGTCCGTAAACTGTTTTCAAAAGTTGCATCGGAACAAGCGATAGATTAACATCCGTTGTTGGGAAGAATCCATAAACTGTTTTCAGAAGTCTTGAGAAGAAATTGAACAAGCGATAGATTAACATGCGTTATTGGAAAGAATCTATAAACTGTTTTCAGAAGTCTGGAGAAGAATCTAAACAAGCGATAGGTTAACATCCGTTACTTGGAGAACCCGTGAGCTGTTTTCAGAAATCTTGAAGTTGAAGGAGGAACCGGTGTAGGGTTTCCTGATGATGAGCTCGTGTAAAACTGCATCTGGATGAATCTGGAATAAGCATCAGAATGTTGCCATGTCTGGGTCGCATCTGAACTATCCCTGGAAAGACTCTCGGAAGATAATGATTTTGTCTGTCGACTGGTCTTACCTGAAAAGGTAAAGAGTTAGTTGTATGCAATGTCATGATGCATGATGCAACGTATGTTATATGATATGAATGTAAATGAATGCACATGTAAGATGGAGAGCTGTCTTGCAAAGGATAGATGAATCAGAGATGGCTGAAGATAAAAGTATCTTGACTGCTGTCGGGAAGAATAATTCCTGGTTGTTGCTGGAGAATAAGGAGATTGGGTGGTATACCAATCTTTTGGGGAATTCCTGATGACTTCTACTGGGGAGTTCCAATCTAATAGACTTATGTTGGGGATACTGAAACTTAGTTCCGAGGGGAATTGAGTTCTGGAGGATTCTCTAGCTGGGGATTGTATTGATAAGCTATGTTGGGGAACTCTGATGAACTCCGCTGTGGGTAGGAAGAATTTTGCCGAGTGCGATCTTTCGTGGAAATAAGCTGAGGATAACCCAGTTATAAGCCCTTGTGAGGAGTAACTTTGAATAAAGCTCGGGAGAGACGTATGTACTCTGCAGGGGATAAGCTTCCAGAATCTACTGGGGATAAGCTCCAGGGTTTGCTGGGGAAGTGGATTCCAAATCTCCTGGGGGTTTCCTTTGAAAGGGTATCAAGATATCCAACTGTACCTTCAACCTATCAGTAATCCTCTTTCTTGATTCATAAGGAAATGATTATGTTCAAATGCATATGCCTATTTAACAAAACATTGGACGTTTCTCAAAATAAAACAAATAGTGCAAGAGAAAAGAAAAAGGAAATAACACAAATTTCTGGGAAATGTATTTGTATTGACTTTCTATGAGTATATTTGTACAAAGGAGACAATCATCCTAGTAAGAGGATTTTGTCGTAAATATTGAAAGATTTATACAAAATAAAGATGGCTATGTGAAATAATTCCTTGGGATTCCATTCTGCTATAGCCTTCACAACTCTGAATATCTGTCCATTCAATGTTTTGTCTGCCAATGACTGGGTTGATCAGAAGCCTGGAACTGGTGGATGAAGAGATTGTCTTTGGAGTGATCCGACGAGACATAGTCATACGCTTTTATTCCCTAACTTTTGTCTGAATCGCCCTTTCGGGTTTTCGATCCACCGGGAAACCCCTTTTTGCCTAAGCCGCCCTTTCGGGTTTTCAACTTGCCGGGTGTACAGATTTTTCATTTTTATCCCTAATTTTTGCCTGAACCGCCCTTTCGGGTTTTCGGTTCACCGGGATGCCCATTTTTGCCCAAGCCGCCCTTTCGGGTTTTTGACTTGTCGGGTTATTTTATGCGTAGTATCTTTTGACTATGTCTGCATTCGCAGGGTGCGGCAAATCGTCGCCGTCCATGGTGGTCAGAACCATTGCACCACCAGAAAATATGCTCTTGATCACAAATGGTCCTTCATATGTAGGAGTCCATTTGCCCCTGGGATCACTTTGCGGCAAGATAATCTGCTTGATTACGAGATCTCCGACTTGATACACTTGACGTCTGACTTTCTTATTGAAGGCCTTGATCATCCGTTTTTGATACGTCTGACCATGGCATATAGCAGCGAGTCGCTTCTCGTCGATCAGGTTGATTTGATCAAGTCGGGTCTGCATCCAATCATCTTCATTCAAACCAGTGTCCTTCATAATCCTTAGAGAAGGAATCTGAACCTCCATAGGCAGAACAACTTCCATGCCATATACCAATGAAAATGGGGTTGCCCCGGTTGAAGTACGTGCCGTTGTACGGTATCCATGTAGGGAAAACGGTAACATCTCATGCCAATCTTTGTAAGTGACTGTCATTTTCTGAATGATCTTCTTAATGTTTTTGTTCGCAGCTTCAACAACACCGTTCATCTTCGGCCGATAGGGAGATGAATTGTGATGATAAATCTTGAACTGTTCACACAACGCGGTGATCATCGTGTTATTCAGATTTGTACCGTTGTCTGTGATGATCCTGTCTGGAACACCATACCGGCATATGAGATTTTGCTTGATAAAGCGGGCAACCACATTCTTAGTAACAGAGGCGAAGGAAGCGGCTTCGACCCATTTGGTGAAATAGTCAATGGCAACCAGGATGAAGCGATGTCCGTTGGAAGCCGTGGGCCTGATCTCTCCAATCATGTCAATGCCCCACATTGCAAATGGCCAAGGAGCAGTCAGAACGTTGAGAGGAACCGGAGGGATATGAACTTTATCAGCGTAGACTTGACATTTGTGACAAGTACGGGAATGTTGATGGCAGTCAGCTTCCATGGTAGACCAGTAATAGCCTGCCCTTAGGATCTTCTTAGCCATTGTATGCCCGCTCAAGTGGGTGCCAAATGTGCCGCTGTGTATCTCAGTCATGATCAACTCTGCTTCAGCTTTGTCTACGCATCAGAGTAATACACAATCATGGCTTCGTTTGTAAAGGATGTTGTTGCTCAGGAAGAATTTGGCAGCAAACTTCCTTAAGAACTTCTTGTCATTTACGGAAGCTCCTTCGGGATAGTCTCTAGTCTCGAGATACCTTTTGATTTCATGGAACCAGGGTTGTTCCACTACTTCTTCGGTATTAATCTCGTGACAATGTGCCGGTTCATCCATTCGCTCGATGGTGATTTGGGGAGCCTCGTTATCCCAGTTGAGTTTAAACATGGAGGACATTGTAGCCAGAGCATCTGCTAGCTGATTCTCTTCTCGCGGGAAATGCTCGAAGGTAATTTGCTCGAAATGAGGCAACAATGTCAAGACATATTCTTTGTATGGGATAAGATTAGGGTGTTTGGTATCCCACTCTCCTTTGATTTGACTGATAACCAAAGCCGAGTCCCCAAATACGATCAAAGATTTGATCCCCAAGTCTATAGCAGCCTTGAGACCAAAGATGCAAGCTTCATACTCAGCCATGTTGTTTGTGCAGCTAAAGCAAATTCGGGCTGTGAAAGGTGTGTGACAACCTTCCGGAGAGATGAGTACCGCACCGATACCGTTTCCAAGTGCATTTGAAGCACCAACAAAGTACAGGGTCCATCGGGATCCCTTTTCAGGTCCGTCATACGGTCCGTTACCCTCAATGTTATCCAAATTCATGATGTCCTCGTCTGGGAAGTCAAATCTCATGGGTTGATAATCTTCGATAGCTTGATAAGCCAGATGGTCAGCTAGTACACTCTCTTTTATAGCTGTTTGGGTGGTGTACTGGATGTCATATTCAGTTAGGATCATTTGCCATCTAGTGATCCTTCCAGATAAGGCGGGCTTTTCGAAGATATACTTGATAGGATCCATCTTGGAAATCAACAAGGTAGTATGAGTCAACATATACTGCCTTAGTCGGCGAGCAGCCCATACCAAAGCACAGCAAGTTTTCTCGAGCAGTGAGTAGTGAGTCTCACAGTCGGTAAACTTTTTGCTAAGGTAATAAATAGCATGCTCTTTTCGACCAGACTCGTCATGCTGGCCCAAAACACATCCCATTGAGTTATCCAAGACGGTCAGATACATGATCAATGGCCTTCCTTCGACGGGTGGCATCAGAATAGGAGGTTCTAGCAAATACTCCTTGATCTTATCAAAAGCAGCCTGACAATCATCGTTCCATTCGACTACCTGATCTTTCTTCAAGCGTTTGAAAATTGGCTCACAGGTAGAAGTCAGATGAGAAATGAATCTGGAAATATAGTTCAAGCGCCCCAAGAACCCTCTAACCTCCTTTTCAGTACGGGGAGCAGGCATCTCTTGTATTGCTTTTACCTTTGCTGGATCGACTTCAATGCCTTTGTTGCTCACAATGAATCCTAGAAGTTTACCAGACCTAACTCCAAAAGTGCACTTACTTGGATTCAGCCTGAGTTTGTATTCTTTCAACCTGGCAAACAGCTTTTCTAGATGCTCAAGGTGCTCTTCCTCTGTTTGTGACTGAGCTATCATATCGTCTACGTAAAATTCAATCTCATGATGTATCATATCATGAAACAAAGCTACCATGGCGCGTTGATAAGTTGCCCCTGCGTTCTTCAGTCTGAACGACATCACCTTGTAACAGAAAGTGCCCCATTGTGTGACAAAAGTTGTTTTCTCCATATCCTCGGGGGCCATTTTGATTTGATTGTAGCCCGAGAACCCATCCATGAAGGAAAACACCTTGTGCTGAGCCGTATTGTCGATCAAAATGTCAATATGAGGTAGCGGAAAATCATCTTTGGGGCTGGCCCTGTTCAAATCCCGGTAGTCCACACACATCCTGACTTTGCCATCTTTCTTAGGTACTAGCACGATGTTAGCGACCCATTGAGGATAGGACGTAACAGCCAGAAAGCCGGTGTCGAATTGCTTCATCACTTCTGCTTTTATCTTTTCAGACATGTCAGGCCTCATTCGGCGGACCTTTTGCTTGATCGGTGGACAATCCTCTCTTGTGGGGAGACGGTGAACCACGATGTCTGCATCTAAACCCGGCATGTCTTCATAAGACCAAGCGAAGATTTCAACATACTCATTCAACAACTGTATCAGGCGTTCCTTGACACTCGGTTCCAGATTGGCACCTACTTGCACCTCCTTCCGGTATTCCTCGGTCCCTAAGTTGACAGTTTCCAATGACTCTTCGTGCGGTAAGATGGCCCTTTCTTCTTGTTGTAGAAGTCTGGCTAGTTCCCCTGGTACTTCACAACCTTCGTCATCTTCATACTCGGCTTGATTGACCAGATCTTCAGAGTTATTGAAGGATATAGCAGAATCGTCATCCATGGAATCCGGAGTGGATGGGTACCTGCATTGGTGAGTGTGGGTGTGTGTAAGGGATAGCCATCCTTAAACAAAAAATGCAAAAGGAAAGAAAATGAACACAAGCAGTTTATCAAATGAAAAACGTCCAATGAATCATTAAACATGGCATATGGATATGAGAAATAATCAAAACCCTTACAAATGGACCTACATGCCCCGGGCAAGGCATGAGGTGAAAAGATAGTGTACGGATTGTTTGAAAATAAATATTACAGACCAAATTGGAAATGTTTGACAGATAAATTACTGATGAATAAAAGTGATGGGGACAAAGTATTTTGCCTCCCAGTTGCACAATCCTCCTTTGACAGTTGGATAAATCCACTCTTCGATGTTGCTCTCTTTGTCTTCGTCCTCCAAAGCGTTGATTCCATTGGGAGAAATTTTGACTGGCGCTCTTTCAATCTTCGAACGGCGCATAGCTTTCTGGCCTGCGGTAGTGAACCCTAATCCAAATTTGTCGGTCTTATGTGGAATATCAGGCAGCTGCCCCCATGCTGAATTCTTCCCCTCCTTTATTGCGGCCCTTGCGTCCTCTAGAGATGCCATCCTGGCCATCTGCCTCGGTGTCTCAGCTGCCAACTTTGCTACTGTTATTTCAGGAAGGACTTCTTCGAAATGCTGAAAAGGCGTCTCAATGAACTCCCCTTCTACCTCCACATACCGGAAAGAGTTCAAGTGGCTAATCATGTACTCCTCTTCGCCATGGACAGTAATGATCTTTCCCTTGACAGGGTACTTCAACATCTGATATAAGGAGGAGGTGACTGCCCCAGCATGGTGTATCCAAGGCCTACCCAGCAAGCAAGAGTATGACGGACGGATGTCCATCACATAGAAAGTAGACTTAAACACCTCAGTGCCTATCTTGATGGGAATTTTGACCTCCCCATGGACCATTCTCTTCGAACCATCGAAAGCTCTGACAACAATATCACTCGGTTTCAACTCCAACCCTTTGCAATCTAGTCGGTCCAAGGCCTTCTTAGGCAGTACATTCAGCGACGAACCAGTGTCGACCAAGACATGTGCGAGAGTAGTTCCTCGGCACTCGACTGAAATGTGCAAAGCATCATTGTGGTTTCTACCTTTAGGAGTTAGGTCGGCATCGGAGAAACCTAATCCATTGTCCGCAGTCAGGCTAGCCATGCAATTCTGAAATTGATCTGCAGAGGTTTCCTGGGGCACATGGGCTGCCTTCAGGAATTTTATCAGGGCTTTAGCGTGCGCTTCCGAGCAAAGTAGCAGTGCCAGCATGGAGATCTTTGAGGGGGTCTGCCCCAGTTGTTCTACCACATCGTAATCACTCCTTTTGATTATTTTCAAGATCTCATCCATTTCCTTCTTGGAGGTTTCCGGGATGACCAAGGGTTGAGCCCTCATCCTGACGAGCTCATCTTGGATTCCCTTACCTTTGTCAGCAGCGGTAGGAAGGACAGTACTAGGAACAACAACATCTTCAATCAGAGGGGTTCTAGCAGAGAGTTTTATTGGTGCAGGGATGACCTTGTCGGCAGATGAGGGTCCAAAGGTTGCTCTTGGAGGGGCAATCTCTGGAGAAAATATTCTCCCGCTCCGGGTGATTTTGCTCGTGCCTGCAATGTTTCCAACGCTGGCTTCTTCATCATCCGAAATTTCTTCAGTTATTTCGATTTGTTTGATACCATGGTAGTAGACGTCACCGCCATAGTTCCATGGTATTGACTTCTCAGAAACATAGGGAACAGGCCCTGGCATTGTTATCTTCAAAGGAACAGATTTCGTAGCGGGTGTAATCTTAACAGGCTTTTTGACGGCCTTGTAAAGATTGGCGTGAATGGTTATGATTGAGACATCTTCGGTATGGGTTGGAGTAGCAGAAACTTTTTCAAACAAAATTTGTCGACTATCCATTAGGCCTTGGATGCCTTTCTTCAGTAACGGACAATTAAACGGCAGAGAGTAACAACAATAGCAGTCTTCTTTACATCCTGGGAAGATCCTGGCCCTTAACATATTCAACTTGATGGTTAACAATGGAGTTATCAGATCATTGACATCAGCAACATACAAATCTTCTTCAATGGCATTGACATTTCGGCCGTGCTTTGGCATGGGAGCAGATATCACATTAGGCTTCTCCGGAGCGTCAAACTCCACTTCCTTCGCCTCTATCAGGTCTTGGATTTTATGCTTGAGTGCCCAACAATCATTGGTGTCGTGCCCGACACTGTCAGAATGGTAGGCGCATTTGGCATTAGGATGATAATGCGGAGAGGACGTATTCACATTTTTTGGTGCCTCCTTGATAGTGGCAAGATTCAACTTCAACAGATGGGGAAGCACTTGCGCTGGCGTCATATTAATGCGGGTGAACTGCCATTGTGTCCGTTCCATCCGTTGTTGATTTGGTCTGGATTGGTTATAGCGAGGCTTCTCACTTGAAGGGTTTTGAATCATCACGGCCCCCACTGTCGGCCGGCGCTCAGTCTTCCCCGCTCTTCTCTGAGAATATACCACAGCCGTTTCCTTCTTAAAAGGCTTCTTCTCAACACTTGCAGCAACACCCTTCTGAATCTTTCCTGACTTGATGCCAGCTTCTATTCTTTCGCCTGTTAAGATCAAATCGGTAAACCCCGCGGAAGAGTTACCAATCAGATGATTGAAAAATGGCCCAGATAGGGTACCTAGAAACATATCAACAAGTTCACGATCGGTTAAAGGAGGCTGCACCCTGCCAGCCAAATCCATCCATTTTTGTGCATATTCTTTGAATCCTTCGCCTGTTCCTAATGACATACCCTGAAGTTGGGTACGAGTAGGGGCAAGGTCAGAATTGTATTGATATTGTTTGTAGAAGGCGGTGGCCAAGTCTTCCCAATTTCGGACACTGGTTCCCTCTAGCTGATAGAACCACTCTAATTGAGCCCCGGAGAGGCTGTCTTGAAAGAAGTGTATCCACAGGTTCTTATCTGCCGTATAGGGTTGAATCTTTCTCACGTAGGACCTGAGATGCATTTTTGGACAGGACAGCCCATCATACCTCACAAAAACTGGCACCTTGAACTTTGGGGGAATCACAATCCCGGCAACCAAACCCAAGTCTTCAAAATCCAAACCCGGTACTCTTTGTAGCTCCATGGCGGCCAACCTGTCTTCTAAACCTTTGTATTTATCATCAGCTGGAGGGTATTGCTGATCAGAGTAGTCTTCATCCTCTTCGACCTCTTCCTCTTCCACATCGGACTCGGAAGGTACCGTAGCCCCACCTCCTTTGCTGGTTCCTTCATCAGAAGTAGGAGGAAATTCAAGCACTCTCTGAGCTTCTCCGTCAAATCTTCTCCCTAAAGTTGCCACCCCGAGTCTCTTTTTCTTCTTTTTCACTGGGTCTTTATTCCCTATCAAGGTCTTGAGATCCTCCTGACCTTTAGCCAAGGTTGTCAGGAGTTGCTGGAACTGTGCATTTTGAGCTTGCAGGTCTTTGACTGTTTGCTCGAGATCCATTCTACTGAAATAAACAGCAGACAGATAAGGAAACCTGGAGTGAGACCTGCTTATGCACATGATGAATGATATGCTTATGTATGGAATGCATTCAAGGATTTAGAATATTCAAACTTGTTGCAGACAAAAAAAGAACGCACGTCATATTAATAAGAAGAAATTTGTATGTACATAGATGCCCTATGGGCCAAATATTACAAAACAACTTCTCAAGGTAAAAAGACATTGCGCATCCTCTTTGGTGCGATGTAGGTGTTGAGGGCCTCTTTCTCATGGAGTCGGCGGGTAAGCTCTAGAACCTTCTTCTCACTGGCGTAGAAGCTAGCTTCAAAAGTGTTTCGTTCCTCCTTGAGTTGAATCCAGCTTTTCTGCATTTCCTCCCACGATGTAGGCATGTCAGGGTGTAGGATGGTGTAGGGAACCTCTCCTTCCTTGACGGGCTCTTTAATCACAGGGAGAACATGAGGATAAGGCATCATTAGACTTTGGGCTCGGGCTCGTACCCACTTGAGATAAGGCTCAAGAGGGATGGAGTTCTTGTGTCCCAGAGTCTTGCTATCAACCTTGTTGGGCCTCCCCTAAGCTCTGATGAATCTTTGGCGAAGTCCTTGCGCATCGTTGTCGAAGTCAAAAACTAGGTCAGGAATCAACATTTCATGAGGGCCATCCCTCCGTGCATATCCAAATTGCCTCAAAGCTAGGCAAGGGTTGTAAGTGATGCCTCCTCTGATTCCAAGTAAAGGAACATTAGGAAACTCTCCACAATGATCGACGATGATGACATTTTCTCTGGACCGAGAACACCAATGTACATCAGAGTGAGTAAGAGTCATCAATCCTTGAGACCACCTTGAGCCTTGGTCATTCTTCAAGACAGATTGTGGAAGGTGCGAAATAAACCACCTTGCAAGGAGAGGAGTACAGCACATGAGAACACCCATCTGTCTCATTGTTCGTGTGTAAAATGAGTGAAGGATGTCCCCAAGCAATGTTGGTATTGGATTTCTGGACAAGAAGATTTTGACGGCGTTGACATCTATCAATTGGTCAGAGTTTGGGAACAAGACCAACCCATAGATAAGGAGTGCCACAATTTCTTCAAAGGCTTGAAGGTCCAATGAATTCCAACATTCTTGTGCCTTCTCGAACAAGAATTTTGCTAAGAATCCTTTGACGCCGCTTCTGGTTTCCCAATGCCCCTTGATGTCAGAAGGATGTAGATGTAATGCTCGAGCAACATCTTCAGGCTTTGGTTCCTTTTCCGTACCGTTGAAGGGTAGTTGATTAAGGATAGGAATTCTCAAGAGTTGAGAAAACTCCTCCAAAGTAGGCACCAACTGGTAATCGGGGAAAGTGAAACAATGGTGAAGGGGGTCAAAGAACTGGAATAGCACCTTCATCATGTCTTCTTCAATGTTGGTGCTGACTAAACTGAGCAGTCTACCATGTCTTTCACTGAAGGATGAGCTTTCCGGAATTCTTGAGGTGAGCTCCTTGAGTTGAGGAGAGATTCTCACAAGGTTGACTTGGATGGTTTTTCTGCGAGGAATTTCCATGACCTACAAAACAAGAACAAAGCTGAATATCTAAACCCTTGAAATGGTTAGTGAATGCATATGATGCTTCATGATGTTTATGATGTATGCACCAAACATATGTACAAGCAAATCACACCAAACCCTAGTTTCAGGCTTGCATGGGGTTTCATAGGTAAGTACCCTCTTGAGTGTAGTTGGCTTAAAAACCTGTCCTGTAAATAGTAACCGGGTTCTAAGGAGCTCAATATCACTGGATTGTTTTCATTGTTCATTGTTTTGGTTTAGCCACTTAACTGGCGACCAAAATATTCCAAGAAAACAACCCTCAATGAGTGTAGTATCGAGTATCTACCAACTTCGGACTGCACCAAAGCCGGTCATCTCACTACCCCTAATAAAAGGCCAAGATGGTCAAGTAAGGTTCTAGGTTATTAGTGCTTAGTGACATCACTCAGCGGCCCCATACTCTCCTTGATTGAACTCAAGGGTTACTGGTACTCACAAATATGTCGCACTAATATAGCTATTGCTTCGACCGTGTCGGTATACCCTGCACAGTTTCCACAACGTATTGCTATCTATGAATGTTTCCCAAAATCCGGGTGTAGGATTGCAAACCCAAACAATAGAGCCAAAATATAAAGCAATCAAATCAAACAATTAGTCATGCAAGAGGGTGATCTAAGCCCTAAGGTTACTCCACTTTAAAATTTTCCCCAGCAGAGTCGCCAGTTCTGTGATACGGTGGGAGAACTGACTATGGTTTTGCGTTTGTTTTCACAAATGTTTCGGTTGAGCAAGAGTCGCCACCGACTTTTTATTTTATCCTAAGGAAAGGTTTAAAAAGCACAGCAAAAACCTTTGAGATTTTTTCTTGGGTTCGGGGAGTAGATTATAGAAAGGGAAGGTATTAGCACCCTTTCTATCCATGGTTATCCATGGGCTCTTAGGTACTTGCTTAGATCAACTTGCCTTGGTTTTCAATTGTTTGAAATGGTGCTTTGTGTGTGGTTTTTGAAAATGTTTTGAAAAAGATGCCTTGTCTAGGCTACCCTTGTAACAATTCTTTACTCGAATGTTTTACAAAAGGTGTTTGTCTTTTTGAAAAGATGTTTCAAGGTTTTTTGAAAGTTTGTTTTGAAAGTGTGGTTTGAAAAATAGGCAAGTGTTTTTGTTTTGCAAGTTGACAAGTACTTAAGAGCTATCTACCCTAAAGTTCTCAAAGATTTTTGTTATGTTTTAACCCTTTTAACAATTTTGTTCCACCATGGCATTCGGTGGACAATCTTGTGTTAGGATGTGAAAGGGATGGGCGTGGGTCATCGTTTAGACCATAATTGCAATGGTGCTAAGTATCTTTGGGCAATTTTCCTTTAAGGGACTTGATCATTTTGGGCAACTTTTCGAAAGCGCCATCGAGGGACTATGATCATTTTGATTGTTTGTTTTGTTTTTGCCCAAAGAGACCTAGCATGCAATATGGCCCATTATTGAAGGCAACAAGTGGAGTACCCTAGGGGGTGCAAGTGTGTGTGTTGTCCATTTTCATGCTTGATTATCTTGAAATTAGGTCAAACTATTTTGTTCTTTTTATTTGCATACAAACCCTAATTCTAGCATGGTATAATTAGAAAACATTAAAGTGCGAAAATTAAATTTCCTAAGCTATTACAACACAATATAGGAAGGGGGTACAAATGTTCAAATGGGGGATTTGACAAGGAATTTAAACCTAGCTATTACATCAATTTTGGAATATTTACAAAGTAATTAATGGCATAAATTAAATGGAAATAAAATAAATGTGCAAAATGCAAAAGGGGTTTTTATGTGTATGAAAAAAGTATTTTTTTATGTCAAATAATCAAAAATAAAAAGTATTATTTTTTGGAGTTTTTTATGTTAAAAGGGGAAACCCTAATTTTATTAAATAAAGGGTATTATTTATTTAATGTGTACAATAATTAATAATTATATACAAAATAAAATAAAAATGAAGTATATTCATAAAAGAGTGTTTTTTATGTCAAATATTAATAAAATAAAAAATGTATATATTTTTTTTGTATTATTTACCTAAATATACTAATATACATATAGATATCTTTATTATTTACTAAATATGTATTATATATACAAAATAATAATATTTAATATTTATAAAAAAAAAGTATTTTTGATATAAAATGTTTTCAAAAGAGAAAATGAAATAAAAATCAGAAATAAAATATATTTGCATTATTTTTTCTAGTTTTTCTAAATAATAGTATTTATACATTATTTATGTACAAATGTCCATATAAACAAATAAATGCCTAAAAAATATAAAAATGGTGTAGAAAAAGTTTTTTATGTTCTTAATATTATTAGCAAAAATAAATAAGTTAGAATAAAAAAAGAAAAATCAAAAAGTCATTAAAACAACAAAATGGGCTCAAGGGGTGTCAAAGTGAAAATGTGATGTGAAAAGAAATAACAAAGCAGGCCCAGCCCACCAAGTCTTTCTTCAACCTCCAGCCAGAAAAATGTTCCAAAACGCGCGCCTGTACTCTAATTCAAACATCTGGATTCCTTGACTTTTTGCACAAACTTTCAACATAAGAAATGTTAATCATCAAGCCACGATTCTAAATATGTAAAGAACTCATCCTAACTCTCAGAAATGAGAGAGAATTTTATCATTCCCAAATCCTAACCTAACTTTTTATCAACATTCAGACCTTAAATTCTCATAGCTCAGGCAAAATAAATGGAAAGTAAAAGTATGTACAGATTCAGGGGCATGAGTAGAACACTTCTTATTCACAAACCTAGAGCTAATGATGCCTACATTGGAAGATAGAAGTTCAAGAAGATACCTGTTCAGTTGAAGTTGTATCTGATGATGGAGGTACTTTCAGAGCAAGGTGATGATTGGTACAGCTTCCTTAATGTCCAGGGCTGCTATTCCAAGTTTTACTTCGCTTTGAAACACTTTGAATCGAGCTATGGAACTTCAACTGCAAAACAAGAAAGTGAAAATGGTGGAACTGATTAGAGGAGTTACAGGTCGTGTTTGATGTGTGGATTAGCTTCAAGGGATGTTGTAGGATGTGTTTGATGTGGTTTTAGCAGGAATGCATGAAAGGGGTGAGAGTTGACACTCAAACTGCAGCAGGTGCTCTGTTTGGGCAGTTTGAGGGTGGTTCTGTGTTCTAAATGGAAATGGAGGTGTTGGAGTCGTGTGCTAGCTCAGTTAAGGTGTCTTGAATGTGTACAAAGTATTTTCTTAAGGGTTCTATTGCTGAGATCAAAGTTGTGTTGTGATATGCTCTATTTCTTACACTTTAAGCAACCAAAAGCCAAGTTTGTGTTTAGACAGGTAGAGGCCCCCATAACATGCTGCAAACCTTGGCATTGATCAGTGTGATTAGTCCCTAAACTTGTGCCAAGGGGATTTGATCTGTACTTCTTGGATTTTCATTTTGACATAAAGCTTACTTTTGCAAAAATGGTTAAAGTGCTTTATCTATTTTGGGATTAATCCATCATGCAATGCTTGAACACATAGAACATGGTCTTGGCACAAAGAGTTTGCATTAAATTTATGAGTGTTGGATGGTTTAGGGGCCTGTAATCAAGGGAAGCATGCTGATTTGAAAAATTGCACAAGTTATGAACATGGAAATTGGCCAATTCAAAAGTGAGTTTTTGCCATATTGCAAAATTCGATTCTCTCTAACCATGAGGTTGTTTGATGAGTTCTTGGACATTTTGGAAAGCTTGGAATGTGTACTACAATCCATCTTTGAAATGCAAATTGAAAATCCAAGGGGAAGTATGTGGAAAATAGTATTGAAGTTAGGTAAAAACCTTGCCTAAAATAGGTCAAATTTTCAGTAAGTTAAGAATGGTTTAGTACCCTTATTCCAAAAATTGTAACTTGAGATACAAGCCTCTTTTGGGAAAACTTTGTGAATCAAAGTTGTAGATTATGCAATAGGATACAACTTTCATGTTTTGACTTTTGCTTGAATCCAAATGAATCTTGGTGAGAAAGTGGGGCAAAGTTGGGAAAAAATTAGGGTTTTTCATAACTTAGAAAAATTCTAAGTTATGAAAAAATTCTCATTTCAAACCCTAATTTGCATTTCTTGATTTCTTGATGAACAAGTTTCATGACTTGGCATTTTTTGATGAAAAATGAATCTTGACTCTTGATTTTGACCAAAAAGTCAAAGTTTGACTTTTCAGTATACAGTCAAAATTGATCAATTGACTGGGAAATTCAACTGTCAATCTTGTGCATTTGGGATCTTTTGAACTTGTTGAGCATGTCAAGACAATTCCATGGGGTCCTTGAGTCCATAGGTGAGCTTGGTTTTCCATTGGCTAGGTCAAACAGTCAAAAATTGCCTTTGTGCAGTCAAAACCCTAAAAATGACCATTTTGCCCTTTTAGTGATCTGATCAAATTTCTTGTGGAATTGTGATCCAAACTTGATCAAATGGTCCATGTGAGTTCATAATGTTGATGTGGGTCAATTTTCATGAGATTTGACTATCAATTGGCCACAGTTGACTTTTTCCCCAATACAGCTGATTTCTAGGTCAACTGTCCAATTGACTGGGCAAAACTTGGAATCAAGGCTTGAAACTTGATGTGGATAAACTTGGGAGTCCAATATGAAGCATGAAAGTCATCTTAGGAAATTTAGGTCAAAACATCTCTGTGCAAACACAAACCCTAATTTGGGTCGACAGTGCAAGGAGAAGTCTTGAGCAGATGAAACCCTAACTGGATCATGAGCTCCAAGGGCTTTGTGATGAGAAATCATTGAGAAATGGGAGGGCAAATTTTGGGGTACAACACTGGGTCTCAAAGGTATCCCTTTTTTCTTTCAATTGAATCCAAGACTTATGTAGCTCTTCAAGGTCAGTAGGAATATCTGGATGAAAAATGGTATGACGAACATCTATTTCAATAATAGGCTCCACAGTTACTGGTAGGACAGCAGGATATGGCATTATAGGATTTTGAGCGCGGGATCATATCCATCTGAGGTAGGGATCCAAAGGGATTGAGTTCTTATGTCTTAAATTCTTGCTATCAATCTTGTTCACCATGCCCCAAGCACGTATAAACCATTGACGGTAACCTTGAGGGTCGTTCTCGTAATCGAATACAATACCCTAGATAAGCATATCATGAGGACCGTCTCTTCGAGCATAACCAAATTTAAGTAGAGCTAGAGAAAGGTTGTAAGTAATAACTCCCTGTATGCCAAAGAGTGTCACATTAGGAATTCCCTATAATGCTCAATAATAGTGATGTCCTCCTGAGATCAGGAACACCAATAGATATCTGAATGAGTGAGTGACATTATCCTTTGATACCACTTCAAACCTTGTTCATTCTTCATTGTTGATCGGGGAAGGTGCAAAATAAACCACCTAGATAGTAAAGGTATACAACACATGAGATTCCCTCACTTCCTCATAGTACGAGTATGAAGAGAGTGCAGAATATCTCCAATCAAAGTAGGAATAGGATTATGAGTAAGAAATATTTTGATGGTGTTCACATCTATGAGTTGGTCTGGATTAGGGAACAGTACCAAACCATAGATCAACAGAGCCAAGATCTCCTCAAAAGCATGAAAACTCATAGTATCTAGAAACAACTTATCTTTCTCTATCATAAATTTAGCAAGAAAACTTTTAACTCCACTTCTTATTTCCCAATTAGATACAATGTCTGATCGCTTCAGATGTAAGGTTGCTGCAATAACTTCAAGTCTTGGAACTTTCTCTAAACCGATGAGGGGTTTCTGATCTATAATAAGTACTCCAAGTAGCTTAGAGAACTCTTTTATTTCGGGGAAGGTAAAAAATTATGCTTAAGATCAAAGAACTGGAATAGAACACTCATCATGTCTTCTTCAAAACCTGAGGTAACCAAACTGGGTAGATAACCATGCCTTTTGGTGAACTGAGAGTTTTCGAGAACCTTTGAGACTAACTTCTTAAGCTTGGAAGGTACCCTTATAAAGTTGATTCGGATACTGTTTCTGCGAGCAAAGGTCATATCTTGCAATAAAGAACAAAGATAAATCCCTAGGTCCTTAAAACGGTTAGTGAAAATGTTATGTTATGATGATTTTTGTGAAACTTTTTTAGGCTGATTTTTGTGCTCATGATGATTTCTAAATACTATTATCATCTCATTGTCTTGGAACAATATAATTGACCACTTTTAGCTATTTGATGATTACTTTGTTTTGAACTCCTAAATTATGCAAGTTTTGAACCCTAGTTAGTAACTTTGGGTAAATCTTTTGAGCCAATCTTTGCCATGATTGTGTCTCATTGAGATTTAGAGATATTATAACTTAAGTATAACCTTATTAAATGCTTGAGAGGCATTTTATCTCCTTTAATCATTTTCTCATTTCATTTTGAGATTGATCTTTTCTTATGTTTCTTTATGAATTATGTGAGATTTAATGAATGCACTTTTGCAATTTTTAAGGAACCAGGTTCCTTATTCATTCTCATAGCATTTTTAGAGCCTTTATTTCATGTTTATGAACCATTCAAGTTATCTAACACATTGCCTTTGTTTAGAGGTTATTTGCTTATATTTTGTGATCATGGTTTAGGAGAAAGTGTTTGTGCATTCCCAATTGAGTGCCTTTGATCCAAAAAATTTGAAGTATATTTACTTATACTTATGACCTCATGACTTATGACCTATAAATCAATTCTTCTTTGATTCTTTTATTGACATTTCATTGTAAATTCATCATGATGACAAGTTATGATCCACATTCTTTGTTTTGACCTAATTTATGTGTGATGTGTAATGTATCTTTTTTGAGGACGAGTCCAATATTATTGTGCTTAAGTATTGATCTTAACCTCTCTCCTCATCTCATTTCTCATGCTTCCTTTATCCTTGGTTAAGCACTCACTTGCTAACCAACATGGTGATACATAAGAAGTCATATTCTCTTTTCTACTTATGTTTTGAGGGTTTCACCAACATAAGATATCTTAAGTTTTTCCCATAACATCAAGGAACTATACTTTGCCAATGTATCATGACACTTTAGCATGTTATCTTGTTGATATTTATTGAGGCTTTAAGTTCATGATTTATATCTTTTGAGGGTTTCACCACTACCCCATGACATATAAGATATCATTTCTTTCTTACTTGTTCTTCTTCAATATCATTTGATCTAAGACAAGTATCATCCTTTTTTAGACGATTTTATTCATCAAATAGGTGACTTTTCTTGTGTATGAAGTTTCATCTTCTCACTTGGTTACTCTTGAGTATCATCTTGAGTTAACTTACTATACAATTCACACATTTCATAATTCTTTAATTATGCTCTCTTTTCTTTTGATCTTTACTTGTTAAACTGAACACAGCTTGCTTGCCTCCTTTGGCTACTTCCTTTGTGTGATGTGTATGCATTATTTTCCACATGCTTATGATATTTGAATATGTGATCTTAGAGATCATTTTCTACTGACTTGTGTGTTTTGTCACCCTCTAAACATGGTCCCTTTTCACATATCCCTTCCTTATGCTTCACTCACCTTTAGGAACATGCTAGGGTTTAGTTTTAACCTAGTCTTACCTTATCTTTTGAATGTGCTTAAGTTGTAATACCTTAGGGGTATTAGAGGTCATTCATATGTGTTATTTCTAAGTTTTTTCTTCTGACTTCAGTATTACTTGACATTTCTTGCCATGTTCACTTGATCACACACTTGTTCTCACCTCACATCACAACTTTGATTGAAACTAGTTTGTGTACTTTGGTGTTTGTACCATGTTTTAAATGACTATTTGAGCTTATTCTTAACCATGATATTTTTTCTAAGTGTATAACATGTCCATGTTTTCCCCTTCTTCTTCATATTACCTCTTCTTTTCTAATTTGTTTGCTTTTTAGCAATGCATGAGGATTTATGTCCACTTAGGGTTGATTGTGATCATCTATTTGTTTGCTTGTGTTGTAAAACATTCTCAAGTGTGTTTATATGATTATGAATATTTCCTTATGTGTTCACTTCTGAGTTGTACACTTCTCACTCTATCTCACTTTATTTCACCTTCTTATACCATACTTAGTTAGATACTTGACACATGTATGCTCCTATGCTAATGTGTTTGCCTTTTTGACTTTTCTTGTGATCTTTAGATCTCTACCTATTGTGCATGACCCTTAGGGAATTGTTTCGACATGTCTAAGTGTTATATATTATTTCATGTTGTTGCCCCTCTTTGGTTTTCCACTTACTTGAGACACAAGCCTTATCTTGTCACTTATTTACACTTCATCTTTTTCTACTATCCCTACTTGTTTGTTCTAGGTGATGTTTGTTAACATGTAATCCTTTAATGGTAGTTTATGATGTATTAAACCATGTTTAGACTTAGGTCTCTACCTCTTGTCTCATCCTTTCTTTCATGTTTTATCATGATGTAAAGTTGTGTCTTCTAATTGCACACTTGCACTTCTACTTGCCTAGTTAGGTAATAGTTCATTCTTCTTAACCTTTGTTGCCATTTTAAAGGTATTATAAGGTGTATATCATGTTAGTACCATAACTAAAAAATAATTTGATGTGCTTTTATCCCACGCTCTTTTGATTGCTTTCATGCTTTCTTCTTCACTTCTTCAAAGTTTGTTTATGGAATCTTCATCTCTTTTGTGTTTTACCACATTGACTTGCATGTTCAATTATGTTATCTCATCTTCCTTCTTGATGTTTTATCATATTTATATGATTTTTATCATCTCTTATCTTATGTGTTTTATTACATTGTTTTATGTACTTGATGTTTTATCATCTTTCTTCTTGATGTTTTATCACCTTTATGTGATATTTTATCATCGATGTTTTATCATCTCTTCTCTTATGTGTTTTATCATATTTTGTTGTGTACTTGATGTTTTATCATCTTCATTCCTGATATTTTATCATCTTTATGTGATGTTTTATCATCTCTTCTCTTATGTGTTTTATCATATTGTTTTGTGTACTTGATGTTTTATTATCTTCCTTTTTGATGTTTTATCATCTTTATGTGATATTTTATCATCTCTTCTCTTACGTGTTTTATCGTGTTATTTTATGCGCTTGATGTTTTATCATCTTCCTTCTTGATGTTTTATCATATTTATGTGATGTTTTGTCATCTCTTCTCTTATGTGTTTTATCACATTGTTTTGTGTGCTTGATGTTTTATCATCTCTTACTTGATGTATTACCATCTTTGCTCTACTTGATGTATTATTATCTTTGTGTGATGTTTTATCATCTCCCCTCTTATTTTATGTTTTGTCATCCCCTTTTTATCTTAATGTTTTATCATCCCTTTTATACTTGTTTCTTCTTCCTCTTCTTCTCTTTTACGAGATTGCCATGTTCCCCATAGGATCTTTAGTTTATTCTTATTCAAGTTTGAACTAAATAGACCTTAGGTTTTCTATCCATGCATGACAACATTAGGTAGATCTCCCTCTTATCCCAACTTTAGTTCCACAAACATGAGAACTTATATGATTGAGATCCCTTTTTTTAGTCTTTCTCTTTTGTATCCATATTAAAAATAAACTCTTTTTATTTCAAACTCCTAAAAACACTTAATAATAAATTATAAGAATCACACTTCTACTAAGTATTAGAGATGATGAGTGGGTTTCTTCTCGGTCTTATCATTCTTTCATTCTTAGTCTTTGGTGTAATCCAAATCTCAAAGACTCTTTTTATTAAAAAGTGGATAAGTGGCTAATATCTCTCTCTTGAGGCCGACTAGCTATCATTCATAACAAAAATACCAACCAATGAAAATCTTTTTGTCTCCGGACTTTTTCGTTAAAGCCTTTTCAAAAAGGACATGCTTCGCTAGCATTATTCATAAAAAACATACAACACACCAAACCTTTGGGGTTAACTACGAGTGCCTTGATCCCCGTTGCACGATTGGTGGTACGTAGGCATAAAGGTTCGCAACCACGACAGGCACAACTAATAAAAAATTTCTTTTTGTATATAATTTGCATGCATTCCCTTTTAGCATTAATCTTTAGACATAGATTATATACACCCTTATATTAGAACAAACTTAAGTGGATCATGTGGAGTACCATAGATGTGATGGGTGATAATACCTTCCCCTTGCGTAACTGACTTCCTTACCCTTTTCCTTCCCTCAGATTTACTCAGTGTTTCCTTTCCCTCTTTTTGGATAAATAACATTGATGGCGACTCTTCTATCTTTCTCCTTCGTTCGCACTTTGATGAAAATCCCAAATGCGACAGGTAAAAACTAAGTTGTTGGAGCTAAAAACTAGGTGTGAAAGTCTAAGAATAAGAAGTCAAATCCCCCTGCTGAAGCTAAAAACTAAGTTGTTGGACCATAGGAAAAATCAACCAAGATTAAAAGTCATGCTGGCTAAATTGAGAGAAGAGTTTTGTCGTGATAGGATGTATCAGTGATTCAAAGAGCACGCACACAATTAAGATTGTGCCTTAGGACTGAGTTATTCCTGTTTTTGAGATAAGTCCCTTGAGAAGCTTTATGAGTTTGAAAAAAATTGATTCTGTTAAAAATGGGTGGTTAATTGAAAAATATTTTGTCTGTCCTTGCATGTTGCATCACCTGAGGTCAGGTAATAATTTAAGTTTGGGGTGTATTAACCCACATTTTTGGAGTTAATACATGTTTTTGAATTTTTTAATGCATCTTTTATTGGCTTCTTAGTTGTAAAATTTCTACATTTTTTAGTAAATTTTATTAGTATAGGTTGGAGCATAATAGGTGCTCCCTTTTGGTTATTTAATATGTTTTGCGTAAGTAAAGGTTAGCAGAGTCAAGTTGAGGTAAGACTGCAGTGGTCTGCTGCATGGAGTGCAAGTTGAAGTAATTAGAAGGGCTTAGAGGAAATGGGAAATCCATATTGCAATCAGCTGGTTTAGGTGGATAGCATTGAAGGAAGAATAAATTTGAGGGAAAACGTTGTTATGCTGAAAACAAGGAAGAAACCTATTCAAATTTAAAGTATGAGGTGTAGGCGCTATAGGACAAAATAAGGTATAATAGTACACTGGGTAGAGTACATAGTTCCTCCTACTCCTATTGTAGCAGTCTGCCACACTACACCTAGTCTCCCATCATGGTCTCCTTGTACCTGATTCCTTGTTTGCTAAGCAGCTGCAATTGTGTGTTGACACTACTTTTTGTATGGCCTTGATGTGATTCCTTAAAACATAAGCCCACAATCCAATGTAACATACAAACCCTAATCCTTGGTCTATAAATAGAGCTTTGATGAGAAATGAAGGTATGGTTTAGTTGTTCCAAAAGAAAACACAAAGAGTCTAAGTGCATGGATAATGGAGTGTGAAAAGGTTTCTCTCCTCACCCAATCTTGTACCAGCTGACGAGTTATGATGCGATTGGAGTCATCTCTTGAAGATCAGTCATCTCAAAGCATCCTCCAAGTTTCTCTCAGGTTTCTATCTTTTCTTCATTTATTGTTCAAAGATGTTCCTGTTGAGTCAATTATGTGTAGCAAAGGCATTAGCACCCGCAACATCCGTGTAATCAACGGGAACCGCTAAATAAATTTTGCGAATAACAGTGTTAGCCTAAGGATTTAATAAGGCAAGGGAATAAAAGGGAAATGAATAAAAAGTTATAGTTGTTTTTTTTGTAGATGTAGATTTAGTACAAAAACTCACACACACATTCTTAGGAGAATATGCATGTCATTCTAATAATTAGTATTAGTGTAACAAATTAAACATTTCATAGTGAAAATTGAAAAGTTATTTATTGGAGGAGTATTTTGTTGTCAAGTAAAAAATATTTTAACAACATTTTGTTAAATTTAGGCTGTGATACTTTCTCATAAAAATAACATGTGTTTTTTAACTTCAAATTCAAATTCGAAAACCAATTTATTATTTGAGAAAGTATGGGAGAACATTAGGAGCATAAGTGATAATTGATTTCATGTCTATTATTTACCAATATTTAGTTTATTAATTGTCGATAATAATAATTCACGTTATCAATTTTTTTTACTCTTGATTTTTTATTATTTTAATTTTATTTCTTTTTTCTTCTTTCCATGTCTCTTGGACATTCTTTCATATTTATCTTTTGTTTTTATCCTTTTTTTATCCTTGTTAGATTTGTGCAATTTGTTCCTTGGCGTACCAAAAAAATGTTAGATTATCTTACTACCAAGAATAAATTGTCAATGATTCTTATGTGAAAATCCAAGGATATATGCAGTGTAAATAAAAAACTTGCTATGAATCCACAAGAAGGAAAGAAAACAATTTCAACTTGTACTTGCTATGGGTACATAGGTACTACTTTGCATGCATTGTTGAGCATAATGAGGCTTTTATTGTGACATGTAAAAAAGTGAATGAATCTACCCAACTAACGATATATTTATAGACGTGACTGTCTAATAGATGAGTCGATCAAAATACCAGTTCTGATGCCTAAAAACTCGACAACATGTCTTTGGGATTTGAACCACTAGTGGAGTGAGTGTGGCGAGTCATTCATTTAATGTAGGAGATACAATTAATTCACATGACCATGAATACTTTAGTTATTAACTAAGTGAGTCTCGTTGGACATGATTAAAATGTGGCTTGACATGTTCTCCTATGAGATACATCACAAAGGATGCATGGTAAGATTGATCACCTGTTAGCCACGTAATCTATCCCATTTATTATTCAAATATTCTTCGTGTCATTTAAGAGTTAGAGGATTGACAGAATGAGTGTTTTAACCTTAAATGGACTTGTTTTATGATAGTCGGGCCCAATTAGACATATTTAAATCCATAATATCTAAAGTACAAGGTAAGTAAGAGCGAAGTGATTAAGTTATAACATTATAGTCCATAATCCCTCAAGCACCTTAGTTGTAAGGGCGAAGTGGTTAACCAAAGATATTTCATCCAAATGTCCCTCAAGCGTGGGGCTTGTAAGGACAAAGTGGTTAGGTAATGAGGCATGTTCAATGGCAACAATAACTGACTTGTTAATCCGTGCATGTATTCGGGTCCGATTCTTGATTGTGGTGGAGTTGATGGGGATTTAATTTAGGTTAACGATTAATCTTCAGGATTAAGGGTGCAGTTAATAAAATAAAATGATAAAAAAACACTTTAAGACTGACCAAATAGTCTGGATTGTTTGTTTGTTTTCATGCATGTGATTAGATCCCTTGATGCCTTGTTATAACAATGACGACTACTCAATCAGAGGATGCCAATTTTTTCCTCTATTAATGCACAACCCTCAATCTTTGATTGTTTATTGCCTCTTTAATCTCCTCCCCTCTTCTTCTAGAAATCACTTTCTTCCATTAGTTTGTGAATCAAGCATTTCCTCAAGTGAAGCATCAAATTTAGTTTTAGTTTTCTAATTTTTTTTCCTTTCTTGACGTCTAGGCGACAATGTTCATTAGAGAGTGTGATGAGAGGATCAATTTAATAGAACCTAAAACGTATTAGGAGATATTTTAGATGTGGAATCGTTGTTTAAAAAATTCAAGGCGGAAAAATTGGGAGGTTGATTAGAAGCTTGTTTAACTAGGGATGTTTGGAAGTTAAGATAATTATTCTAGTAACTTAGATTATGACGAGAGTAGTAAAATGATACTATGTTGCCCTCTTCTTACCTAAGACATGCAGGGATCATGTATGGAAGCCTCGACCATTGGTGCAACTCACTTTAGAGAAGAAGTTAAGAGAACAAACTATTTGTTGATAGTGAGGATAAGGTGGATTCATTTTGCAAGGTGTTGTACCCCAAAATTTGCCCTCTCATTTCATCAACATTTTTAACCACAAGACTCTTGGAACTCAAGATCAAGCTAGGGTTTGCTCTGCTCAAGACACCTCCTTGCACTGTTGACCTAAATTAGGGTTTGAGTTTGCACAGTGATGTTTTGACCTACAATGCCCAAATTGACTTTCATACTTCATGTTGGACTCATAAGTTTTTCCATACCAAGTTTCAAGCCTTGATTCAAATTTTTGCCCAGTCAATTGGACAGTTGACCTAGAAATCAGTTGTATTGGGGAAAAAGTCAATTGTGGCTAATTGACAGTCAAACCTCATGAAATTTGACCCACATCAACATTATGAACTCATATGAAAAATTTTATCAAGCTTGGATCACAACTCCACAAGAAATTTGATCAGAGCACCAAAAGGACAAAATGGTCATTTTTAGGGTTTTGACTGCACAAAGGCAAATTTTGACTGTTTGACCTAGCCAATGGCAAGTCAAGCTCAACCATGGACTCAAGGACTCAATGAAATTATCTTGACCCATTCAAAAAGTTCAAAAAATCTCAAATGCATAGGATTGACAAATGAATTTTTCAGTCAACTGATCAAAATTTGACTGTATACTGAAAAGTCAAACTTTGACTTTTTGGTCAAAATCAAGTGCCAAGGGTCATTTTTCATCAAGACATGTCAAATTATGAAACTTTTTCATCAAGAAACCCAAAAATGCAAATTAGGGTTTAAAATGGAAAATTTTCATAACTTAGAAAATTTCTAAGTTATAAAATTTTCTTATTTTTCCCTAACTTTGTCCCATTTCTTCACCAATATGCAAATGGATTCAAACAAAACTTACAACATGAAAGTTTTAGTACATCACAAATTCTACAACTTTGATTCACAAATTTTTCTCAAAAGAGGCTTGTATCTCAAGTTATGATTTTTGGAACAAGGGTACCTAAAACTTTTAACTTAGAGAAATTTTGCCCTAGTTTAGGCAGGATTTTGACCCATCTTCTTGGCCATTTTTCACATAGTTTCACTTGGAGTTTCAAGTTGAATTTCAAAGATGGATTACAGTACATGTTGCAAGCTTTCCAAATTGTCCAAGAACTCCTCAAACACCTTTGTGGTTAGGGAGAATCGAATGCTTGAAGTTGGCAAAACCTCACTTTGATCCATGGCCAATACATGTTCATACAACTTGCATTTTCAAATCAGCATGCTTTGTACTAGCTTGCAGGCCTCTAAACCATTTTACACTCCTTAATTGAATGCAAATCCACTGAGCTAATGCATTATCTTGGCCATTTGGACATTGTACACAAAACTAATCCCTATTTGGAAAAAGGTATATTGCCATTCTTGAAAAGTTACACTTTATGTCAAACCAAGATCTTTGAGGCATGGGGCCATATCTCTGAGGCAAGATCAAATCCACAAATTGCAAGTATCAAGGGCAAAGGATGCAGCATACAAGATAGGGATTACAGGCCTGTATTGACAAGTTACACACTCTTGCTTCACAAAGAAGAAATTGGTCCAAAATCTTTCCAACTCAAAAACCAGCCATAGTCAGCTTACACAAACATTGCAAACACATTTCACACAACCCTTTGAGTCATAAACACGAGCTCTTCACCACTCAAACCTCCTTGAACACAAAAACACCATTTTTCTGCAAAATAGGGCAAGCCCTGCAGAACCACCTCCATCTCCACTTTCCCTCGTGCGTTTTGCCTCAAACTTGTTCCAATACCTTCCATTCAACTCACCTGAAATATTCCAGACCTCCATTGCTAGCTGTAATGCCATTAACATACATTTCCATTTTTGTTTCAAAGCTTTGCAGGTTGAGTTCTGTAGCACGATTCAGGCTACTTCAAAATAAGCCAAGCATTGGGAAAGCTTCAGTGGACCTCAGGCAAGCTCAAAAGAAACTCAAGCACCCTTAGAAGTTGCTGCATTGTCCAGCTCAAATTCAACTGAAATAGGTATTTCATGAACTTTTATCTCTCTATTTAGGAATAGTTAGACTTAGGTTTGTGAATGAAAGATGTTGTATTCATAGCCCTGAAACCATACATGTGCTTAGTTTTCATTTATATTAATCGTGCTAGGAGAATTTTGTTCATGAACTTTCTGAAAAAACTAGGTTAAGAATTAGGGCCAGAGAAATTCTCTCTGGTCTTTGAGAGTTAGCTTAAGTTTTTTATATGGTTAGATTCGTTGTTTGATGCTCTACAAGTTTCATGTTATGAGTTTTGTCAAAAAAGCACAGAATCAGGAGATAGCATTTTGTACATGGAAGTGCGCCTGTTTCTGTTCAAAGGAAGAAGATGAAGTTGTTTCTGGGTTGGGCCTGGTTGTTTTTGCTTCTCACACAAGCATTTTCAGTTCACACCCCCCTGTTCCATTGCTTTGTATTTTCATTATTTTTGCATTTTTATTTTTTCTCTGACCTTGATATTTTATTTTCAAATATAAAAAATACTTAAAAAATATTTTCATAAATTTTTATATTTATTTAATATTTATTTTAATTAATTCTAGTATTAATACATTGAATACTTTATATTTACTTTTGTTTAAATGTGAAAATAATGTAAAAAATATTTTTTATTATTTTTATACATATTTAAAAATATTTTCTTGAAATATATACATTTTGTAAATAATTTATTTTATTTTTATATACATCCAATATGTTTAATACATGTATATACATATATAATATATTTTACTAAATAATAAGAACAAAAAACACAAAAATAATACATTTTTATTTTTATTAATATTTTATACTAAAAATACCTTTTTTTAATATACTTTTATTTTTGTACAAATTAATACATTATTGTATATAAATAATAAATAATACTATTTATTTAAGAAATTAGGGTTTTTACCCTAAAAAATAAAATATTTGAAATTGACTTTTTATTTATTTACATTTCACATTAAAAATACTTTTTATATACATAAAAACTTTTTTTGCATAATACATTTTATTTAATATTTATTGTATTTATTTAAATATTGTATATTTAATATTATGCCTTACCCATTCAATGTGGTTGTAATAATTTAGGATTTAATTTCTTGTAAAATAATCCCCAACTCAAATTTGTACCCCCCTCCCTATATCATGTTGTAATAGTGTAGAATTTAAATTCGCGCACCTTTAAGCTTTCAATTATGCCATGATTAGACTTAGGGTTTTGTATGCAAAAATCAAATTAACCAATAGTTTGACCTAATCAAAGACAAAAATGCATGAAAAAACAAACACAATGCACACTTGCACCCCTAGGGTTACAATCCACTTGTTGCTTTCAAAATGGGCCATGGTATGCATGTCAAGTACTTTGGCAAAACAAAAACAAAACAAAAGATCATAGTCCCTCGATGACGCTATCTAGGTTGCCTAAACAAAATGATCAAGTCCCTTAAGAAAATTACCAAAAATACTTGACACCATTGCTATCATGGTCTATACGATGACTCGCGCCTGTCCCGTTTAACATCCTAACACAAGTTTTCTCACCAAACACAATGATGAAACAACACTGTTAAAAGGGTTAAAAACATAAGAAAGATCTTTGAGTAAAATAGGGTAGACAATTCTTAGTTACTTGATCAAAATCTTGCAAAACATCCTTGCCATTTTCAAACACACTTCACAACACAACTTCAAAACAATTTCAAAACAACTTTCAAAACATTGGAATATCTTTTCAAAAAGACATACACCTTTGTATATATTCAAACAAGAATCATTACAAAGGTTTCCTAGACAAGGCATCTTTTTCAAAGCATTTTCAAAACCACACACACAAAGCACCATTTCAAACAATTGAAAAGCAAAGGCAAGTGATCTAAGTAAGTAGCTAAGAGCCCATGGATAACCATGGATAGAAAAGGTGCTAATACCTTCCCTTTCTATAATCTACTCCCCGAACCCAAGAAAACATCTCAAAGGTATTTCCTGTGCTTTTTGACCTTTCCTTAGGATAAAATAAAAAGTCGGTGGCGACTCTTGCTAAACCGAAACATTTGCGAACACAAACGCAAAATCCCAAGTCAGTTCTCCCACCGTATCACAAAACTGGCGACTCTGCTGGGGAAAACTTTATAAGTGGAGTAACCTTAGGGCTTAGAACACCCTTTGCATGACTATATTGTTTGCTTTGATTGCTTTACATTTAGTTCTCTTGTTTGGGCTTGAAATCCTCTACCTAGATTTGGGAAACATTCATAGGTAAATAGCAATACGTTGTGGAAACTGTGTGGGGTATACCGACATGGTTGAAGCAATAGCTATATTAGTGCAACATATTTGTGAGTACCAGTAGAATTTGAGTCAATCAAAGAGAATACGGGGCCGCTGAGTGATGTCATGAAGCACTAATGAACTCTTAGAACCTTACTTGACCATCTTGGCCTTTTATTAGGGGTAGTGAGATGACCGGCTTTGGTGCAGTCTGAAGTTGGTAGATACTCGATACTACACTCATTGAGGGTTGTTTTCTTGGGATATTTTGGTCGCTAGTTAAGTGGCTAAACCAAAACAATGAACATGGAAAACAATCCAGTGATATTGAGCTCCTTAGAACTCGGTTACTATTTATAAGACAGGTTTAAGCCAAATAAACTCAAGAGGGTGCTTACCTATGAAACCTCATGCAAGCCTGAAACTAGGGTTTTATGTGACTTGCTTGTACATGTGTTTGTGCATACATCATGAACATCATAAAGCATCATATGCATCCACTAACCATTTCAAGGGTTTGGATCTTCATCTTTGTTCTTGTTTTGTAGGTCATGGAATCTCTTCGCAGGAAAACAATTCAAATCAACCTTGTGAGAATCCCTCCTCAACTCAAGGAGCTTACTTCTAGGATTCCAGAGAATTCTCTCTTCAGTGAAAGACATGGTAGACTCCTCAACTTGGTCAACACCAACATTGAAGAAGACATGGTGAAAGTCCTCTTCTAATTCTTTGACCCCCTACACCACTGTTTCACATTCCCTGATTACCAGTTGGTGCCTACTTTGGAGGAATTTTCTCAACTCTTGAGAATTCCTATTCTTAATCAACTACCCTACAACGGTACGGAAAAAGAACCAAAGCTTGAATATGTTGCTCAAGCATTACACTTGCAACCATCTGACATCAAGGGGCATTGGGAAACTAGAAGTGGTGTCAAGGGTTTCTTAGCGAAGTTTCTGTTTGAGAAGGCACAAGACTGCTGGAATTCTCTTGATTTACAAGCCTTTGAAAAGATTGTGGCACTCCTCATCTATGGGTTGGTCTTGTTCCCAAACCCTGACCAACTTATAGATGTGAATGTTGTCAAGATTTTCATATCCAGGAATCCTATACCTACATTGCTTGGGGACATCCTACACTCATTTTACACACGAACAATGAGGAAAAGAGGTGTTCTCATGTGTTTTACTCCTCTCCTAGCAAGGTGGTTTATTCCTCACCTTCCACAATTAGTTCTGAAGAATGAGCAGGGTTTAAGGTGGTCACAACGATTGATGACCCTCACACATTATGATGTACATTGGTGTTCTTGGTCCAGAGAAAATGTCATCATCATTGATCGTTGTGGGGAATTCCCTAATGTCCCAATACTTGGCATTAGGGGAGGCATTACCTATATCCCCTATTTAGCTCTAAGACAGTTTGGATATGCTCGGAGGGATGGCCCTCATGACATGCTGATTCCTGACCTAGTTTTTGACTTCGACAATGATGCGCAAGGACTTAGACAAAGGTTCATCAGAGCTTGGAGGATGCCCAACAAGGTGGATAGTAAGACACTAGGGCACAAGAATTACATCCCCCTTGAGCCTTATCTCAAGTGGGTACGAACCCGCGCCCAGAATCTTATGATGCCATATCCTCACATTCTCCCCGTGATCAAAGAGCCTGTTATGGAAGGAGAGGTTCCATACACCATCCTACATCCTGACATGCCAATATCATGGGAAGAAATTCAAAAGAGTTAGATCCAACTCAAGGAAGAACGGAATACTTTTGAATCCAGCTTCTATGCCAGTGAGAAGAAGGTCTTGGAGCTTACCCTCCGACTTCATGAGGAGGAAACTCTCAACACTTACATCGCACCAAAGAGGATGTGCAATGTCTTTTTACATTAAAGATTTTGTAATATTTGGCCCATGGGGCCCTTATGTACTAACAATTTCTTCTTAATATGACGTACGTTCCTTTTTGTTTGCAACAAAATTTGAATTTCTGAATCCTTGAATGCATTACATGAATAACATACCATTCATCATATGCATAAACAGGTCTTCACACTAGGTTTCCTTATCTTTCTGTTGTTTATTTCAGCAAGATGGATTTGGAGTAGACGGTAAAGGATTTGCAGGCACAAAATTCACAATTCCAGCAACTCCTCATGACCTTGGCAAAGGGTCAAGAGGACCTCAAAGCTCTGTTGGAGAAGAATAAAGAGAAAAAGAAAAAGAGACCTGGAGTAGCCACTTTTGGAAGAAGGTTTGAAAGCAATGCCATAAAGGTTCTTGAGTTCCCCTCAACGTCTGACGAAGGGGCCGATAAAGGGAAAGGGACTGCTGTACCTTATGAATCTGAGGTTGAAGAGGAGGAAGAAGACGAAGACTACTCCGAACAACAGTATCCTCCACCAGATGATAAATATAATAATCTTGAAGATAGACTGGCAGCCATGGAGTTGCAGAGGGTACCCAGTTTGGATTTTGAAGAACTATGGCTGGTAGCTGGGATTGTTATCCCTCCCAAGTTCAAGGTGCCAACATTCTCCAAGTACGACGGTTTGTCTTGCCCAAAAATGCACCTGAGATCGTATGTCAGAAAGATCCAGCCCCACTCATCTGATAAAGACCTCTGGGTACATTTTTTCCAAGACAGTTTGTCTGGCACACAGTTGGATTAGTTCTATCAGCTCGAGAGATCAGAGGTTCACAATTGGGAAGACTTAGCAGCTTCCTTTTATCGTCAATATCAATACAATGCTGACTTGGCGCCCACTCGTACTCAGCTACAAAGTATGGGAATGGCTTCCAATGAAGGGTTTAAAGAGTATGCCCAGAAGTGGCGTGATCTGGCTGGAAGGGTGCAGCCGTCATTGTCAGATAGGGAGTTAGTTGACATGTTTCTGGGGACCCTGTCTGGCCCCTTTTTCAATTATCTAATCGAGAGTTCTTCCGAGGGATTTACTGAACTAATTTTGACCGGCGAAAGGGTCGAGGCCGGTATTAAAAGTGGAAAGATTCAAAAGGATGCTTCCGCATCCACAGCTGTTAAGAAACCCTTCCCAGCTAAGAAGGAAGCCTCCGCTGTGTATTCTCAAAAGGGTCAGGGAAGAACCGAGCGCCGGCCAAATGTAGGGGCTGTGATGATTCAAAACTCGTCAAATGATCAACCTTGTAACAATCAGTCGAGACCTAATCAACAACGGGTGGAAAGGACACAATGGCAGTTCACCCGAATCAACATGACGCCAGCTCAGGTACTCCCCCATTTGTTGAAGCTGAATCTTACTAGTTTGAAGGAAGAGCCAAAGAACCCTAACACCTCCTCTCCATACTACCACTCCAATGCCAAATGTGCTTACCATTCCGACAGTGTTGGGCACGATACCAATAATTGTTGGGCGCTTAAGAACAAAATCCAGGACTTGATTGATGCCAAAGAAGTAGAATTCGATGCGCCTGAGAAGCCCAATGTGATTTCTGCTCCGATGCCCAAGCACGGTAATAATGTTCATGCTGTTATGGAGGACCTTCATGTTACTAATGTTGTTGACATGTTGACGCTGTTACTTGTGATTAAAGAGAATTTGATGAGAGTCGGGATCTTTCCTGGTTGTGGTAAAGACTACTATTTTTGTTTGAACATACGAGGTGATTTCCCAATGTTGAAGTCAGGTGTCCAACGCCTGATGGATACCCAAGAGATACTTTTCCAGAAAACCCCTGTTGATACCTTCAATCCTGTTACTCCTGCTACTTTTGCTACTTCAACCAACGATATTGCAATCATAACCATTTCCGACAATCCTCCCAAGGCTTGCAAAAGGCCTGTCAGGATTACACCCAACTCTAAATGTGTACCATTAAAGATCACCATGCCGGGACCTGTCCCGTACCAATCAAGCAAAACGATACCATGGAACTATGGAGGAGAAATCTTCTATCATGGTATCAAACAAATTGAGGAAGTCCAAGAGAATTATGAAGAAGAAAACCCTGATATAGGGAACATTGTGGGTACAAGCAAGATAACCCGCAGCGGCCGGATCTTTTCTCCGGAGATTGCTCCCCCTCAAGCAGTTTTCGGACCCTTGAAAGCTTCTGTACCTGTTGGACCATCTGTGCAAGGCCCAATGATTGAAGAATTGGATACTCCTGAAGTAAGACCATCTGCTGATACTACCAATAAGGGTAAGGGGATACTAGAAGTGCCTGTCAGGACGAAGGCTCATGTTGTGGTTATCCCCGAAACCACTCAGAAAGAAATGGATGAAATCTTGAAAATAATCAGAAAAAGTGACTACGATGTTGTGGAACAGCTAGGGAAGACCCCTTCTAAAATTTCAATGTTGGCTCTTCTACTCTGCTCTGAGGCCCATGCTAAGGCCCTGATCAAATTCTTGAAGGCGGCACATGTACCCCAAGAGACTTTGGCTGACCAGTTTCAGGAGTGTGTGGCCAGTCTTACTACTGATAATGGCCTTGGCTTTTTCGATGCTGACTTGACTCCCAAAGGAAGGAAACACAACGACGCGCTACATGTCTCAGTTGAATGCAGGGGAACCACCCTCGCCCATGTCTTAGTTGATACTAGTTCTTCCTTGAATGTGCTGCCGAAGAAAGCTTTAGACCGTTTGGATTGCGAAGGATTGACCCTCAAACCTAGTAACATCGTTGTTAGGGCCTTTGATGGGTCCAAAAGAATGGTTCATGGAGAGGTTGACATTCCTATCAAAGTAGGCACGAAAGTCTTCAACTCCACCTTTTATGTGACGGACATCCGTCCGTCATATTCTTGTTTGTTAGGGAGACCGTGGATCCATTATGTCGGGGCAGTTACCTCCTCTTTGCACCAAATGCTGAAATATCCTGTTAAGGGTAAGATTATAACAGTGCACGGCGAGGAAGATTACATGATAAGTCATCTCAATTCCTTCTGCTGTGTGGAGTTGGATGGCGAGTTCATCGAAACTCCTTTCCAACATTTTGAGGAAGTTTCTCCTGAGGTAGCAGTTGCGAAGACAATAGTTGAGGTGCCTATCATTCCCAAGCATGTATCTAGAATGGCATCTCTCAAGGACGCAGAGGCTGTAATTAAAGAGGGGAAGAGTACAGTGTGGGGGAAATTTCCTGATTTTCCCCATAAGACAGACAAGTTTGGATTAGGGTTTACTACTGCTGGACAAAAGGCTATGCGTCGCTCCAAGGTTGGAGGACCACCCGTCAAGATCACTCACCACGGAATCAATGCTGTAGAAGATGAAGATGAAGAGAGCCACTTTGAAGATTGGATCTTTCCGACCATCGAAGGGGGTTTAAGCAACTGGGAAGCAAAGGATTTTGTTCCCATCACCGTTATCAACTAGTAATTTTATCTTTGAAGAATTTCCCATTTATGGTCTGTAATAACTAAAACAATCCGCACACTATTTTCACCTTGTGCCTTGCCAGGGGCATGTAGGTCCATTTGTAAGGGCTTGATCTTCTTCATTTTTATATGCCATGTTTTAATGAATCATTGGATGTTTTTCATCTATAAACTGTTGTGTTCATTTTCTTTCCTTTTGCATTTTTGTTTGTTTTAAGGATGGTTATCCCTTACACACACCCACACTCACAAATGCAGGTACCCATCCACTCCGGATTCCATGGGTGACTATTTTGCTTTAACCTTCGATAACTCTGAAGATTTGGTCAATCATTCTGAGTACGAAGTTGACGAATACTATGAAGTGCCGGGAGAGTTAGCCAGACTTTTGCAACAAGAAGAGAGGGTTATTCTGCCTCATGAATAGTTGCTAGAAACCATCAACTTGGGGACGGAGGAAGACAGGAAAGAGGTAAAAGTGGGTGTCAACCTGGAACCAAGTGTCAAGGAGCGCTTAGTGCAGTTGTTGAACGAATATGTTGAAATATTCGCCTGGTCTTATGAAGACATGTCGGGACTAGACACAGATATTGTGGTTCACCGTCTCCATACAAAATAAGACTATCCACTGATCAAGCAAAAGGTCCGCCGAATGAGGCCTAACATGTCTGAGAAGATCAAGGTTGAGGTAATGAAGCAATTCAACGCTGGCTTTCTGGCTGTTACTTCCTATCCACAATGGGTTGCTAACATTGTGCCTGAGCCTAAGAAGGACGGCAAAGTCAGAATGTGTGTGGACTATCGGGATTTAAACAGGGCTAGCCCTAAAGATGATTTTCCCCTACCACACATTGACATTTTGGTTGACAATACAGCTCAGCACAAAGTATTTTCTTTCATGGACGGATTCTCGGGCTATAACCAGATCAAAATGGCACCCGAGGACATGGAGAAAACTACTTTTGTCACGCAATGGGGTACCTTCTGCTACAAGGTGATGCCGTTCAGACTGAAGAACGCAGGGGCAACCTATCAACGCGCCATGGTAGCTTTGTTTCATGATATGATACATCATGAGATTGAAGTCTACGTAGACGACATGATAGCCCGATCACAGACGGAAGAAGAACACCTTGATCATTTGCAGAAGCTTTTTTCCAGGTTGAAGGAGTATAAGCTCAGATTAAACCCAAGCAAGTGCACTTTTGGGGTTAGGTCTGGTAAACTTTTGGGATTTATTGTCAGCAACAAAGGCATTGAGGTTGATCCAGCTAAAGTAAAGGCTATACAAGAAATGCCTGCCCCCCGTACTGAAAAGGAGGTTAGGGGATTCTTGGGACGCTTAAACTATATTGCGAGGTTCATCTCTCACCTGACATCTACCTGTGAGCCAATCTTCAAGCTGTTGAAGAAAGATCAGGTAGTCGAATGGAACAATGATTGTCAAGTTGCTTTTGATAAGATCAAGGAGTATTTGCTAGAACCTCCTATTCCGATGCCACCCGTCGAAGGAAGGCCGTTAATCATGTATCTGACTATTTTGGATAACTCAATGGGGTGCGTACTGGGCCAACATGATGAGTCTGGCCGAAAAGACCATGCCATTTATTACCTTAGCAAAAAGTTTTCCGACTGTGAGACTCGCTACTCACTGCTCGAGAAAACTTGTTGCGCTTTGGTATGGGCTGCTCGCCGGCTAAGACAATATATGTTGACTCATACCACTTTGCTGATTTCCAAAATGGATTCGATCAAGTATATCATCGAGAAGCCTGCTTTATCTGGAAGAATTGCTAGATGGCAAATGATCCTGACAGAGTATGATATCCAGTATACTACCCAAAAAGCTATAAAAGGGAGTGTACTAGCTGACCATCTAGCTCATCAAGCCGTCGAAGATTACCAATCTATGAGATTCGACTTCCCTAACGAGGACATCATGACATTGGACAACATCGAAGGTATCGGACCGTATGACGGACCTGAACAAGGATCCCGATGGACCCTGTACTTTGATGGTGCTTCAAATGCACTTGGCAACGGTATCGATGCGGTACTCATTTCTCCAGAAGGTTGCGATACACCCTTCACTACCCGACTTTGCTTCAGCTGTACCAACAACATGGCTGAATATGAAGCTTGCATTTTTGGTCTCAAGGCTGCTATAGACTTGGGAATCAAATCTTTGGTCGTATTTGGGGAGTCGGCTTTGGTCATCAGTCAAGTCAAAGGAGAGTGGGATACCAAACATCCTAATCTTATCCCATACAAAGAACATGTCTTAACATTGTTGCCTCATTTCGAGCAGATTACCTTCGAGCACTTCCCGCGAGAAGAAAATCAGCTAGCAGATGCTCTGGCTACAATGTCTTCCATGTTTAAACTCAACTGGGATAACGAGGCTCCCCAAATTACCATCGAGCGAATGGACAAACCTGCGCACTGTCATGAGATTAGTACCGAAGAAGTAGTGGAACAACCCTGGTTTCATGAAATCTAAAGGTATATTCAGACCAGAGAATACCCTGAAGGAGCTTCCGTCAATGACAAAAAGTTCTTAAGGAGATTTGCTTCCAAGTTCTTCTTAAGCAATGGCATCCTTTATAAGCGCAGCCATGATTGTGTTCTACTTCGTTGTGTGGGCAAGGTTGAAGCAGAGTTGATCATGACCGAAATACATAGTGGCACATTTGGCACCCACTTAAGCGGACATACGATGGCTAAGAAGATTCTAAGGGCAGGCTACTACTAGTCTACCATGGAAGCTGACTGTCATCAATATTCCCGTACTTGTCACAAATGCCAACTCTATGCTGACAAGGTACATATTCCTCCAGTTCCTCTCAACGTTCTAACAGCTCCTTGGCCATTCGTGATGTGGGGAATCGACATGATTGGAGAGATCAAGCCTACAACATCCAATGGACATCGCTTCATCTTGGTCGCTATTGATTATTTTACCAAGTGGGTCAAAGCGGCTTCCTTCGCCTACGTTACAAAGAATGTGGTTGCCCGCTTCATCAAGCAGAATCTCATATGCCGGTATGGTATCCCCGATAGGATCATCACGGACAACGGTACAAACCTAAATAACACTGTGATCACCACTCTGTGCGAGCAGTTCAAGATTCAACATCACAATTCATCTCCCTATCGGCCAAAGATGAACGGTGTTGTTGAAGCCGCGAACAAAAATATCAAGAAGATCATTCAAAAGATGACAGTCACCTACAAAGACTGGCATGAGATGTTACCGTTTGCTCTGCATGGATATCGTACCACGACACATACTTCAACAGGGGCAACCCCATTTTCTTTGGTGTATGGCATGGAAGTTGTTCTACCCATGGAAGTTCATATTCCTTCCTTAAGGATTATGAAGGACGTTTGAGTGAAGACGATTGGATTCAGACCCGGTTTGATCAACTTAATTTGATCGACGAGAAGCGACTTACTATTGTTTTTCATGGTCAGACGTATCAAAAACGGATGATCAAGGCTTTAAACAAGAAAGTCAGGCGTCAGGTATATCAAGTCGGAGATCTTGTAATCAAGCGGATCATCTTACCGCAAAGTGATCCCAGGGGCAAGTGGACTCCTACTTACAAAGGACCATTTGTGATCAAGAGCATCTTTTCTGGTGGGGCAATGATTCTGACCACCATGGACGGCAACGATTTTCCGCACCCTTCAAACGCAGACATAGTCAAAAAATACTACGCATAAAACGACCCGGCAAGTTAAAAACCCGAAAGGGCGACTTAGGAAAAAATGGGCATCCCGGTGAATCGAAAACCCGAAAGGGCGGTTCAGGCAAAAATTAGGGATAAAACAAAAAATTTGTACACCCGACAAGTTGAAAACCCGAAAGGGCGACTTGGGCAAAAAAGGGTTTCCCGGTGGATCGAAAACCCGAAAGGGCGGTCCAGGAAAAAGTTAGGGAATTAAAGCGTATGACTATGTCTCATCGGATCACTTTAAGAACAATCTCTTCACCAACAAGCTCCAAGCTTCTGATTAATCCAGTCATCGGCGGATGAAGCAGCGAATGGACAAGATATTCAGAGTTGTGAAGGCTATAGCAGAATGGGAATCCCATGGAATTGTTACACATAACCATCTTTCTTTTGTATAAAATTTTTCAATTTTTACGACAACATTCTCTTACTAGGATGTCTGTCTCCTTTGTACAAAGATACTCACAAAAGTTAAATACAAATATACGTCAAAGTGCAAAAATTTGCTTGCCTTTCTTGTCTTTTTACACTTATGTTTTATTTGAAAACGTCCAATGTTTTGTTGAATAGGCATATGCATTTGAATATAATCATTGCTTACAAATAAAACGAAATTGAGAAAGGATAATTATTGATAGGTTGAAGGTGTAGGAAGATATCTTTATGCCATTCCAGAAGAAATCCCCTGCAATACATCATCCAGATCCTCAACAAAACTAAATTTGGAGTATATTTCCCAACAGAGTTAAACTTCAAGACCCCCAGCGGAGCCAGTACATTCTAAACTGGATTCCCCAACTGAGTTAAAATTCAAAGTTCCCATCATAATTCAAACTCCCGATCCCCAGTGGAGCCTGAAAACCCTGAAAATCCTATCCCCAACGGAGCCAGAATAGTGAACATTTCCCCCACAGAGTTATCTCCCAGCAAGATCGAAGATTCTCGGTCTCATTTCTCCAAGCAGAAGCCTCCTAGGTTCTAACTCCCCAGTAGAGATTTTCAGAGATTTTCCTTATTTCCCAGGAAGGTCATGAAGGATTGTCATTCTCTGCAAAAGTTGTCAAAGGCCTTGTTAATCTCCACCAATCACCAATGATTTTCAATCTCCAGCAGCGGTCCCAGGATTTCTCCTTCTCAACAATCAGAGATCTTTAATCGCCAAGCAGTCAGCAAGGATTTCTCATCTTCATTAATCAAAGATCTTTGGAATCCCCAGCATCGGTCAAGGATTTACTTTCCCCGACAACAGTCAAAGATTTCATTATCTCCAGTTATCAAGGATTTATTTTCCTCAGCAAGACAGCTACTCAGCTTACATGCGCATCCATTGCATCCATATATCATGAACATTGATGAAACACAATTCATTGCATCATACATATCATGCAACATAACTGTGTGTTTTAGATAACATTTTACCCTTTTCAGGATAAGATTAAAAGGTTGTTGATAACAATTATTTAGATACAGTATGGATACACCCCAAACACGGCGGTCATTCTACTACTCATTCAGACTTCAGCAATCCGATACAGACTAGATACGCTCCAGACACGGCAGCCATTCTATCTCTCATTCAGATTCAACTATCAACCACAAGTTCAGATACGCTCCAGACACGGATGCCATTCTGGCCCTTACACCAGCAGTTTGATTCTCCCCAGTGCAATCGCCACGGAAGTCATTCTATCACTTATTCAGATCTCAGTTACAGTCTCAGATACACTCCAGACACGGAAGTCATTCTTCTACTCATACAGATCTCAACTTCAGATACAGTCCAGATACACTCCAGACACGGTTGCCATTCTGTCACTCATTCGGAAGTTATCCCCAGCCCAGAAAAGCTCCATATACAGATGTTTCTCTGTCGCCCATTCAGAATTCAGATACAATACAGATACACCCCAGACATGGCAGTCATTCTGATATTCATTCAAAGTTCAAATATAGTTACAACTCAGATACGCTCCAGACACGGACGCCATTCTTTCGCTCATACATACTCAGTCTCCAGATACAGTTCAAATGCATTCTAGACACGGATACCATTTTAATACTCATTATTCTGACCTACCACATTGCAATTCAACAAACGTTCTTGGATGGAATCTTTAAGCTCATCTCCAGCAATATTCTACCATCTCTAAATGGAATCTTTAAGCCTATTTCCTCAGTTATATTCTGACGAGTGCAAATTTACGGGCACTCTAGTGTCCAATCCTCTTTTACCTTCGAGTCGCGAAAGGCAAACTTGCCAATCTAACTCTTCAGGTTCAAGAAGATTGAACAGGGGCAGCTGTTGTACCCTAAAATTTTCCCTCTCATTTCATTAACATTTTTCACCACAAGACTCTTGGAACTCAAGATCGAGCTAGGGTTTGCTCTGCTCAAGACACATCATTGCACTGTTGACCTAAATTAGGGTTTGAGTTTGCACAGTGATGTTTTGACCTACAATGCCCAAATTGACTTTCATACTTCATGTTGGACTCATAAGTTTGTCCATACCAAGTGTTGTACCCCAAAATTTGCCCTCTCATTCTTCAGGAAATCATCCTGGATTCTCAGAGCCTCTCTGAAACAAATCCAAGTCCTGAATTATCATTTCTTCC
This sequence comes from Vicia faba, assembly GCA_948472305.1. Lineage (NCBI taxonomy): Eukaryota > Viridiplantae > Streptophyta > Magnoliopsida > Fabales > Fabaceae > Vicia > Vicia faba. The sequence goes on from OX451739.1 coordinate 167,492,390, forward strand.
CAAGAAAACCATTTACAAAAGCAAAATGATCACATAAGCTCTAAAGGCAACGCTTTTACCTTGAAAAACTAAATTCTAAACATTTGGAATTTTTCTCTAAAAAATGGATGTTTGAGAAGAAAATAGCACTTCAGAACTTCTAGACCAACCTCCAGAAAGAAACGGTCAGAAGTTGCAAGCCTGGATCAACGCAGTCAGAAGTTGGCTCTTCAGCAGCTACATCAACTCAGTCAGAGGTTGCAAACGCGGTTCAACACGTAAGCCTCAAACAGAACATGGCTCTTTCAGCAGTTACGCAAGTTCAGCCAGAGTTGCTAGAGGAATGCAAAGGAAGCAAAGAAGTCTGAAGGCTCCTTCAGAACATGCTGGAATCAGAAGATGAAAGGGTCAGAAGAGTGGGTGTTACACTGACACAGAATCTCTAAGTCCAGGATTTCCAGAAGCAAATCCAAGGAACGTGTTAGAAAGTCAGAGGAATCCCCAGAATTTGCTGAGACAGCAAGAGGCCAAGATCAGAGCTTGGTTCACGTTGTTTTTGGTAAAACAGAACTGTTGGTTCAGGTTTTTTCCTATTACAAGAATTTTTGTGTTGATAAGTCTCATCACCATTTAATGCTCATTAATGCTCCCAACTACTCCTGAACATTCATCCAAGAGGTCTCTTCAAGTGTGGCTTGGTAAACACCTTTCTGCAGGCTTAGGCATGGGTCTACGTGCCACCTTCCACCTATAGAGGTCACTTCTCCTCAATCCTTGTCTGCTGTTCTAGCCTAGGCTGAAAAATTGTGCATTATCACAACTTTCCATGAACTTCTTTCAAAAAAAACAATTTAACCTCTATTGGCGCCTTTAACGTTCAAGAATCCACAAGAGCTTTGCCTATAAATAGAGCACCATTGACCACTAAGAAGAGGTCCAGAAACCAGAAAAAATTGCTAGAAGAGAAACAGAAATTTTTAGCAAGAAAATACTTTGAAACTCTGTCAAAAAATCTTGGTGTTTCAAGAGCCTCAAATATAACTTTGAATCTCCTGTCTCAAAACCTCATTTGTACCCAGATTGCTTCTTGATTAAAGAAATACGCCCCTACAGCTTCTGACCACATATACTCTCCATCCACCCCTTCAAAAAAGAACCTATCTAGAACATCATCAGAGCTAAAAGCTAGCTCTCACTCACAAACTTTTCCAACATCCAGGTAAGCACCTGATGACCTTCATCACGCTACTAAGCATCATCAGCTTTGCATGCTCAAATAAACATAATGTAAATATCATGTTGCTGCTGTTTGCGTTCTGAGGATTTTCATACCTCAGAATGTTTGAGTAGGAAGTAAATTAGTGTAGAACCTGCCTGTGACCTTGTTGGTTCTGTCTCCTGAAACGCTTTGACAATTGTTGAAGCTGTCCCAAACATGTTTTCTGTTTTGTGAAAAAATAACAAAACTACAGATGTTCTGACTAGCACAGGGAGAAGCCAAGTGCTGACTTTGACGTTGGCACATCTGAAGCCTGTTTTACTGTCAATAATATCAAAACTTCTGAGAATTATTGTATTTCCAGCAGGATCAGAACTTTTGATATCCCCACTAACAAACTTTTGTCTTACAGCACATGGGGGTCAGAACTTCTGATCTTCCCACTAACAGGTTTCTGTTTTGCAGGTGCCAGAGTCAGAAGTTCTGACTCATACAGTTTAACCAAAAGGTTGATAATCTGGCAGCAGGCCTGAGTCAGAACTTCTGATGACCTCTCAGCAGCGCGCTGGCTCTCTCTCTCTTTCTCTCTATCTTGCCTTTGTTATTTTCTTTTCTTATCTATTTTTCTCATTGAACCACCCCATGTACAAATATGTATCCCCACCCCCCTAATTGTTGTAATAGCGTAGGATTTTATATTTCTGCTTTTTATCGCTTTCAAATATAAATGCTAGTAATTAGGATGTGTATGGCAAGATAAAATCAATGAAATAGAAAATCCTAATTCAAAGATAAACTCTTGTATGCAATAAAACACACTTGCACACTTACACCCCTAGGGTTACATCCACTTGTTACCTTCAAAAATGGGCCATGGTTGCATGTTAAGTGTCTTTGACAAAACAAAAACAAATCAAATGATCATAGTCCCTCGATGACGCTATCAAGTTGCCTAAACAAAAATGATCAAGTCCCTTAAGAAAATTGCCAAAGATACTTGACACTATTGCCTCTATGGTCTAAACGATGACCCGTGCCTGTCCCGTTAACATCCTAACACAAGGTTGTTCACCAAATACAATGGTGAAACAACACTGTTAAAAGGGTTAAAAACATAAGGAAAGATCTTTGAGTAAAATAGGGTAGACAACTCTTAGTTACTTGATCAAACTTGCAAAGAAAACATCCTTGCTACTTTTCAAAAACATACATCACAACACAATTTCCAAACAACTTTCAAAACATTGAAAACTTTTTCAAAAGACAATACACCTTTGTATACATTTAAACAAAAATCATTACAAAGGTTGCCACAAATGGCCTCTTTTCAAAACATTTTCAAAACCACACACAAAGCACCATTTCAAACAATTGAAAAGCAAAGCAGGTGATCTAAGCAAGTAGCTAAGAGCCCATGGATAACCATGGATAGAAAGGGTGCTAATACCTTCCCTTTCTATAATCTACTCCCCGAACACAAGAAAACATCTCAAAGGTTTTTCCTGTGCTTTTTAACCTTTCCTTAGGATAAAATAAAAAGTCGGTGGTGACTCTTGCTAAACCGAAACATTTGCGAACACAAACGCAAAACCTCAAGTCAGTTCTCCCACCGTATCACAGAACTGGCGACTCTGCTGGGGACAATACTTAAAAGTGGAGTAACCTTAGGGCCTAGATCACCTTTTGCATGACTAATTGTTTGCTTTGATTGCTTTACATTTTGGTTCTCTTGTTTGGGCTTGAAATCCTACACCCGGATTTGGGAAACATTCATAGATAGCAATACATTATGGAAACTGTGTGGGGTATACCGACACGGTTGAAGCAATAGCTATATTAGTGCGACATATTTGTGAGTACCGGTAACCCTTGAGTTCAATCAAGGAGAGTACGGGGCCGCTGAGTGATGTCACCAAGCACTAATGACCTAGAACCTTACTTGACCATCTTGGCCTTTTATTAGGGGTAGTGAGAGGACCGGCTTTGGTGCAGTCCAAAGTTGGTAGATACTCGATACTACACTCATTGAATGTTGTTTTCTTGGAATATTTTGGTCGCTAGTTAAGTGGCTAAACCAAAACAATGAACATGGAAAACAATCCAATGATATTGAGCTCCTTAGAACCCGATTACTAATTAGGACAGGTTTTAAGCCAACTACACTCAAGAGGGTACTTACCTATGAAACCCCACGCAAGCCTGAAACTAGGGTTTTGTGTGAATTGCTTGTACATATGTTTGTGTATACATCATGAACATAATAAAGCATCATATGCATCCACTAACCATTTCAAGGGTTTGGATCTTCATCTTTGTTCTTGTTTTGTAGGTCATGGAATCTCTTCGCAGAAAAACTATCCAAGTCAACCTTGTGAGAATCCCTCCTCAACTCAAGGAGCTTACATCCAGAATTCAGGAAAGTTCTCTCTTCAGTGAAAGACATGGTAGACTTCTCAACCTAGTCAACACCAGTATTGAAGAAGACATGGTGAAAGTGCTGTTCCAATTCTTTGACCCCCTTCACCACTGTTTCACATTCCCTGACTACCAGTTGGTGCCTACTTTGGAGGAATTTTCTCAACTCCTGAGAATTCCTATTCTCAATCAACTACCCTACAACGGTACGGAAAAAGAGCCAAAGCCTGAAGATGTTGCTCAAGCACTACACTTGCAACCATCTGACATCAAGGGGCATTGGGAAACTAGAAGTGGTGTCAAAGGCTTCTTGGCAAAGTTCTTGTTCGAGAAGGCACAAGAGTGTTGGAATTCTTTGGATCTACAAGCCTTTGAAGAGATTGTGGCACTCCTCGTTTATGGGTTGGCCTTGTTCCCAAATCCTGACCAACTTATAGATGTGAATGCTGTCAAGATTTTCCTATCCAGGAATCCCATACCTACATTGCTTGGGGACATCCTCCACTCATTTTACACACGAACAATGAGGAAGAGAGGTGTTCTCATGTGCTGTACTCCTCTCCTTGCAAGGTGGTTTATTTCTCACCTTCCACAATCAGTTTTGAAGAATGAACAAGGTTCAAGGTGGTCACAACGGTTGATGACCCTCACGCATTCTGATGTACATTGGTGTTCTCGGTCCAGAGAAAATGTCATCATCATCAATCGTTATGGTGAGTTCCATAATGTTCCATTACTTGGCATTAGGGGAGGCGTTACCTACAACCCCTGTCTAGCTTTGAGACAATTTGGATATGCACAGAGGAATGGCCCTCATGACATGCTGATTCATGACCTAGTTTTTGACTTTGACAACGATGCGCAAGGACTTCGCCAAAGATTCATCAGAGCTTGGAGGATGCCTAACAAGGTAGATAGCAAGACACTAGGGCACAAGAACTCCATCTCTCTTGAGCCTTACCTCAAGTGGGTACGAACCCGCGCCCAGAGTCTTATGATGCCTTACTCTCACATTCTCCCTTTGATCAAAGAGCCTATTAAGGATGGAGAGGTTCCATACACCATCTTACATCCTGACATGCCAACATCATGGGAGGAAATGCAGAAGAGTTGGATTTAACTCAAGGAAGAAAGGGATACTTTTGAAGCCAGCTTCTACGCCAGTGAGAAGAAGGTTTTGGAGCTTACCCGCCGACTTCACGAGGAAGAGACCCTCAACACTTACATCGCACCAAAGAGGATGCGCAACGTCTTTTTACCTTAAGAAGTTTTTGTAATATTTGGCCCATGGGGAATTTATGTACTGACAAAATTTCTTCTTATTAATATGACGGGTGTTCTTTTTGTTTGCAACAACTTTGAACTTCTAAACCCTTGAATGCATTACATGAATAAACATATCATTCATCATATGCACAAACAGGTCTTCACACCAGGTTTCCTTATCTTTTTGCTGTTTATTTCAGTAAGATGGATATTGAGCAGACGGTCAAAGATCTGCAGGCACAAAACTCGCAGTTTCAACAGCTCCTTATGACCTTGGCAAAGGGTCAGGAGGATCTTAAAGCACTGTTAGGGAATAAAGAGCAAGAAAAAGGAAAAAAGAAAAAGAAAAGAGTTGGGGTAGCTACACTGGGAAGAAGATTTGAGAATGAAGCTAGGGGAGTTCTTGAATTCCCCTCCATATCTGATGAGGGGACCGGTAAGGGAAAAGGGGTTGCACTACCTTCTAAGTCTGAGGCTGAAGAAGAAGAGGTTGAGGAGGATGAAGATTATTCAGAGCAGCAATACCCGCCAGCGGACGACAAATACAAAAATCTGGAGGATAGACTGGCAGCTATGGAGCTGCAAAGGGTTCCCGGGTAAGATTTTGAAGAATTGGGACTGATTGCTAGGATTGTTATCCCTCCCAAATTCAAAGTACCAACTTTCGCAAAATACGACGGTCTGTCTTGCCCGAAGATGCACCTGAGGTCGTATGTCAGAAGAATTCAACCTCATTCATCCGATAGAAATCTTTGGGTACACTTCTTCCAAGACAGCCTATCTGGTACACAGCTAGATTGGTTTTACCAGCTTGAGAGGTCAGAGGTGCATAACTGGGAAGATTTGGCAGTTGCCTTCTATCGCCAGTATCAATACAACACCGACTTGGCGCCGACCCGTACTCAGTTACAAAGTATGGGGATGGCCTCAAATGAGGGATTCAAAGAATACGCCCAGAAATGGCGCGACTTAGCCGGAAGGGTGCAACCACCGCTTTCAGATAGGGAACTAGTTGATATGTTCTTGGGGACCCTATCTGGCCCTTTCTTCAACCATTTGATCGGGAGCTCTTCTGCAGGGTTTACCGAACTGATTCTGACTGGTGAAAGGGTGGAAGCTGGTATTAAGAGTGGGAAGATTCAAAGGGATGCCTCTGCATCCGCAACTGTTAAAAAACCTTTCCCGGCAAAGAAGGAATCGGATGTTATATACTCTTAGAAAGGATTGAGAAGAACTGAGCGCCGGCCGACTGTAGGGGCCATGATGATTCAAAATTCGTCAAACAATCAGTCTAGACCTAAACAGCAATGGGGAGAACGGCCACAACGGCAGTTCACCCGCATCAACATGACGCCTGCACAAGTTCTTCCCCATTTGTTGAAGCTAAATCTCACCAATATTAGAGAGGTGCCAAAGGTTGTGAATACCACTTCCCCACATTATCATCCCAACGCAAAGTGTGCCTATCATTCTGACAGCGTCGGGCATGACACCAACGATTGCTAGGCGCTTAAGAATAAAATTCAGGATTTAATAGACGCTAAAGAGGTTGAGTTCAACGCCCCTGAGAAACCAAATGTAATCTCCGCTCCAATGCCAAAGCATGGTCGCAATGTCCATGTTGTTGAAGAAGATCTGTTTGTTTCTACTGTTGATGATCTAATAACTCCACTACTGACAATCAAGTTGAATCTGTTGAAGGCTGGGATTTTCCCAGGTTGTAAAGAAGACTGCTACCTTTGTTCCGCCCTACCAATCGACTTTCCATTGTTGAAGATAGGCATCCAACGCCTAATGGACAACCAACAAATTCTTTTCGAAAAGACTCCTGTTACTCCAACCCCTATCAAAGATGTTTCAATAATAACCATTTCCGCCAATCTTTCCAAGGTCCCCAAAAGGCCTGTTAAGATTACATCCGCTCCGAAGATTGTACCCTTGAAGATAACCATGCCTGGGCCCGTCCCATACAAATCTGACAAATCAATACCGTGGAATTATGGTGGAGAAATCTACTACCATGGTGTTAAACAAATTGAGATAACTGAAGAGAGCTCTGACGAAGAAACTGCCGACATTGGAAACATTGCCGATACGAGAAAAATTACCCGAAGTGGAAGAATTTTCTCTCCAGAGATTGCCCCTCCAAAGGCAATCTTTGGACCCTCAGCTGCTCCCAAGGTTACTCCTGCACCGGTAAAACTATCTGCAAGAACTCCAATGATTGAAGAAGTTGTTACTCATGTGGTTGTCCCTTCTCCTGCTGCTGCTGATAAGGGGAAAGGGATCCAAGAGGAGCTCGTCAGGACGAGGGATCAGCCATTGGTCATCCCCGAAACCTCTAAAAAAGAAATGGAGGAGATTTTGAAAATAATCAAGAAGAGTGATTATGATGTGGTAGAGCAACTGGGGAAAACCCCCTCGAAGATCTCCATGTTAGCCTTGCTGCTTTGTTCGGAGGCTCATGCCAAAGCCCTGATTAAGTTTTTTAAGACGGCCCATGTGCCCTAAGAAACCTCATCCGATCAATTCCAGGATTGTGTAGCCAGCCTTACCGCCGACAACGGCCTGAGTTTCTCTGATGCTGACCTGACTCCTAAGGGAAGAAAGCACAATGACGCACTGCATGTGTCAGTTGAATGCCGAGGAACCACTCTCGCCCATGTCTTGGTCGATACTGGTTCTTCCTTAAATGTGCTGCCTAAGAAGGCTCTCGATCGGTTGGATTGTGAAGGTTTGGAGCTGAAACCAAGTAATATCATTGTCAGGGCCTTTGACGGGTCTAAAAGAATGGTGCATGGGGAGGTCGACATTCCCATCAAGGTAGGAACTGAAGTGTTCCACTCAACCTTCTATGTGATGGGCATCCGCCCATCATACTCTTGCTTGCTAGGAAGACCATGGATACATAATGCTGGGGCAGTCACTTCCTCCCTACATCAGATGCTGAAATACCCTGTTAAGGGTAAAATCATAACCGTACACGGTGAGGAGGAGTACAAGATCAGTCATCTGAATTCCTTTCGGTATGTGGAAGTGGATGGCGAATTCATCGAAACACCGTTCTAACATTTCGAGGAAGTTTCTCCCGAGGTGGCAGTAGCAAAGGCAGTAGCTGAGGTACCCAAGCAGGTGGCCAGGATGGCATCTCTGAAAGACACAAAGGCTGCAATGAAGGAGGGGAAGAGCTCAACATGGGGACAGTTGCCTGACTTTCCTCACAAGACAGACAAGTTTGGGTTGGGGTTTACCGCTGCGGGGCAAAAGGCTATGCGTCGCTCCAAAATGGAAAAGACACCCATCAAGATTTCTCCTCATGGAATCAATGCTTTAGAAGACGAAGACGAAGAGTGCAACTTTGAAGATTGGATCTTCCCAACCATTGAAGGGGGACTGCACAACTGGGAGGTGAAAGACTTCGTTCCCATTACTTTCATCAATCAGTAATTTATCTTTCGAACATTTCCTATTGGTCTTTAATAATTACTAAAACAATACGCACACTCTTTTCACCTCATCCTTTGCCCGAGGCATGTAGGTCCATTTGTAAGGGCTTGATTTCTCTTTATAATCATATGCCATGTTTAATGAATCATTGGACGTTTTTCATTTATAAACTGCTGTGTTCATTTTCTTTCCTTTTGCATTTTTGCTTGTTTAAGGATGGCTATCCCTTACACACACCCACACTCACAAATGCAGGTACCCATCCACCACGGGTTCCATGGGTGACTATTCTGTTGTATCCTTCAAAAACTCTGAAGATTTGGTCAATCAGGCTGAGTACGAAGATGACGAAGATTGTGAAGTACCGGGAGAACTAGCCAGACTTCTACAACAAGAAGATAAGGCCATCTTGCCTCATGAAGAGTTGTTGGAAACTGTCAACTTAGGAACAGAGGAAGACAGGAAAGAAGTACAAGTGGGTGCCAATCTGGAACCAAGTGTCAAGGAGCGCTTAATACAACTGTTGAATGAATATGTTGAAATCTTTGTCGGGTCTTATGAAGACATGCCAGGGTTAGACACAGATATCGTGGTTCACCGTCTCCCTACAAGAGAATACTGTTCACCGATCAAGAAAAAAGTCCGCCGAATGAGGCCCGACATGTCTGAGAAGATTAAAGCTGAAGTAATGAAGCAATTCAACGCTGGCTTTCTGGCTGTTACATCCTATCCGCAATGGGTTGCTAACATCGTGCCCGTTCCCAAAAAAGACGGCAAAGTCAGAATGTGTGTGGACTACCGGGATTTGAATAGGGCCAGCCCTAAAGATGATTTTCCGCTACCACATATCGACATTTTGATTGACAACACAGCTCAGCACAAAGTATTTTCTTTCATGGACGGATTTTTGGGCTACAACCAGATTAAAATGGCCCCCGAGGACATGGGGAAAACAACCTTTGTTACACAATGGGGTACCTTCTGCTACAAGGTGATATCGTTCGGACTAAAGAACGCAGGGGCAACTTATCAACGCGCCATGGTAGCTTTGTTTCATGATACGATACATCATGAGATCGAAGTTTACGTGGACGATATGATAGCTCGATCACAAATGGAAGAAGAGCACCTTGAACATTTGCAAAAGCTGTTTGCCAGGTTGAAGGAATACAAACTCAGGCTGAATCCAAGTAAGTGCACTTTTGGAGATAGGTCTGGTAAACTTCTGGGATTTATTGTCAGCAACAAGGGCATTGAGGTCGATCTAGAAAAAGTAAAGGCTATACAAGAAACGCCTGCCCCCCGTACTGAAAAGGAGGTTAGAGGATTCTTGGGACGCTTGAACTATATTGCCAGGTTCATCTCTCACCTGACGTCTACCTGTGAGCCAATTTTCAAACTATTAAAGAAAGATCAGGTAGTCGAATGGAACGATGATTGTCAAACTGCTTTTGATAAGATTAAGGAGTATTTACTAGAACCTCTTATTCTGATGCCACCCGTCGAAGGAAGGCCATTGATCATGTACTTGACTGTTTTGGACAACTCAATGCGGTGCGTACTGGGCCAACATGACGAGTCTGGTCGAAAAGAGCATGCCATTTATTACCTTAGCAAAAAGTTTACCGACTGTGAGACTCGCTACTCACTGCTCGAGAAAACTTGCTGCGTTTTGGTATGGGCTGCTCGCCGACTAAGGCAGTATATGTTGACTCATACCACTTTGCTGATTTCCAAAATGGATCCTATCAAGTATATCTTCGAGAAGCCTGCTTTATCTGGAAGAATCGTTAGATGGCAAATGATCCTGACTGAGTATGATATCCAGTATACTACCCAAAAAGCTATAAAAGGGAGTGTACTAGCTGACCATCTAGCTCATCAAGCTATCGAAGATTATCAATCCATGAGATTCGACTTCCCAGACGACGACATCATGACTTTGGACAACATTGAAGGTAACAGACCGTATGACGGACCTGAAAAAGGATCCCGATGGACCCTGTACTTTGATGGTGCTTCAAATGCACTTGGAAACGGTATCGGTATGGTGCTCATTTCCCCAGAAGGTTGCCATACGCCTTTCACTGCCCGACTTTGTTTCAACTGTACCAACAACATGGCCGAATATGAAGCTTGCATCTTTGGTCTCAAGGCTGCTATAGACTTGGGGATCAAATCTTTGATCGTATTTGGGGACTCGACTTTGGTTATCAGTTAAATCAAAGGAGAATGGGACACCAAACATCCTAATCTTATCCCATACAAAGAACATGTTTTGACATTGTTGCCTCATTTCGAGCAGATCACCTTCGAGCATTTCCCGCGAGAAGAAAATCAGTTAGCAGATGCTCTGGCTACAATGTCTTCCATGTTTAAACTCAACTGGGATAACGAGGCTCCCCAAATCACCATCGAGCGAATGGACGAACCTGCTCACTGTCATGAGATTAATACCAAAGAAGTAGTGGAACAACCCTGGTTTCACGAAATCAAAAGGTATCTCCAGACTAGAGAATATCCCGAAGGAGCTTCCGTCAATGACAAAAAGTTCTTAAGGAAATTTGCAGCCAAGTTCTTCCTAAGCAATGGCATCCTTTACAAGCGCAGCCATGATTGTGTTTTACTTCGTTGTGTGGACAAAGCTGAAGCAGAGTTGATCATGACTGAGATACACAACAGCACATTTGGCACCCACTTGAGCGGACATACGATGGCTAAGAAGATTCTAAGGGCGGGCTATTACTGGTCTACCATGGAAGCTGATTGCCATCAACATTCCCGTACTTGTCACAAATGCCAAATCTACGCCGACAAGGTTCATATTCCTCCTGTCCCTCTCAACATTCTGACAGCTCCTTGGCCATTCGCAATGTGGGGCATTGACATGATTGGAGAGATCAAGCCCACGGCATCCAATGGACATCGCTTCATCTTGGTCGCTATTGACTATTTCACCAAGTGGGTCGAAGCAGCTTCCTTTGCCTCTGTTACAAAAAATGTGGTTGCCCGCTTCATCAAGCAGAACCTCATATGCCGGTATGGTGTCCCCGACAGGATCATCACAGACAACAGTACAAATCTGAACAATACTATGATCACCGCTCTATGCGAACAGTTCAAGATTCATTATCACAATTCATCTCCCTATCGGTCGAAGATGAACGGTGTTGTTGAAGCTGCGAACAAAAACATCAAGAAGATCATTCAGAAAATGACAGTTACCTACAAGGACTAGCATGAGATGTTACCGTTTGCTCTGCATGGATATCGTACCACGGCACGTACTTCAACAGGGGCAACCCCATTTTCTTTGGTGTATGGCATGGAAGCTGTCCTACCTATGGAAGTTCAGATTCCTTCCTTAAGGATTATGAAGGACGCTGGTTTGAGTGAAGACGATTGGATTCAGACCCGACTTGATCAGCTCAATTTGATCGACGAAAAGCGACTCACTGCCGTTTGCCATGGTCAGACATACCAAAAACGGATGATCAAGGCTTTCAACAAGAAAGTCAGACGTCAGGTATATCAAGTCGGAGATCTTGTGATCAAGCGGATCATCTTGCCGCAAAGTGATCCCAGGGGAAAATGGACTCCTACCTACGAAGGACCATTTGTAATCAAGAGCATCTTTTCTGGTGGTGCAATGATTCTGACCACCATGGACGGCGACGATTTGCCACACCCTGCGAACGCAGACATAGTCAAAAGATACTACGCATGAAACAACCCGACAAGTCGAAAACCCGAAAGGGCGACTTGCGCAAAAATGGGCATCCCAGTGAACCGAAAACCCAAAAGGGCGGTTCGGGCAAAAATTAGGGATAAAATTAAAAAAATTTGTACACCCGGCGAGTTGAAAACCCGAAAGGGCGACTTGGGCAAAAAAGGGTTTCCTGGTGGATCGAAAACCCGAAAGGGCGATTCAGGCAAAAGTTAGGGAATTAAAGCGTATGACTATGTCTCGTCGGATCACTTCAAAGAACAATATCTTCATCAACAAGCTCCGAGTTTCTGATCAATCCAATCATCGGCGGACGAAGCAATAAATGGACAAGATATTCAGAGTTGTGAAGGCTATAACAGAATGGGAATCCCATGGAATTGTTACACATAGCCATCTTTCTTTTGTATAAATTTTTCAATATTTACGACAACATTCTCTTACTAGGATGTATGTCTCCTTGTACAAAGATACTCATAAAAAGTTAATACAAATACTTTTCCAAGTACAAAAATTTGCTTTGTCTTCCGTTTCTTTTTACACTTATGTTTTATTTGAGAAACGTCCAATGTTTTGTTAAATAGGCATATGCATTTGAACATAATCATTTGCTTACAAATCAAGAAAAGATTATTGCTGATAGGTTGAAGGTATGGGTAGATATCTTGATGCCCTTTCAGAAGATATCCCCAGCGGAATTAAACTCCAAATTCATCAACTGAGTTAAAATTCGGAACATCTTTCCCCAAACAGGGTTAAACTTCAGGATCCTCAGCAGAACAAAAGCTTTCTCAAAACTGATTTCCCCAGCTAAGAGAGCCTTCCAGAACTTAATTCCCCTCAGAGTTAAGCTTCAGTATCCCCAGTGGAGCCCTAAAAAATATGGAAATCCTATCCCCAGTGAAGTCAAAGCTGTTAATCCCCAGTGGAGCTAAAACTTCCAACTATCGATCCCCAGCGGAACCAGATTAGTGAACATCCTCCCCACAGAGACGCTTCCCATTAGATTGAAGATTCTCAGTCTCACTCCTCCAACATGAGTCTCTCAGGTTCTGAAATACCCAGTAGAGATCATCAGGATTCTCATTCCCCACAAGTCATCAAGGATTTTCAATCCTCAGCAGCGGTCCTAAGATCCCTCAACAACTGAAGATCTTGTTCCCCAAGCAGTCAGCAATCATCAGTCAACAAGGATTTCTCACCCTCAGTAAACAAAGGATTTTCAATCCCCAGCTTCGGTTATGGGTTTATTTCCCCAACATTTGTCAAGGATTTATTCTCCAAAACAAATTACATTTCAAATTGATCGGTCGTTCAAAAGTTCCTTCATCACTTGTTGGAAGTTACGGTCGTCAAAGGTCAAATTCTCACAAAATTCAAGTTGTGAAGCCCGGATTCAACCGGATAGTATCTTGATCTCTACAACATATTGTGAAGCCCGGATTACGACCGGATAACAGTATCAGACTACCGCGAAGCCTGGATTACGACCAGATAGTGGTACCTCCTAAGAGCAAGCTATGAAGCCCGGATTCGACCGGATAATAGTTTTAATCCCCAACAAGTTATTGTGAAGCATGGATTACGACCAGATAGCAATACAAGTTTCTGTGAAGCCTGGATTACGACCAGACAGTAGCCAAGAATACTACGAAGCCTGGAGTCGACCAGATAGTGATATATCTTTAACACAAGTCGTGAAGCCCGGATTTTACCGGATAACAGCTTAGCAAGTTATTGTGAAGCCTGGATTATGACCAGATAGCAATACAAGTTTCTATGAAGCCTGGATTACGACCAGACAGCAGCCAAGAATACTACGAAACCTGGAGTCGACCAGATAGTGGTATATCTTTAACACAAGCCGTGAAGCCCGGATTCGACCAGATAGCAGCTCAACAAGTTATTGTAAAGCCTGGATTACGACCAGATAGCAATACGAGTTTCTGTGAAAGCCTGGAGATCAACCAGATAACAGTTAACTGTTAACAGAATGAAGATTCGCATCCTTGAAACCTCAGAATATTGGTATACTCCCAACCTCTTGACCCTTAACAGAATGAAGATTCTCATTTCGGCCTCCCCAACAGATTGGCATACTACCCAAGCTCCTGATTCCCCAACAGTGGTCCCAGGACTTCTCATTTTCAGTAATCAAAAGATCCATGGAATCCCCAACTTAGGTCATGGATTTATTTTCCCCGACAAACAATCAAAGGATTTTCAATCCCCTGCAGCAGTCCAGGATTTATCTTCCTCAGCAAGACGGCTATCCAGCTTACATGCATAATCATTACATTCATAAACATTGATGAAACGCAATTCATTGCATCATACATCTCATGCGACATAACTTTGTGTTTTAGCTAACATCTTTACCTTTATAGGATAAGATTAAAAGGCTATCATTAACAATTATTCAGATACAGTATGGATACACCCCAGACACGGTGGTCATTCTACTACTCATTCTGACTACAACAATCAGATACAGACTAGATACGCTCCAGACACGGCAGCCATTATATCTCTCATTCATATTCATTTATCAACCTCAAGTCCAGATATGCTCCAAACGCGGATGCCATTCTGGCCCTTACACCAGCAGTTTGATTCTCCCCAGTGCAGTCGCCACTGTTGCCATTCTGTCACTTATTCAGATCCCAATTACAGTAAAGATACACCCCAGACACGGCGGTCATTCTACTACTTATACAGATCTCAACTCCAAGATACAGTCCAGATATGCTCCAGACACGGTTGCCATTCTGTCACTCATTCAGAGTTTATCCCCAGCACACAGTTGCTTCATACACAGATATTCCTCTGTCATCCAAATACAATACAGATACACTCCAGGCACGGTAGTCATTCTGATATTCAATCTACATTCAAACACAGTTACAACTCAGATACGCCCCAGACACGGAGGTCATTCTTTTGCTCATACAAATTCAGTCTCCAGATACAATTCGAATGCATTCCAGACACGGATACCATTTTGATACTCATTCTTTTGACTTACAACATTGCAAGTTGACAAAGATTCTTAGATGGCATCTTTAAGCCCATCTCCAGCAAGATTCTACCATCTCCAAATGGCATCTTTAAGCCTATTCCCTCAACTATGCTTTGGACGAGTGCAAATTTACGGGCACTCTAGTGTCCAATCCTCTTTTACCTTTGAGTCGCGAAAGGCAAACTTGCCAATCTAACTCTTCAGGTTCAAGAAGATTGAACAGGGGCAGCTGTTGTACCCCAAAATTTGCCCTCTCATTCTTCAGGAAATCATCCTGGATTCTCAGAGTCTCTCTGAAACAAATCCAAGTCCCGAATTATCATTTCTTCCCAAGAAAACCATTTACAAAAGCAAAATGATCACACAAGCTCTAAAGGCAACGCTTTTACCTTGAAAAATTAAATTCTAAACATTTGGAATTTTTCTCTAAAAAATGGATGTTTAAGAAGAAAATAGAACTTCAGAACTTCTGGACCAACCTCCAGACAGAAACGGTCAGAAGTTGCAAGCCTGGCTCAACGCAGTCAGAAGTTGGCTCTTCAGCAGCTACATCAACTCAGTCAGAGGTTGCAAACGTGGTTCAACACGTAAGCCTCAAACAGAACATGGCTCTTTCAGCAGTTACGCAAGTTCAGCCAGAGTTTGCTAGAGGAATGCAAAGGAAGCAAAGAAGTCTGAAGGCTCCTTCAGAACATGCTGGAATCAGAAGATGAAAGGGTCAGAAGAGTGGGTGTTACACTGACACAGAATCTCTAAGTCCAGGATTTCCAGAAGCAAATCCAAGGAACGTGTTAGAAAGTCAGGGGAATCCCCAGAATTTGTTGAGACAGCAAGAGTCCAAGATCAGAGCTTGGTTCACGTTGTTTTTGGTAAAAAAGAACTGTTGGTTCAGGTTTTTTCCTATTACAAGAATTTTGGTGTTGATAAGTCTCATCACCATTTAATGCTCATTAATGCTCCCAACCACTCCTAAACATTCATCCAAGAGGTCTCTTCACGTGTAGCTTGGTAAACACCTTTCTGCAAGCTTAGGCATGGGTCTACGCACCACCTTCCACCTATAGAGGTCACTTCTCCTCAATCCTTGCCTGTTGTTCTAGCCTAGGCTGAAAAGCTGTGCATTATCACAACTTTCCATGAACTTCATTAAAAAAAACAATTTAACCTCTATCGGCGCCTTTAACATTCAAGAATCCACAAGAGATTTGCCTATAAATAGAGCACCATTGACCACTAAGAAGAGGTCCAAAAACCAGAAAAAATTGCTAGAAGAGAAACAGAAATTTTTAGCAAGAAAATACTTTGAAACTCTGTCAAAAAATCTTGGTGTTTCAAGAGCCTCAAATATAACTTTGAATCTCCTATCTCAAAACCTCATTTGTACCTAGATTGCTTCTTGATTAAAGAAATACGCCCCTACAGCTTCTGACCACATATACTCTCCATCCACCCCTTTAAAAAAGAACCTGTCCAGAACACCATCAGAGCTAAAAGCTAGCTCTCACTCACAAAATTTTCCAACAGCCAGGTAAGCACCTGCTGACCTTCATCACGCTGCTAAGCATCATCAGCTTTGCATGCTCAAATAACATAATGTAAATATCATGTTGCTGCTGTTTGCGTTCTGAGTATTTTCATACCTCATAATGTTTGAGTAGGAAGTAAATCAGTGTAGAACCTGCCTGTGACCTTGTTGGTTCTGTCTCCTGAAACGCTTTGACAGTTGTTGAAGCTGTCCCAAACATGTTTTCTGTTTTGTGAAAAAATAACAAAACTGTAGATGTTCTGACTAGCACAGAGAGAAGCTAAGTCCTGAATATGACGTTGGCACATCTGAAGCCTGTTTTACTGTCAATAATATCAGAACTTCTGAGAATTATTGTATTTCCAGCAGGATCAGAACTTCTGATATCCCCACTAACAAACTTTTGTCTTGCAGCGCATGGGGGTCAGAACTTCTGATCTTCCCACTAACAGGTTTCTGTTTTGCAGGTGCCAGAGTCAGAAGTTCTGACTCATACAGTTTAACCAAAAGGTTGATAATCTGGCAGCAGGCCTGAGTCAGAACTTCTGATGACCTCTCAGCAGCGCGCTGGCTCTCTCTCTCTCTCTTTCTCTCTATCTTGCCTTTTTTATTTTCTTTTCTTATCTATTTTTCTCATTGAACCACCCCATGTACAAATATGTATCCCCACCCCCCTAATTGCTGTAATAGCGTAGGATTTTATATTTCTGCTTTTTATCGCTTTCAAATATAAATGCTAGTAATTAGGATGTGTATGGCAAGATAAAATCAATGAAATAGAAAATCCCAATTCAAAGATAAACTCTTGTATGCAATAAAACACACTTGCACACTTACACCCCTAGGGTTACATCCACTTGTTGCCTTCAAAAATGGGCCATGGTTGCATGTTAAGTGTCTTTGGCAAAACAAAAACAAATCAAATGATCATAGTCCCTCGATGACGCTATCAAGTTGCCTAAACAAAAATGATCAAGTCCCTTAAGAAAATTGCCAAAGATACTTGACACTATTGCCTCTATGGTCTAAACGATGACCCGCGCCAGTCCCGTTAACATCCTAACACAAGGTTGTTCACCAAATACAATGGTGAAACAACACTGTTAAAAGGGTTAAAAACATAAGGAAAGATCTTTGAGTAAAATAGGGTAGACAACTCTTAGTTACTTGATCAAACTTGCAAAGAAAACATCCTTGCTACTTTTCAAAAACACACATCACAACACAATTTCCAAACAACTTTTAAAACATTGAAAACTTTTTCAAAAGACAATACACCTTTGTATACATTTAAACAAAAATCATTACAAAGGTTGCCACAAATGGCCTCTTTTCAAAACATTTTCAAAACCACACACAAAGCACCATTTCAAACAATTGAAAAGCAAAGCAAGTGATCTAAGCAAGTAACTAAGAGCCCATGGATAACCATGGATAGAAAGGGTGTGAATACCTTCCCTTTCTATAATCTACTCCCCGAACCCAAGAAAACATCTCAAAGGTTTTTCCTGTGATTTTTAACCTTTCCTTAGGATAAAATAAAAAGTCGGTGGCGACTCTTGCTAAACCGAAACATTTGCGAACACAAACACAAAACCTCAAGTCAGTTCTCCCACCGTATCACACCAAGTTTCAAGCCTTGATTCAAATTTTTGCCCAGTCAATTGGACAGTTGACCTAGAAATCAGTTGTATTGGGGAAAAAGTCAACTGTGGCCAATTGACAGTTAAACCTCATGAAATTTGACCCACATCAACATTATGAACTATGAACAATTTTATCAAGCTTGGATCACAATTCCATAAGAAATTTGATCAGAGCACCAAAAGGGCAAAATGGTCATTTTTAGGGTTTTGACTGCACAAAGGCAAATTTTGACTGTTTGACCTAGCCAATGGCAAGTTGTTGTACCCCAAAATTTGCCCTCCAATTTCCTCAACATTTTCTCACCACAAGACCCTTGGAGCTCAAGGTCAAGTTAGGGTTTACTCTGCTCAAGACTCCTCCTTGCACTATTGACCCAAATTAGGGTTTGAGTTTGCACAAAGATGTTTTGACCTAAAATGCCTAAGATGACTTTCATGCTTCATATTGGACTCCCAAGTTTATCCATACCAAATTTCAAGCCTTGATTCCAATCTTTGCCCAGTCAATTGGATAGTTGACCTAGAAATCAGCTGTATTGGGGAAAAAGTCAACTATGGCCAATTGACAGTCAAACCTCATGATTTTTGACCCACATCAACATTATGAACTCATATGGACCATTTGATCAAGTTTGGATCACAAATCCACAAGAAATTTGATCAGATCACCAAAAGGGCAAAATGGTCATTTTTAGGGTTTTAACTGCACAAAGGCAATTTTTGACTGTTTGACCTAGCCAATGACAAACCAAGCTCACATATGGACTCAAGGACCCCTTGGAATTGTCTTTACATGTTCAACAAGTTCAAAAGATCCCAAATGCACAAGATTGACAGATGAATTTTCCAGTCAACTGAGCCAAATTTGACTGTATACTGAAAAGTCAAACTTTGACTTTTTGGTCAAAATCAAGTGTCAAGATTCATTTTTCATCAAGACATGTCAAATTATGAAACTTGTTCATCAAGAAATCAAGAATTGCAAATTAGGGTTTTAAAATGAAGAATTTTCATAACTTAAATTTTCTAAGTTATAAAAATCCCTAATTTTTTCCTAACTTTGTCCCTTTATTTCATCAAGATATATTTGGATTCAAACAAAAGTCAAAACATGAAAGTTATAGTCCATTGCAAAATATACAACTTTGATTCACAAAGTTTTCTCAAAAGAAGCTTTTAGCTCAAGTTACAATTTTTGGAACAAGGGTGCAAAACATTTTTAACTTAGAAAAATTTTGACCTATTCTAGGCAGGATTTTTGCCTAACTTCATGGCCACTTTTCACATGCTTCCACTTGGAATTTCAACTTTAATTACAAAGATGGATTGTAGTACACATTCCAAGCTTTCCAAAATGTCCAAGAACTCATCAAACACCCTTGCGGTTAGGGAGAATCGAATTTGGCAATATGGGCAAAAGTCACTTTGTTCATGAGCCATTTCCATGTTCATAACTTGTGCAATTTTTCAAATCAGCATGAGCAAGCTAGTTACAGGCCTCTAATCCTTTTCTTACTCAATAATTAAATATCAATCCATTGTGCCAAGGCATTATTTTGTGCATTTGGTCATTGTATGAAGAATTAAGCCTTAATTAGAAAAAGCAAATTATCCATTTTTGAAAAGTTACACTTTATGTCAAGTTTGCAAATCAAGAAGTACAAGGCCATATCTTTGGACACAGGATTCATGGACATAACACATTGATCAAGAGGGATTGAGGCAGCATGTTTAGGGGGCTTGCATAAGCCTAGAAACCAACTTGGCATTTTTGACTTACATTAGAAGAAACTTAGCATATTGATATAAAACAACACATTGCTGCAACCACAAGCCTAGACAAACTTGTTGAACACATTCCATACATCAAACCTGAGCTAAGGCACGAGCTAACTACCTTCCATACCTCCCTAAACCTCAAAACACCATTGTACTGCACAAAAACAGGGCATCCCTGCAGTTTGAGGTCCATAACTCAATCCACTCATGCATTTTGGCTGAAACCTTTGCAAACACATTCCCTATCACCCACTGAAGTTATCCCAAGCATTGGACATGACCTGTAACATCCCTAACATCATTTGCCATTTTCAGTTTTCAACTTTGCAGGTGAACTTCTGTAGCTTGATATAGCAAGATTCAAAGCACACCAAGCATTGGAATAGCATCCCTGGACTTCAAGCAAGTTGTACCAGTCCTCACCTTGCCTTGAAAGTGCCTCCATTGTCATACACGATCCAAGATGAACAGGTAAGTTCATGGACTTCTATCTCTCAATCTAGGAAGAGTTAGGTCTAGGTTTATGAATGAAAAGTGTCATACTCATGTCCCTGAAGCCACCCATATCCTCACTTTCCATTTATATTGCATATGCTGAGAGAATTTAAGACCTGATATTAGAGAAAAAAAAACTAGGTTAGGAATTGGGGGAGAAGAAATTCTCTCTCATTTCTGAGAGTTAGATCAAGTTCTTGGTATGTATGGATTCGTGGTTTGATGCTTGACATTTTTCATGTTGTGAGTTTGTACTGAAAATCAAGGAATCAGGAGATAGCAGGGACAAGGCAAAACGCACATTTTTGGTTGTTTGAACTGTCTGGAGGTTGAAGACAACCTCTATGGGTTGGGCCTGAGTTATTTTTCCTTTTTGCACCACTGTATTTCACATGCACCCCCTTGGGCCATTGTGTTTTATTTTTATTATTTTTGACTTTTGATTTTTGTTTCTGACTTATTTATTTTTGTCAAAGCATAAAAAATATTAAAAATATTTTTCTCACATTTTTTGCATTTTATTTGATATTTATTTTGTTTCATTTGGTTTAATATGAAAATAAATGCATAATACTTTTTATTTAAAATACTAAAAACAATACAAAATACACTTATTTTCTAATTTTATTTTATTTTATCTTTTGAAAACATGTTATAAAAAAAATATACATTTTTTATAAATATTAAATATTTTATTTTTGTACATATTTAATATATTTAACATATAATATAAATATATACATATTTATTAGGATATTTAGAATAAAAATACAAAAAATATACATTTTTATTTTTATTAATATTTAACATCAAAAATACCTTTTGACAAATATACTTTTCTTTTATTTATTTTTTGTATATAATTAATAAATATTGTATATAATATTGCATAATAAATAATTAATACCTTTTATTTAGCAAAATTAGGGTTTTTGCCCCAAACATGAAAATATTCAAAAATTAACCCTTTTAATTATTTTTTTTAATTATTTCACTTGTAAATAAATCACATACATTTACACAAAAATATTTACACATACATATTGCTTTATTCTTATACATCTTTATATTTACATTTGCGCAATTCGATTTGGTTGTAAATATTGGACACTACTCTCCTCTGAAGTCTCATCCCCATTTGAACATTTGTACCCCCATTCCCATGATCATGTAAGTCTCAGAGTGCCTAAGAGGGGGGGGGGGGGGGTGAATTAGGTCTTATAAAATTTTATTCGGTTTTATGAGAATGCTTGGTAGTAATTTTTGGTTAAGTGTTTGAAGGTTTTGTTTATATCTTTATCTTTTCTTGATTATGGTGATGAAAGCGATAAATACGGAAAAGTAAAGAACACAGTGATATATCCTTGTTCCCCTCACAATCCGAGAGTACTCCAGTCCCCTTTCCAACACGAAAGAGATTTCACTATAGTTAGAATGATTGTACAGCCTATGCTTACTATCTAACCTATAGGGTGATCAAAGGTTCTTAACACCTTTAAGACCAAACAAACACTAATGTGAATGAAGAACAATCCTCTTCAAATCACAACACTTACTTCCAACAATCCTGGATAGTAAGGGAAAACCTTTAAGTAATACAATGATTAATTTTGAAGTATATGGAGAGCTTTATCAATCTTCAATTGATCTTCTTCTTCAAGATAAAAACAATTCTCAACAATGTATATAAATGTTCACAATGTATGTATGAAACTTGAAATGATAATGAAAGTGTATATGGCAAGTTTCACAAAATTATGAACACATGAAAGTTTAAATTCAAATGTGAGTAAAATGAGAAATTTGTTAATGAAGAAGTATATTTGTTAATTTGAAAATTGAAGTATTGAACATTGTTTGAAAATAAGAAAATCTGCATTTTATAAAGTTGTAAGAACCTCTTCATTCATGTCAATTCATATGAAAAGTTGCAATGCATTCATGAAAAGATACCACTTGAAAAATGTTCAAAAAAACAAAGTAAAAGCTGCATTGGTTCGCTAGGAACCGGTTCCGACACTGACAGAACCCGGTTCTTAGTGAACGTTAGAAGTTGAAATTCAAATTTATCACGCAGGAACCGGTTCCCCTATTGGTACAACCCGGTTCCTGGTACAAAATCCAGGGACATGTTTTTTGAGAAATGCTGGAACCCGGTTCCCTGTTAGGGAGGAACCGGTTCCTAAAGGTTTATTTTCAAAAATGCATTTTGAAAGATATTTCAAACAAATTTTTTCTTGATGTTAAAGTTATGGAATATGTATATGTTGATGAATGCATATTGTGAACATCTATATTCAAGGTTTAAAGAATTATTTATACCATATTGACATTTGATGATTTCTTCAATAATTCTTCAATAATCTTCAAGACTTTTATTTGATGTTGATAAGCTTTTTGCACATCCTTTGAAAGTTGATGTCCAAGTTGTCTTCATCAAAACACATGCTTTAAATATGACTTGAGAAGCTTGCAATTACATTCTCCCCTTTTTTGATGATGACAACCAAGTCTTGAAAACGATTCTTGAATTGTTCATGTTGTTTTGTGTAGCAAACATGTTGAGCAAATGCAAGGCTCCCCCTAAATTGTATGCTCCCCCTAAGTCCATGATTCTTTGAATTTTGGAGAGAGTTTGATATTTATTTGGGCCTGCAATTTTTTTTTGAGACAAAACAACACACACGCATACTCTTCTCCCCCTTTGTTAACATCAAAAAGGATGGGGAAAAAGAGTGAAATAGATACATATAAAAATTAAGACGTGTATCTTAAGAGAAACATTAGATATCACCTTCATCCAAAATACCAAGTTCTCTTCGGATTTTGAAGAAAGGTTCTCGAGCAAGCGGTTTAGTGAAGATATCTGCGAGTTGGTTATGAGTATCCACAAAAGTGACTTCGACATCTCCTTTAAGTACATGATCACGGAGAAAATGATGTCGAATATCTATATGTTTGGTTCTTGAATGCATGACTGGATTCTTTGTAATATTGATAGCACTTGTATTGTCGCATCGAAGAGGAATGCATCCGAGATCAAGTCCGTAATCACGGAGTTGTTGCTTGAGCCAAAGAATTTGTGCACAACAACTACCCGCTGCTATGTATTCTGCTTCGGCCGTGCTAAGAGTAACACATGCTTGCTTTTTACAAGCCCAAGATACTAATGTATTTCCAATAATGTGACAAGTACCACTTGTGCTTTTACGATCAGTTTTACAACCTGCATAATCCGCGTCAGAATAACCAATTAAAGTGCAAGTACTACCTTTCGGATACCATAAGCCGACATTGATTGTTCCTTTAAGATACTTCATGATCCTTTTAACTGCCATGAGGTGTGATTCCTTTGGATTTGCTTGAAAGCGAGCGCAAAGACAAACACTAAACATGATGTCAGGACGGCTTGTCGTCAAGTATAATAAAGAACCAATCATACCTCTGTACTTTGTAATATCAATTGGAGTACCGGATTCATCTTGATCAACATATGTACCGGAGCCCATTGGAGTGTTCATGGCTTTACAATTGTCCATATCAAACTTTTTCAATAATTCTTTGCAATACTTAGATTGATTGATGAAGATTCCATCTTCTAGTTGCTTGATTTGTAGTCCAAGAAAGTAGTTCATCTTTCCCATCATAGACATCTCGAATTCTCCTTACATCATTAATGAGAATTCCTCACACATTTCTTTGTTAGTCGATCCAAAAATGATATCATCAACATAGACTTGAACCAATAAAGTGTTACTTTGGATTTTCTTAATGAACAAGGTTTTATCAACCTTACCCTTTTCGAAACCTTTTTCACACAAAAAATTGCTAAGTCTATCATACCATGCTCTTGGTGCTTGCTTTAAGCCATAAAGAGCCTTTCTCAACTTAAAGACATGTGAAGGATGTTTGAAGTCTTCAAATCCCGGGAGTTGTTTGACATAGACTTCTTCATTGATGTATCCATTTAAGAATGCGCTTTTGACGTCCATTTGAAAAAGCTGAAAATTTAATGAACAAGCATAAGCAAGTAAAAGACGTATAGCTTCTAACCTTGAAACCGGAGCAAATGTTTCTTCAAAGTCGATTCCTTCCTCTTGATTGTAACCTTGAGCAACCAACCTTGCTTTGTTTCAAACAATTAGACCATTCTCATCAAGTTTGTTCTTAAACACCCATCGGGTACCTATGATGTGTTTACCACTTGGTCTAGGAACAAGTTCCCAAACTTGATTTCTCTCGAATTGATTTAATTCTTCTTGCATAGCAGTAATCCATTGATCATCTCCTAAGGCTTCATCAACTTTGGTAGGTTCAATTTGAGAAACAAACGCCATGTTTAAGCAAGCATCTTTTAGATTTAATCTTGTTGATACTCCTTGGCTAATGTCACCAATAATTTTGTCAATAGGATGGTCTCTATGAGTTCTCCATTCTTTTGGTAGATCATTGGTGTTTGAATCTTGTTGAACAATGTTTTCTTGATTTTCCGGTGATTTCTTAATTTGATCAAATGAAAGATCTTCCGGGGGTAAATCTATTGGATCATCATCATCACAAACAACTACTTCCTCCTTAGAGGGGTTAGTTTCATCAAAAGATACATGCATAGAATCTTCAATAGTTAAAGTTCTTTTATTATAAATTCTATATGCTTTACTAGAAAGCGAATAACCAAGAAAAATACCTTCGTCGGATTTCTCGTCAAACTTACCGAGATTATCTTTGTCATTATTAAGAACAAAGCACTTGCATCCAAAAATGTGAAAGTGAGCAATATTTTGCTTTCTTCCTTTGAAGAGTTCATATGGAGTCTTCTTTATTATAGGTCTAATGATAACTCGATTTCCAACATAACATGTCGTACTAACTGCATCCGCCCAAAAATATTTAGGAAGATTTGCATCACTAAGCATTGTTCTTGCAAGTTCCACTAGAAACCTATTCTTTCTTTCAACTACTCCATTTTGTTGTGCAGTTCTAGGTGCTGAAAAATTATGAGAGATACCATGTTCTTCACAAAATTCTTCAAATTGAGCATTTTGAAATTCTCCACCATGATCACTTCTTATGGATACAATTTTTAGTGATTTTTCATTTTGGATTTGCTTAGCATACTTCTTAAAGGCTTTGAAAGCATCACTTTTCTGCACAAGAAACAAAGTCCAAGAATATCTAGAAAAATCATCAATAATGACTAAAGCGTATACATTACCTCCGAAGCTTTTTGTTCTTGATGGACCAAAGAGATCCATGTGTAACAATTGTAGTGGTCTTGAAGTAGACACCACATTCTTAGATTTGAAAGTTGTTTTGGTCTATTTGCCCTTTTGGCATGCATTACATAATTTGTCCTTGATGAACTTCATCTTTGGTAGACCAATAACTAAGTCATGCTTAACCAATTTGTTCAAGTGCTCCATGTGAATGTGAGCGATCCTCTTGTGCCATAACCAAGCGTCATTGTTGTTTACCATAAGACATTGTACCTTCAGAGACAAATCATCTAAAGTAATCATAAAAATATTGTTAGTTCTTATACCTTTGAGTTTTACCTCATTGGTTGCCTCATCCATAATGAGACATTCATCTTTGTTGAATTTGATCTTGAACCCTCTATCGCAAAGTTGACTTATGCTAAGAAGATTGTGTTTTAATCCTTCAACATAGAGAACATCCTCAATTTGAATGGATGGAGGTGTGCCAACTATTCCAACGCCAAGAATCTTTCCTTTGGTGTTGTCTCCATAGGTGACATACCCTTTGGCTTTATGTACTAGATATGAAAATTGGTGTACATCTCCTGTCATATGCTTTGAACATCCACTATCAAGATACCAAACATTTGATGTGTATTTCAAGCATACCTACACAAACAAATTATTCTTTATTAGGTACCCAAGTTGCCTTGGGTCCTTCATAGTTAGTTCCCTTTTTCACCCACACATAATGCCCACTTGCTATACTAAAGTTTCTAACATAGCAAGCATTAGGTGTATGGCCTTTAATACCACAATAAAAACAAGTAGGTTCAAAGTTACTTCTATATCTAGAAGGATAAGATTTCTTCTTAGGAAATGTTTTCTTTTTCGATACATTAGCCTTCTTCTTTTGATGATTATGAACAACTTGCTTCTTTTCTACTTTCTTGGGATTGGAACTATTACTAGCCTTTACAAAAACAGTGGGATTGTTACTTGGTTTCTTAGAATTCACATAACCAAGACCCCTTTTATCATTTGGATAGCGTTGTTGGCTTAGTAATCCTTCCAATCCTATTTGTCCTTTTTCATATCGTTCAATGACTCTTTTCAATTGAACAATTTGAAAGACATTTGATTCACACTTGGAGCATGCAAAGTTTTCTTTTTCTTTGATAAAATTTTGTTTTTGAAGATCAAAATCTTTAGTCATGGTGTCAATTTTTTCTAAACAGCTTAGAAGTTCTTTTTCTTGATTTGACACCTTTTTGTATAAACTTTTGCATTCTTTCAAGAGTTCATCAATAGCATCTTGAACATCATCATCAAAAAGATTAAATTCATTACTAACCTATTCTTCATTGTCGGAGTGATGTGAAGCCATTAATGCTAGATTTGCACATTCCTCGCTTTCCGAATCGGATGAAGAACTTATCTCATTATCTTCCCATGAAACATAAGCCTTTTTGTTCTTGAACTCCTTTTTGCCTTTGAATCCATTTTTCTTGGAGAGTTTTGGACAATCCGGATTTATGTGACCTTGCTTTCCACATTCATAACATGTGACATCTTGTGTTGATGTGGAGGCTTCTTTATCTTTATGATTATAAAATTTCTTCCTCTTGACAAAGTTAGCATTATGAAGATTATTTTTATGACCAAAATATTTTCCTAACCTTTTTACAAGAAGCAAGAATTTTTCATCTTCCTCCGATGCATCTTTATCTTGACTTTCCTTTGAATCAACTTTCAAGGCAATGCCTTTGGATTTCTTCTCTAAATTTTCATGTTTTTCAAGTCTACCGAGTTCTGTTTCATATTCTTGAAGTTTGCCAAATAATGTAGCGGAAGTCATTGCGGAGAGACTCTTCTTTTCCGAGATTGCCGTTACCTTTGGTTGCCATTCCCTAGTCAATGATCTAAGGATTTTTAAGTTGAGTTCATCATTTGTCAAGGTTTTACCAAGAGCATTTAAGTGATTTGTCAAATGCACAAATCTCTTTTGTAAGTCAAGAATGGATTCTCCGGGCTGCATTCGAAAT
Organism: Vicia faba; assembly: GCA_948472305.1. Classification (NCBI taxonomy): domain Eukaryota; kingdom Viridiplantae; phylum Streptophyta; class Magnoliopsida; order Fabales; family Fabaceae; genus Vicia; species Vicia faba. Next base: position 167,520,150 of record OX451739.1, read on the forward strand.
AGTTCATATTCTTGACTCAAGGTATTTAGCCTTGATCTTTTTACTTCAGCCGTTCCTTCATGAGTTTGAACCAGGGTATCCCATATTTCTTTTGCTGTCTTGCAGTTCGAGACACGGAAAAATTCATCCATACTGAGTGCACCTTGAAGAAGGTTTATTGCCTTTTTGTCATAGAGAACTTTCTTTTTATCACCGTCGTCCCATGCAGTTTTGGGCTTTACAGAACCAATGCCATTGATTACCGATATTGGGATAAATGGACCATTTTCAACAGCATCCCATACTTCCTCTCCTTGTGCTTCTAAATGCGCCTTCATGCGTATTTTCCAGAAGTCAAAATATTCACCACAGAATAGAGGAGGCTTGTTGTTACTACCACCATCTCTGAAAACTGGTTGATGATTTGCGGAAGCCATTCTGGATCTTTAGGAACAAGTTACCTATAACTTGCTCTGATGCCAATTGTAAGTCTCAGAGTGCCTAAGAGGGGGGGGGGGGGGGGGGTGAATTAGGTCTTATAAAATTTTATTCGGATTTATGAGAATGCTTGGTAGTAATTTTTGGTTAAGTGTTTGAAGGTTTTGTTTATATCTTTATCTTTTCCTGATTATGGTGATGAAAGCGATAAATGCAGAAAAGTAAAGAACACGGTGATATATCCTGGTTCCCCTCACAATCTGAGAGTACTCCAGTCCCCTTTCCAACACGAAAGAGATTTCACTATAGTTAGAATGATTGTACAGCCTATGCTTACTATCTAACCTATAGGGTGATCAAAGGTTCTTAACACCTTTAAGACCAAACAAACACTAATGTGAATGAAGAACAATCCTCTTCAAATCACAACACTTACTTCCAACAATCCTGGATAGTAAGGGAAAACCTTTAAGTAATACAATGATTAATTTTGAAGTATATGGAGAGCTTTATCAATCTTCAATTGATCTTCTTCTTCAAGATAAAAACAATTCTCAACAATGTATATAAATGTTCACAATGTATGTATGAAACTTGAAATGATAATGAAAGTGTATATGGCAAGTTTCACAAAATTATGAACACATGAAAGTTTAAACTCAAATGTGAGTAAAATGAGAAAATTGTTAATGAAGAAGTATATTTGTTAATTTGAAAATTGAAGTATTGAACATTGTTTGAAAATAAGAAAATCTGCATTTTATAAAGTTGTAAGAACCTCTTTAATTCATGCCAATTCATATGAAAAGTTGCAATGCATTCATGAAAAGATACCACTTGAAAAATGTTCAAAAAACAAAGTAAAAGCTGCATTGGTTCGCTAGGAACCGGTTCCGACACTGACAGAACCCAGTTCTTAGTGAACGTTAGAAGTTGAAATTAAAATTTATCACGCAGGAACCGGTTCCCCTATTGGTACAACCTGGTTCCTGGTACAAAATCCAGGGACATGTTTTTTGAGAAATGCTGGAACCCGGTTCCCTGTTAGGGAGGAACCGGTTCCTAAAGGTTTATTTTCAAAAATACATTTTGAAAGATATTTCAAACAAAGTTTTTCTTGATGTTAAAGTTATGGAATATGTATATGTTGATGAATGCATATTGTGAACATCTATATTCAAGGTTTAAAGAATTATTTATACCATATTGACATTTGATGATTTCTTCAATAATTCTTCAATAATCTTCAAGACTTTTATTTGATGTTGATAAGCTTTTTGCACATCCTTTGAAAGTTGATGTCCAAGTTGTCTTCATCAAAACACATGCTTTAAATATGACTTGAGAAGCTTGCAATTACAGATCATTGTGTAATAACTTAGGACTTTTAATTTCGCATTTAAAAGCTTTCTAAATATGCCATGATAGAATTAGGGTTTTGTATGCAAAAATCAAACAAATAGCTTGACCTAATTCCAAGATAAAAGCATGAAAATGAACAAACACCAATCACACTTGCACCCCCCTAGGGTTACTCCACTTGTTGCCTTCAATAATGGGCCATATTGCATGTTAGGTATCTTTTTCAAAAACAAAACAATCAAATGATCATAGTCCCTCGATGACGCTTTCAAAAGTTGCCTAAAAATGATCAAGTCCCTTAAAGGAAAAATTGCCCAAAGATACTTGGCACCATTGCAATCATGGTCTAAACGATGACCTGCGCCCGTCCCGTTCACATCCTAACACAAGATTGTCCACCAAATACAATGGTGGAACAAAATTGTTAAAAGTGTTAAAACATAGCAAAGATCTTTGAGAAATTTAGGGTAGATAGTTCTTGGTTACCCGCCAACTTGCAAAACAAAAACACTTGCCTATTTTTCAAAACACACATCACAACACACTTTCAAAACAACTTTCAAAAAAACATTGAAAACTTTTCAAAAGACATACACTTTTGTATACATCTCGACATGGATCATTACAAAGGTTGCCACCACATTGGCCTCTTTTCAAAACATTTTCAGATCCACACACAAAGCACCATTTCAAACAATTGAAAATCAAGGCAAGTTGATCTAAGCAAGTAACTAAGAGCCCATGGATAACCATGGATAGAAAGGGTGCTAATACCTTCCCTTTCTATAATCTACTCCCCGAACCCAAGAAAACATCTCAAAGGTTTTTGCTGTGCTTTTTAACCTTTCCTTAGGATAAAATAAAAAGTCGGTGGCGACTCTTGCTCAACCGAAACATTTGCGAAAACAAACGCAAAACCTCAAGTCAGTTCTCCCACCGTATCACACAAGTCAAGCTCAACCATGGACTCAAGGACTCAATGGAATTGTCTTGACCCATTCAACAAGTTCAAAACATCTCAAATGCATAGGATTGACAGATGAATTTTTCAGTCAACTGATCAAAATTTGACTGTATACTGAAAAGTCAAGCTTTGACTTTTTGGTCAAAATCAAGTGCCAAGGGTCATTTTTCATCAAGACATGTCAAATTATGAAACTTTTTCATCAAGAAACCCAAAAATGCAAATTAGGGTTTAAAATGGAAAATTTTCATAACTTAGAAAATTTCTAAGTTATAAAATTTTCTTATTTTTCCCTAACTTTGTCCCATTTCTTCACCAAGATGCAAATGGATTCAAACAAAACTTACAACATGAAAGTTGTAGTACATCACAAATTCTACAACTTTGATTCACAAATTTTTCTAAAAAGAGGCTTGTATCTCAAGTTATGATTTTTGGAACAAGGGTACCTAAAACTTTTAACTTAGAGAAATTTTGCCCTAGTTTAGGCAGGATTTTGACCCATCTTCTTGGCCATTTTTCACATAGTTCCACTTGGAGTTTCAAGTTTCATTTCAAAGATGGATTATAGTACATGTTACAAGCTTTACAAATTGTCCAATAACTCCTCAAATACCTTTGTGGTTAGGGATAATCGAATGCTTGAAGTTGGCAAAACCTCACTTTGATCCATGGCCAATACATGTTCATACAACTTGCATTTTCAAATCAGCATGCTTTGTACTAGCTTGCAGGCCTCTAAACCATTTTACACTCCTTAATTGAATGCAAATCCACTAAGCTAATGCATTACCTTGGCCATTTGGACATTGCACACAAAACTAAACCCTATTTGGAAAAAGGTATATTGCCATTCTTGAAAAGTTACACTTTATGTCAAACCAAGATCTTTGAGGCATGGGGCCATATCTCTGAGGCAAGATAAAATCCATAAATTGAAAGTATCAAGGGCAAAGGATGCATCATACAAGATAGGGATTACAGGCCTGTATTGACAAGTTACACACTCTTGCTTCACAAAGAAGAAATTGGTCCAAAATCTTTCCAACTCAAAAACCAGCCATAGTCAGCTTACCAAACATTACAAACACATTTCACACAACCCTTTGAGTCATAAACACGAGCTCATCACCACTCAAACCTCCTTGAACACAAAAACACCATTTTTCTGCAAAACAGGGCAAGCCCTGCAGAACCACCTCCATCTCCACTTTCCCTCGTGCGTTTTGCCTCAAACTTGTTCCAATACCTTCCATTCAACTCATATGAACTATTCCAGACCTCCATTGCTAGCTGTAACACCATTAACATACATTGCCATTTTTGTTTCAAAGCTTTGCAGGTTGAGTTCTGTAGCACGATTCAGGCTACTTCAAAATAAGCCAAGCATTGGGAAAGCTTCAGTGGACCTCAGGAAAGCTCAAAAGAAACTCAAGCACCCTTGGAAGTTGTTGCATTGTCCAGCTCGAAGTCAACTGAAACAGGTATTTCATGAACTTCTATCTCTCTATTTATGAATAGTTAGACTTAGGTTTGTGAATGAAAGATGTTGTGTTCATAGCCCTGAAACCATACATATGCTTAGTTTTCATTTATATTAATCGTGCTAGGAGAATTTTGTTCATGAACTTTCTGAAAAAACTAGGTTAAGAATTAGGGCCAGAGAAATTCTCTCTGGTCTTTGAGAGTTAGATTAAGTTTTTTATATGGTTAGATTCGTTGTTTGATGCTCTACAAGTTTCATGTTATGAGTTTTGTCAAAAAAGCACAGAATCAGGAGATAGCATTTTGTACATGGAAGCGCGCGTGTTTCTGTTCAAAGGAAGAAGATAAAGTTGTTTCTGGGCTGGGCCTGGTTGTTTTTACTTCTCACACATGCATTTTCAGTTCACACCCCCCTGGCCCATTGCTTTGTATTTTCATTATTTTTGCATTTTTATTTTTTCTCTGACCTTGATATTTTATTTTCAAATATAAAAAATACTTAAAAAATATTTTCATAAGTTTTTATATTTATTTGATATTTATTTTAATTAATTCTAGTATTAATACATTAAATACTTTATATTTACTTTTGTTTAAATGTGGAAATAATGTAAAAAATATTTTTTTTATTATTTTTATACATATTTAAAAATATTTTCTTGAAATATATACATTTTGTAAATAATTTATTTTATTTTTATATACATCCAATATGTTTAATACATGTATATACATATATAATATATTTTATTAAATAATAAGAACAAAAAACACAAAAATAAGACATTTTTATTTTTATTAATATTTTATACTAAAAATACCTTTTTTTTAATATACTTTTATTTTTGTACAAATTAATACATTATTGTATATAAATAATAAATAATACTATTTATTTAAGAAATTAGGGTTTTTACCATAGAAAATAAAATATTTGAAATTGACTTTTTATTTATTTACATTTCACATTAAAAATACTTTTTACATACATAAAAACTTTTTTGCATAATACATTTTATTTAATATTTATTGTATTTATTTAAATATTGTATATTTAATATTATGCCTTACCCATTCAATGTGGTTGTAATAATTTAGGATTTAATTTCTTGCAAAATAATCCCCAATTCAAATTTGTACCCCCCTCCCTATATCATGTTGTAATAGTGTAGAATTTAAATTCTCGCACCTTTAAGCTTTCAATTATGCCATGATTATACCTAGGGTTTTGTATGCAAAAATCAAATTAACCAATAGTTTGACCTAATCAAAGACAAAAATGCATGAAAAAACAAACACAATGCACACTTGCACCCCTAGGGTTACAATCCACTTGTTGCTTTCAAAAATGGGCCATGGTATGCATGTCAAGTACTTTGGCAAAACAAAAGATCATAGTCACTCGATGACGCTATCTAGGTTGCCTAAACAAAATGATCAAGTCCCTTAAGAAAATTGCCAAAAATACTTGACACCATTGCTATCATGGTCTATACGATGACATGCGCCTGTCCCATTTAACATCCTAACACAAGGTTGCTCACCAAACACAATGGTGAAACAACACTGTTAAAAGGGTTAAAAACATAAGAAAGATCTTTGAGTAAAATAGGGTAGACAATTCTTAGTTACTTGATCAAAATCTTGCAAAACATCCTTGCCATTTTCAAACACACTTCACAACACAACTTCAAAACAATTTCAAAACAACTTTCAAAACATTGGAATATCTTTTCAAAAAGACATACACCTTTGTATATATTCAAACAATAATCATTACAAAGGTTGCCTAGACAAGGCATCTTTTTCAAAGCATTTTCAAAACCACACACACAAAGCACTATTTCAAACAATTGAAAAGCAAAGGCAAGTGATCTAAGCAAGTAACTAAGAGCCCATGGATAACCATGGATAGAAAGGGTGCTAATACCTTCCCTTTCTATAATCTACTCCCCGAACCCAAGAAAACATCTCAAAGGTCTTTCCTGTGCTTTTTGACCTTTCCTTAGGATAAAATGAAAAGTCGGTGGTGACTCTTGCTAAACCGAAACATTTGCAAACACAAACACAAAATCCCAAGTCAGTTCTCCCACCGTATCACACAAGTTCTTATACATATCTACCATTGGAGATGAAAATGATGTGTTGCTAAAGCCTTGCACTGAGGGTGAGAAACATTTCCCTAGTATCCCATGGGAAATGAATATTTATGCATGTATACAAGAGTCATCATTAACATGGGAGTAGGAATCCATTTTATTATTTTTAAGGTCAGTGTTTTGAATGTTATCAATGACGTCTCTTCCTAAATTTATTTGAACAATTGGACATTTATTAGGGGGTTTGCAATTTTGTATAGGGCCCTTTGAATTACGTCTTCAGTTGACATTTTATTTTGTTTTCTTGGGTACCAAGGTTGTCAACTGTTAGACAATGGCAACTTATATAGAGGGGAAGGGGTGAATAGATCCCCAGAGTAAAAATACCTTTTAAAATTTATATTTTAAAATAGAATGAAAAACTATGGCAAGCGAAAGTTTTATCCTAGATCAAACAAGTCGTCTGATCCGAACCAATATTGGAAACTCGGATATGCGTAAAATACCGAATGGAATACAAGACAATGATAAGAGCTAATGCAATAATTTTTTAATTAATCATTTTAATATGATCACAATGTTAACCAATCTCCAATGAAATTATTGATAAAAATGAAACTTAGAAAATTATCAAACACTTGGTGTATAATCTATTTTTTAAATTTTCCTTTTAACTTTATTGATATGAAATTGCAAGTTTCAAAAATCCACGGAATGACTCAAATGAGATTCGAAGATCCTCGAATTCAAAGGGCGAGTTTTGGAAATCCTCGGAACGAATCAAATGAGATTCGGAAATCCTCGAATTCAAAGGGCGAGTTCTAGAAATCCTTGTAATGGAACAAATGAGATCTAAAAATCCTCGGGTTCAAAGGGATTCAAAACTTTGTTGGATAAGTATTAGCCTTTAAGAGTGTCAAGTGATATTGGGTTTTGATTAAATGGTATTGCACTGAAGAAGATGGTGTCTGGGAATGCATATAAGTACCATACATGATTCAAGTTATGCATGATATTTAAACAAGATTTGTTTTATGTATGAAGTATGATGATTATTCATGTGACATGTGTTTGAGAAGTTCATGAAATGGTGAATGATCGATGCATAAAATGTGTTAATTTTGGAGTTCCAATGAATATTGGGTTTCTGGTAGGTGTCAAGCAAGGTTAGGCTTCTCTTTTATTTTGCCAAGCAAGGTTAGGATTTTTTGTTGTGCCCAACGAGGTTGGGCTTTGAGATATGCCAAGAAAAGTTGGACTTTTTAAGAGTTGACACCAATGGAGATTAGAATTTGATAATATATGTTTTACTTGTGTTATAAGCCTTTTTGATGATGTCAGATTCATGATAGAGGAGTATGTCATATAAATGAGATGATATGCACGATTTGATGTTAGAGTAATGCAAAAGTTTTTGATGTAAAGGTAATGCAAATAATGAGTAATGCATGATATCATGATTGATGCATGATGATGATTTGAATGCTCCATTTATGTAGTGACTTGAAGGCTTCCTAAATTGCTCATGTGGCGGGTAATGGACGGAAGAAGTCTTTTACAACAAGGTTTATTATTGAGGGAAAAGGTTATTTGATAGGAGATTGTTCTAGCATGATCTCCCGCACTCCTTTTGAACTCGATTATTGTTAATATATTGTAGGATTTGCCTAAGCAACTTGAAATATGGAGAAAACTCGCCCTCATTAATTATATAGCTTATCATGCCCCAGTCTATTGGGTCTTTGGAGAAATTTGCCTCAATATGAGTTTTGAAGCAGCTTACCATAATATGACTTTGATATGGCTTGCTTCAATATCTTGAACCTTGATGCAATCTTCCGCGCGATTAATCGATATTGGAATGGTTTACCTCTAATTGATCAAGTCTTGAAATGAGCCCAAGATTTATTTATTCTTGAAGATATTTTACCCTTATGTGACCATTTACTAATGATCAAGTTCTGCAATTGATTGCACATTGTTCGAATGTCCTTGATGCTAAATGTTGACTTGCAAATAAAATGGTTTGTTCAAAATGATAATTCTAATGCAGTGCTCATGCATGTTTTGAAATCAAAGTTATTATTGAGGTGATATTGTGATGCATAATGAATGGATCAAAGGTTATAACACAATGTTGACATAGTCGTTTAAAGTGTGAAAATGGTAATGCGAGAGCGTGATATGCTAGAAGATGATTAGCAAGTATATTGGTAGTCACATTAACACAATTTTGTTTTAGTATGCTTTCAAATTAGACCTTTCTTCAATTAGGTATTTCGAGGGTTGTAACATAGTCTGGTTCATGATTTTTGAATAAAAGAATATAAGTCTTAAAATTTAATTTTAGCTTGCCCATTCTCCTTCTGATGTTCTCCATTCCCACGTTCAATTAATATTACATACGCATTCAACTCCCAAGAGAATTTTGAAGTTGTAAAGATGAGGATAATTGATCTAGAACTAATGAGATTTTCTTGAGGTGGCAGTCACGTATTTTTTTTACTTTTTTCTCTTTTTTTATATGGTGATAACTTAATCTTGTTTGTTAAGGATTTTAGTGACCTCTTTTTCGATTTTATTTTTTCCTTTTGCTTTTCTCTTTATTTTTCTTCAATTTTTCATATCTCGTTATTTAGAAGAATTTCCATGAAATTTGTTTTTTTTACTTGATTTTGTTGAAAGGGTCGTGACTGTCATGCTAATGGTTAGTGAGGAACAACCACTATAAATTTTTGGATTTTCACAACTTCTTAGACACTTCATGATGTGTGCGAGAAAGAAAATGTGGTTGAACCTGTTGTATATATGAGATGATTCTCTTGAAATTTGAATACATCTTCAAACTAACTAAAAAACTACCATGCCCCTTGTCGTGGTGAAAAATTGGGAGACCAAACTATTGACTAACTTGACTCACAAAATTAAGAAGTCGCCACCGAACTTTATTGTTTCCAAGAAAAAGGGAAAAGATCAAAACCCTATATTTATCTTGCAATGCAAGAAGCAAAAAAATAAAAGCAAAGCACAAATAAGAGATCTAAGGTACGGGGATTGGTTATACAAAAGGAAGGTATTAGAACTCTACATATTTATAGTACTCTATAGGAACCTTTTGTAAGATCAGTTTTTTGGTTAAAATTGGTTTGTTTGCTAAATGAACATGGAGATGAGAAGAGAAATGCTTTTTTTTATTATATTTTTGTTTAGAAAGACATAAATTCTTATACCTATGTATCAATGAATGATCAAAACCTCGTAGTTCATGGTAAAAATAACAAAAGGATTTGTCATGATTTTTTAGGAGAAGAGACAAGTTGTCATCTTAAAGAAAATACTCAACTACTCAACTCACAAGTATGAGAAGATGTATCTTTGAATTATCATAAAGGTAAGGGTTCCAGCTTGGATATAAAATCAACAAATATACCACTAAACTCTCTTAAGTGGGAAAAAAATTAACAATATTCAATCATTACTATGGATATAGGATAATTATATCTTAACTATAAAGATGACTCGTGTCTAATCTCTTTGAGAAAATGTTTTAAATTAAAAAGCCAAAGTGGCAAAAATATTTGGGTGAGGTTAAATCATTTTTAGTTTTTTGAAATTGTTTAATATGCTTAAGTATATTGAAGCATTTATTAAAGAAAAGAAAGTTTGAAAATGCAATGACATAAAGTCAAGGTTTTTTAATAAAAGAGGTGAAAGTGTGAAATTAGGGTTTAGGTATAAGGGTAGACACAAAATAATTACCAAGATAACATACAAAAGGTAAAGACATAAAGATGAACAAAAGATAAACACATGCACATGACTATCAAGTCAACAATATGATCCCTTTTCTTGGATTTGAATATAAGTACTAAAATAATGAAGCATAAACATCAATCATAATCACATGACTATTTAAATAAATATCAAAGCAAATAAACATGCAAGCTTCATGAATTAGGATTTCACACAATCAAAACATCAATCAAGACCTCAAACAATAGTAAGGATTAACTAAGCTTGGTAAGAACAAACCCTAAAATCTCATTCAAAGCAACAAGTCATTTGAATTAATTATATTCATGGCATTAACATCACTTAATCATGGTGTAAAATCACAAACAAGAAAATATATTAAGGTATTATGGTATTTAGGAGCGAGTCATTTAAGAAAAATATTCATAAAAGTTTAAAAGAAAATACTAAGATTTAATCAAACTAAACAAAGAAACTATTTTTTTAGTTTTTAAAAAATCAACATATTAAATAAATAAAGTAAAAATAAAATATTTTTGATTTTTTTTAAGTATTTAGGTTTGGTAAACAGAGATTAAGAGATAAATAAAATAAGGAAATAAGTTAAAATTATAAGAAAGTAAGAGAAAAAGATATGGAAAAAAATTGAGAGCAAACAAGGGATAAAAATTGAAAATGGTGGCCAAGGGTGTTGAACCCCTGACCTTGAGGTCACAACACAAAATAATTACCATTGGGCCACACGTTGTGGCTGGTAATAACATGCATATATTTGAAAAAATATCAAAACAACTTTCAAAATGATTTGAAAAAAAAAGTAAAAGTTCTAGCGCGAGGGGGATTTGAACCCCGAACCCTTCGCTTCACACAAACACACAAGACCAACTTGTTAACCACTGGGGTGCAATGTCAATTCATTTATTAAACAGCTTCTAATAAATATATTATAAACTCAATTTCAAAAATTCAAAAATGGCGCCACCACTTCATCTTCAACCTTGAGACAACAACTTTGTTCAAAAATCCTAATTCCCTCATTCCTCAACCAAATTCAAAAGTGTAAAGATCAAACTTGCTCAGAATTTAATGAGGATTTCAAAAATGTCCATATCACAAATTTATATTGACTGTAGCTCATGAATTTTTTTATAAAACCAGAAAACCCTAAGTTTTTCAAAGTTAAATTAAATTGCACAGATGATAAACCAATGCATATTTTCATAGGGATTTCATTCATGGTGCTCAAACAAACAGAATGATATCAAGAAATATTCAAAATGATGCTTGCATGGTGAAGTTCAAAGTATCACAAAATTTACTTATTGGAGCAAGGTTGAATGATTGTTTTGATTATTCCAGATGCAAGCAAATGATCTCTTTAGCACCCTTGATGCTCCAAGAATGTGTTGCAATTGATAGGATGCCTTGAAACTTCCTCAAACTTTCTGACCAATTCAAGGTACAAGAGTGAATCAGTGGGACTTGGGTAAGATGATTTAGTGATTATAGGTGCAAGCTAATGCATACAGTGGTCTCTATGATGTATATGGATGGTGATTCAATGGAAATTTTGAAAGAAACTTGCAAGGATTGAGGAACCTGAGCTTAAGGTTTTTGGAACAAGAATGGAGTTTTTGTGATTTTGCTCTATGTGTTTGTGTGTTTAAGGGAGAATTTATGTGTGTTTTTGCAATGACAATAAGGCCTCTATTTATAGAGAAGTTTGAGGAGTCTTAGGGATTAAGAAAACAAAGATTGTTGATTTTTTGTTTGGTTGGATCACAAATGTGTGGTTACATGAACATCCATGGTTCCAATGTGAGATGTTGCTTAATTTATGGACAATAGGATCTCTTTTCTGCATAATAGGATTCTTCTTCTAAACATGTTGTTAAAGTGTGATCAAAGAAACAAGGTATGAGCTCAACGCATTGACATTGTTATTAAAGTGACATTTATCAAAATGGAAGTGGTAACTTTTGTATACAAATGGAGTGAAACTTGGACAACGCATCAAACACTTGTGTAATGCACTTAGGGTTTGTTTGAAATATCAAGTATGTGGAGATTTAGAAGAAACATATAATGAAAATAAATATATCATGGTTTGTATTAGGTTTGACATGAATTTTGAACAAAAAATAAGCCTTGTAAAACCTCTCTACCATAACTACTTCATCTCTTCGAAACTCCTTGCTCAATTAAAAGAAATTAATGCTCTTGGTACCATTGGAAATATGAGAGTGTCCTTTACAACTTTAATGTTGAGCACTTGGTTTGAATCAACATAAATCCGTGAGAATACTGGCCAACAAAATTGGAGTTTCAAGCTGAAAAACACTTAGAGAAATTTCTAAGTATTTGAACATTTTAACAACTTTGAGATGCCTACTTGATCAACTCATATATTTCAATTCTCGTGATCTTTTTGACTCATTAATTCTATAATGTTGAAGTATGTAGGATTATATTGAATTATATCCCTTGGTCATGAAAAATGATTGCTTGAGTAAGAAGTTACAAGCTTGGAAAGTCATGTATTTGAACACAAGTTTGTGGACTTATAGAAAATTTCAAATTCTTCATCTTTGCCCTTTTTGAAAGTTATCTCCTTTTTTGTGATTTTACTTGGTCAAATTCAAATATAAATCAAATTTTCATGATATTTAACTCGAGAAGTCAATATTTAACTAAAAATCTCAAAAGTCAAACTTTGAATGTGAACAGTTGACTTTTCATTAGATGAATTTCAAATCTTCAACTTATCAATGAACCACACTTCCCTAGCTAATTGGGACGGGTGGGAGATCCATAAGGAAGTATGTGATAATCTTGAATCATGTTTCAAACCATTATATCAAGATTTTAGGTCAAAAGTCAACATTTAGTCAATTTTGATCAAAAACCCTAATTTGAGGTGCAGATGAATTTGAAACTTGGTGAACTTGAAATGATGTGCACTTGAGCTTGATTATTGATGAAGGGAAATAGCTTGACCATAATGAATGAATGAGAATCTTAATCATCAATGAACCCATATATTTTTGAACAATCAAATACTTGAACTTCTTGATCAAATACACATATTATGTGAAAGAAGCAAATAATACAAACCCTTTCACATGCATGAGGTTAGTGATGTAAATATGGATAATATGATCTCTTGATGCTATGTAAATTATGCAAAATATTATGGGATCTTAGGTTAAAAATTAGGGTATAACACCCCTAGTTAAGCTTAAGGGTTTTTAATACAGAAAAAAACTTCAACTTCTAGGCTCAAAGGGATTGACTAGGAATTAAATTTACTTAACTCCTTAGTGTTTGAGAATTGAAACAATATCTTACCTTGTCATCTAGGTTTTATTAAAAATATATATACATTAGCAATTTTGGTTATTTTATTTACATCATCCTCCATCCAACCTTTGTTAAAACAAAATTTTGATAAAGAAATATGTGGTGAAGAAGTATTGATGTTTACTTTTCTTTTTCTTTTTTGCATAAAAGGAAAGAAATAAGTTTAAAAGAGTGAACACAAAAGGATTAACTCAAAATATGAATTACCAATTAATTTATCTTGCCATTCAAAATAAATAAGTTTAAAAGAAAATAAGTACTTAACAAGCAAGGAAATTACAAATGAAAAAGGCTAAAATAGTAAGATGATCATCGACTTCCAAGATAATTTCTAATGCTTGATTCATTGTTTGGTCGACCTTGTACACACTCAAAGACTAAGGCGATATATTCGCTAAAGCTGAGGCAATGTTTCAGGTTTCATTGATGTCATATAAGTCTTCTCCCTGAGGTTCTTCTACCCTTGGATTCTCTACTTTTACTGCATTTGGAGGATTGTCCATGATTCTTCCTGATTTTATACCCATTTTGAATCTTTCCCCAATAGTGACTAGATCAGAGAAAATTAGTGAAGGGGTATTTAAGTGTATCAACAAACATGATGGTTGTTATACCCCAAAATTTGCCCTCCCATATTCTTCAAGAAATTGCCAAGCCAAGTCACAAAATTCCCCAAGGGTTGTGCAGGTCAACTGTCTCCTATACAGTCAAAACTAGGGTTTGTGTGCTGATCAAGAAAATGGAGTGTTCAAAGGCCCAATCAAGTCTCATATGCTTACAAACATGGTCAAGCATCCTCATATCAAGTTTCAAGGCATTCAGCTCAAAATTGCACAGTCAAAACCCTAAATTGCACTACAGTCAACTGTAGGGGCAAAATGGTTATTTGACAGTCAAAAGTTCAAATTTTTGGTCAACATATCATTTTGAAGCCACAAACATCATTTGATCAATGCTTGATCATGATTCTCAAAATTTGGCTCAGAAATCATCAAAGATGCAAAAGTTGCTATATTTGGACAGCTGAAAAAGTCAACTGAAATTGACCAGGGCATAACTTTCACATGGATTATCAGAAAAATTCCATCCAAAGCTCATTTTGAAGAGAAAGACATTTCCTACAACTCATCTTCATACTTCAAGTCCAAGAAATGCTCTCACAAAAAGTTATCAATTTCAACATTACAGGTCATTTTCAAAAGTCAACAAAAAGGGACTTTAAGTCAAAGACCATAACTTGAGATTGGTAAATCAAAATGACATGGGACCAAAGGCATTGGTTAAAGGACTCAAATACCTTTCCAAAATGTCCAAGAACATGTGAAAAGCTTAAAAATTGAGCAAGTTATGCCTTGTAGAAGTTGGGAAATTTTTGTGAAATGGCAAAAGTCAACTATCCTTGAAACTCCAATTTTTGACAAAAGGGCCCACTTTTTTCCACTTGATTCATCCTTGTCATGCCACACACGTGTCTCATGGTTAATTTCAAGACCAAATATTGATTTTTCTATTTTATTTAATTTTTGATAATTTAATTCATTTTAAATCTTTGAAAATTCAAATAAAATTCAAAAACCAATGGAATAGTGTCATGTGGATTTGGACAACTTCCTTGTATCATGGGCCAACTCAAGAACTCAGGCTAGGGTTAAATTGCACACTAGGTCTAGGTCTTGGCTAAAAAGAAGGAAACTTTGTTAATGGAAAAAACCCTAGGACTAATTCCCTCATGAGCATGAATCTAGGTCAGTTAGCAAGCCAATTCCCTTCCAGCATAAGCCCTAAGTCAAACCCTAACCACAATATGCCATATGCTGCGCTGAAAAGCCTATTGACATTTTGAAAAATTGGCCATATAATGCAAAACTGAAATCAAAGTGGGGGAGATTTTCAAGCCTTAATTCTTTTTCCATTAGCATCCTGAGGCATCACTGAACACATCCCAATTCCTAACATCAATCAAAACGCCAAGAAACGGTAGCTACAACTCAAACTGTGCCGTAAAAAATTTCAAATCGCATATCATAATCTACGCATCCTTGTGCATTTTTGTTCATGAATCCTTATTCAATGTGAAGTTTGCAAGCTGACCATAGCTTTTAATTGAATTTTCGTGCACTTTTGGCCAAGTTACCATGCTTGTTCTTTAGGGTTTTCAGAAGGAAAATTTAGGGGTTTCATAATCAAGCAAAATTGGCCCTCAAGACCATGACTGTTACATTCAGCAAACCTGGACGAGTCTGAAATACTGCTCGCGATCAATTTATATAGGCCATGGCGCTAGTCGCTATTTTTCCATAGCCTGCCTAACACCACGGTTGCAAAACCGTTGCTTATTTGTTTTGTTTTACAGGGACGAAGAAGAAGGACTCGTGGCATGCAGGGATTGGGAGATTTAAAATTTCGCGCGCGCTCCAAGTGTTGTGCCACATTCCCTTTATATTATTTATTTGACGTTATATATTAAATGAAACACAAGTGGCTCAGTGGACAGGGATACGTGCATATGGCTCTCATGACCTGGGTTCAAGTCCCAGGTCTGGCAATTTCCATAATATTTTTCAATGTTCATTCCTATGCAGGCACGCTCTTAAGGACCACCATACGTCCTCCTCATCTATTGCACACGTGTCCTAGGAGATCTATCAAAAGGCTCAGAACAAAGGCGTATGGTAGATGCCAGTCAACATGCCACACCTGATCCAGAAAGGTCAATGAATTCAAGCAAATGGGCCAGGCTTTTCAAATCTGAACCTCCTAATCTGGGGCTACACCCCACCCTGGTTTGCCAAATTTATTCATTTTTTCTTATATCTTCATTTATTTTAATTTGTTATGTTATTTTAATTATTTGTTTTATTTAATTTTTAATCAAAATGTAAAAACATCATAAAATCAAAAAATGCCAAAAATACAATTTTTATTTTTTTATTTCCATAAATAAATTGCATGTAAATTATTTAGTTTAATTAGGGTATAATTTTAACCTTTTCAATAAAAAAAACTAGAATTTAGGTTTAATGACTTTTATTTTCTTTTTTTATTTTTCCCTTTTTTTTCCAGAATAATAATGTTATTTATTTATTTTCATAAATTAAAAAATGTACATAAATTAATTTAGAATTAAATTAGGTTAAAAGTCAATATTTTCATAATAAACTTAAAAAACAATAGAATTAGGTCTAATATTTAATTTAATTTCAATTAACTCCTTTTTTCTCATTAAATCTAAAAAACACAAAAATACCATTTTCATTTAATTTTAAATTCCTTATTAATGTTAATTGTTTGTAAAAGGGTCCAACGCCCGTCGCTTTAATTATTTTGTTTCGCGCATTTATTTTATAATCGTTTAAATAACTCTGTATATGCCCCAAAGCCTTGTAATAAGTTTAGATTTATTTCTCGCACTTTTATTTTATTGCTTTTTTACTTTCAGTCAAATCGGGTTCGGTTTATTTTGGCGATGTGGACCCGCGCCATTTGTAATAGTTTAGATTTATTTTTTCGCAAACTTTATAACTGTTAAATGCATGCAAGAATGAATGGCCCTAAAAATAAAATCAAGCGTAGATCACAACAAACATGACAAGACAAAATAATTGAAACATGACACACGAACCGCACACACCACCCCTAGGGTACGCCTCACTGTTGCCTTTCGAAAGGTGATCGTCGAGTAGAGGACGTCTTAGTAAGTCCTCATGATCCGGGAACCTGGCATGAGGGTAGCTTCTAAGGTGTCTTCCCATTGCTCCGGTGATCACCATGCCCCTAAAACTCGAATTGACCCGAACACCTCCAACGGTGGTGCTACCTACCTCTCAATGGTGGGATGGCACTACTTTAAAGGACATTTACACAGACGAATTCCTTAGGGTAGGTAGACGACTCGTGGATACTTGCTCTAATTCAAAACAAAACAAATCAAAAATACTTTTCACACCAACACTTTTCAAAAGCTTTCAAAGCAAATTTTTCAAACACTCTGACGTACGAGTCGAACTGAAATTTTTTCAAAGAAACTTTGTTAACCCACATTGAAAAGCAAACAAACATTTTTGAAAACACAATGAGCAAGTATCTAAGAGCCCATGGATAACCATGGATAGAAAGGGTGCTAACACCTTCCCTTTCTATAACCTACCTCCCGAACCGAGAGCAATCTCTTTAAGGAATTTTTCTGTGCTTTTGTCCTTTCCATTTGGAGAAAATAAAAGACGGTGGCGACTCTTGCTTCCGCGACATTTCGCGAACCAGCTTTAAAACAGTCAGTTCCAGATCCACCGATCACAGAACTGGCGACTCTGCTGGGGATACACTTAAAGTGAGGTGTACCTTAGGGATAGTTCTCACCTGTGTTTTCAATTGTATTCTTTGCTTGCTTTAAAATTGTGGGACTGTCTTGGGAGTTCTATAGATCCTAACCCGGATCTGGGGGATACCTTTTTAGAAAGTAGCAACAAGGCTGTGAGGGAACTGTGCGGGGTATACCGACATGGTTGAAGCAGTCTGCTACGTTGATGTGGCACTTTGGTGTGTACCGGTAACCCTTGAGTTCAGTCAAGGAGAGTACGGGGCCTCCATGTGGTGTCATGAAGCATCAACAGACCTTAGGAACCTTAATTGAACTATCTTGGCCTCTTTAGGGTAGTGAGATAACTGACTTTGGTGCAGTCCGAGGTTGGTTGATACTCGATACTACACTCAATTGAGGGTTGCTTTCCTGGAATATTTCGGTCGCCAGTTCAGTGGCTAAATCGAAACGATGAACAATGAAAGCAATCCCGTGATATTGGGAACCTTAGAACCCGGTTACTTTGATTAGGACAGGTTGAACCCACCAACTTCAAGAGGGTACTACCCAGACCCCATGCTGGCCTTAAACCTTAAGGGCCTGTCTTGTGTGCCTTGTGTGCCTTACCTGTTTGTCTTTGTAAATATCTGTGGTGTGTTTAATCATAGCATCATGACATCATCCAGCATCATACGCATTGACTAACCATTTCAGGGGTTCGAATTTTCATCTTTGTTCTTGTTTTGTAGGACATGGAAACTGTTCGTAGAAAGACAATTCCAATCAGTCTTGTAAGGATCCCTCCTCAGCTTAAGGAGCTTATATCCAGGATTCCCGAGAACTCTTCATTCAGTGAAAGGCATGGAAGTCTCATCAGCTTGGTCAATACCAACATTGAGGAAGATATGATGAAGGTCCTGTTCCAATTCTTTGACCCTCTGCATCACTGTTTCACCTTCTTGGACTATCAATTGGTACCTACATTGGAGGAGTTCTCCCGACTCCTGAAGATCCCTATCCTTGATCAGCTACCCTTCAACGGTACAGAAAAGGAACCTAAGCTTGAAGAGATTGCTAAAGCCTTGCACCTACAGTCATCTGACCTCAAGGGACATTGGGAAGTTAGAAGTGGTATCAAAGGGTTCTTAGCCAGGTTTCTGTTTGAAAAGGCCTACGAATGTTGGAACTCCCTTAACTTACAAGCTTTTGAAGAGGTTGTGGCCCTTCTGGTTTATGGTTTGGTGTTGTTCCCTAACCCAGACCAGCTTGTTGATATCAATGCTGTCCAGATCTTTATGTCCAGGAATCCTATACCTACGTTGCTGGGGAACCTCCTTCACTCATGTTACACTCGAACCATGAGAAAAAGAGGTGTCCTTATGTGCTGCACTCCTCTCCTGGGAAAGTGGTTTATTTCGCACCTTCCACAATCAGTCCTGAAGAACGAGCGGGGTTTGAGATGGTCACAACGGTTGATGACTCTTACACATGCAGATATACATTGGTGCCCTAGGTCCAGAGAAGATGTCACTATCATTGATCGTTGCGGGGAGTATCCTAATGTTCCTTTACTTGGAATCAGAGGGGGTATTACTTATAGCCCATGCCTGGCTTGGAGACAATTTGGTTATGCTCGGAGGGATGGTCCTCATGACATGTTGATTCCTGACATAGTTTTTGACTTCGACAACGATACTCAAGGACTTCGCCAGAGATTTATCAGAGCTTGGAGGATGCCTAGTAGGATAGACAGCAAGACACTGGGGCACAGGAACTCCATCCCTTTGGAGCCTTACCTCAAGTGGGTACGAGCCCGCTCTCAGAAATTAGTAATGCCTTATCCTCACATGCTTCCAGTAATCAAAGAGCCTGCCTTGGAAGGAGAGGTGTCTCACGTTATTCAGCACCCTGATATGCCCACATCCTGGGAAGAGATGCAGAAGAGCTGGATCCAGCTTAAGGAAGAGCGGAATTCTCTTGAGACTAGTTTGCATGCCAGTGAAAGGAAGGTCTTGGAGCTCACCCGCCTGTTGCACGAGGAAAGGAACCTCAACACTTACATAGCTCCAAAGAAGATGCGCAACATATTTTGGGATTGATTTGATCTTTTTGTACTTTTGCCCATGAGGCTTTGATGTATTAAACAATGATTTTCTTAATAATAATGTGTGTTCCTTTTGGTCTACAACAAATTTGAATTTTCGAACCCTTGAATGCATTGCATAAACACATATCATTCATCATGTGCATCATAGGTACTCTTCTTTTCAGGTTGTTTACTGTTCTTCGCTGTTTATTTCAGCATCATGAATCCTGAATCATCAACCGAGGCATCTATCAAGGCTCTTCAGGCGCAAAATGTCCAATTTCAGGCGCAGAACGCCCAATTTCAGGAGCTGATCAAGGGCTTGGCTCAGGGTCAACAAGAGTTGAAGACCATGCTTCTGAAGAAGACTAAGAAGAAGAGGAGGACTGTGCTATTTAACACTGGGCGCAGACTCGGGAACACTTTGGTTGAAGCTGAAAGGACTCCTCCATCTGTGACGGAAGGTAGTCACCAAGAAAGGGAGGTCACTACTCCTGTGGGCTCTGATACTGAAACAGATTTCAACGACGAACAGTACCCTCCTGCTGAAGACCGGTACAAACAGCTGGAAGACAGATTAAAGGCTATGGAAGTTCAGCGGGTGCCTGGATTGGATTTCGGAGACTTGGGGTTATCTACTGGGGTGGTGATCCCCCACAAGTTCAAAACACCTGCCTTCGTGAAATATGATGGGGCTTCCTGTCCCAAGATGCACCTCCGTTCTTATGTAAGGAAGATCCAGCCTTACACAGCAGACAAGAACCTTTGGATCCACTTCTTCCAGGAGAGTCTTTCAGGGACTCACCTCGATTGGTTCTATCAGCTGGATGGAATCAACATTCGTAACTGGGAGGATCTGGCCACTGCTTTTTACAAGCAGTATCAGTATAATGCCGACCTCGCTCCTACGCGTACCCAGCTCCAGGGTATGTCGCTAGGGTCGGGTGAAGGTTTTAAGGAGTACGCCCAGAAATGGAGAGACCTGGCTGGCAGGGTGCAGCCACCATTGACGGATCGGGAGCTGGTAGATATGTTCTTGGGGACCCTATCTGGTCCATTTTTCAATCATCTCATTGGTAATTCCTCTGCTGGGTTTACTGATCTGATCCTGACTGGTGAAAGGATCGAAGCCGGTATAAAATCGGGGAAGATACAGAAAGTTGCCTCCTCCAGTACTGAGAAGAAACCCTTCAAAAAGGAGGCTAGTGCTGTATATGGCTCCCGGAGAACAGAGCGACCTGAACACCGCCAATCTGTCAGTGCGGTAATGATTGCCAAACCTGCTGCCGCTCCTCGGCCAACTAATCCTCAAAAGTTTGAAAGACCCCGGAGGGAGTTTACCCGGTTAAGCATGACCTTATCACAGATCCTGCCACAGTTGCTATCCACCAATTTAGTGACTGTCAAGGAGGCTCCAAAGTTTCCCAATACTGCATCCCCCAAGTTCAATCCAAATGCTCGCTGTGCTTATCACTCTGATAGCCCGGGGCATAACACAGATGATTGTTGGGCCCTAAGGAATAAGGTTCAAGACCTCATTGATGCAAAGGAGATACAGTTTGAGGCGCCCGAGAGGCCGAATGTTGTAACTGCTCCCATGCCCCAGCATGGAGTGAATGCTGTTGAGAAGGATTTGTATGTAGCTTCGGTGGATGATGTTGCTACTCCGTTGCTGATGGTCAAGAGGAATCTGTTGCTAGCCGGTTTATTTCCGGGATGTAGCGAAAGTTGCCCTCTATGTGTTGCTTCCCCTGCTGGTTGTTCTCTGTTGAAGTCAGGCATCCAAAACCTGATAGATAGTAGAGAGATTTTGTTCAGAAAGACTGTTGTTCCTGCTGCTCCTGTTGAAGAAGTGTCGATCGTTACCATCTTCAACAACCATTCCAAGGCTCCTTCAAAGAAGCCTATACAAATTTTGTCAGTTCACAAGAGTGCTCCCATCACCATTACTGTTCTGGGGCCTATATCCTACAAATCTGATAAGGCTGTCCCATGGCACTATGGGGCGGATGTTTATGTTCTGGGTGTGAAACAAGAGTGCAACATTGATACTGGTGTCTCCAACATCACCGGGCCTGCTAAGGTCACTCGTAGTGGAAGACTGTTCTCGCCAGACATTGCTCCTCCGGCAATTCATAGGCCGTTGATCTTCACACCTGCCAGAGAGCCTGTTTCTCCCCCTGACCAAGTATCCACCCCTGTTACTGAGTCATCTGATACTCGGGGCAAGGGAATTGCTGCTGATTTGCCTGCCAGGACGGAGGCACCAAAGACCATTGTTGAGGCTTCCAAGCAGGAAATGGAAGAAATCCTCAAGATAATAAAGAAAAGTGATTTCAACGTGGTAGAACAGCTGGGGCACACCCCCTCTAAAATCTCCATGTTGTCACTGCTGCTGTGTTCAGAGGCCCATGCAAAGGCTCTGATTGCTTTCCTAAAGACAGCCCACGTACCCCAAGAGACGACTGCTGACCAGTTCACCGACTGTGTGGCCAACCTAACTGCTGATAATGGCCTGGGTTTCTCTGATGCCGATCTGACAGCAAAGGGGAAGAACCATAATGATGCCCTGCATGTCTCCATTGAATGCAGGGGCACTACTCTTGCTCATGTGCTGGTTGACACAGGTTCTTCATTAAACGTGCTGCCCAAGAAGGCTCTGGATAGGCTGGATTGTGAGGGTCTAGAGCTCAAACCAAGTAGCATTGTTGTCCGGGCCTTTGACGGGTCCAAAAGAATGGTGCATGGTGAAGTGGACATCCCAATCAGGGTTGGGTCACAAGTATTTGATTCAAAATTCTATGTGATGGACATCCATCCGTCCTATTCTTGTTTGCTGGGTCGCCCATGGATCCACAAGGCTGGAGCTGTGACCTCCACATTGCATCAGAAGCTCAAGTACCCGGTCAGGGGGAAGATCGTAACAGTGCAAGGGGAGGAGGAGTACATGGTCAGCCACCTCAACTCTTTCAGATACGTAGAAATGGATGGGGAGTTCATTGAAACCCCCTTTCAACATTTTGAGGAAGTACCACAAACCTTGGCAGCAGCAGAAGCAGATGAAGAGGTTTCTCCTATGAAGATGGCCTCGTTAAAGGACGCCCGGGCTGTGATCGAAAAAGGTGAATGTGCAAACTGGGGCAAGCTCCCTGATCTTACTCCTAAGACTAACAAGTTTGGGCTGGGTTTCACCACAGAAGCTCAGAAAGCGGTGCGCAAGGCGAGAATTGGAAGACCTCCTGTGCTCATCACCCACTCAGAAGTGAATGCTATTGGAGAGGAAGACAAAGTGGAAGAGTCAGAGTTCGATAGCTGGATCTATCCGACGACCGACGGTGGATTGACCAATTGGACTGCTAAAGATTTTACACCCATAACTTTTGTTCCCCAGTAATGAATTTCTTTGTTTTTGATTTGTAATAAACAATAATTTGAGACTATATGGCCCGGTGTCTTACCCGGGGCACTGTGGTTTTTATTTATGAGGGCTTTTGTTTGTCACTATCATATATCATGAATAAAAGCATTGGACGTTTTTCACAATTCAAATTTTGCGCTCCTTTTCTTTCCTTTCTTTACATATTGCAAAACAGCCGTATTTACACACACACTCACTCATACAGGTTTCAATCCACTCTGGATCTCACTGGTAACGACTCTGCTACTGCCAGTTATGACTTCGAAAATCCGATCAACTTAGCCGAAGACGAAGGAGAAGATGATTGCGAAGTGCCTGGTGAACTTACAAGACTGTTACAACAGGAGGAGAGGGCAATTCAACCCCATGAAGAGCCAGTGGAAATAATAAACTTGGGTACTGAGGAAGACAAGAAAGAGGTGAAGATTGGTGCCAACCTAGAACTCAGCGTAAAGCAACGGTTGACTCAGATGCTGCATGACTATAAAGAAATCTTTGCCTGGTCCTACGAAGATATGCCCGGATTAGATACCGACATTGTGGTCCATCACTTACCGACTAAAGAAGAATGCCCTCCGGTTAAGCAAAAGGTCCGCCGTATGCGTCCAGAGATGTCCGAGAAGATTAAAGCCGAGGTGATGAAGCAGTTTGATGCCGGGTTTCTTGCAGTGACTTCTTACCCTCAGTGGGTTGCTAATGTGGTGCCGGTACCTAAGAAGGACGGCAAGGTCAGGATGTGTGTCGATTACAGGGATCTGAACAGGGCCAGCCCCAAGGATGACTTCCCTCTACCCCACATTGATGTCCTTGTTGATAATACAGCTCAGCATAAAGTGTTCTCTTTCATGGATGGCTTTTCAGGCTACAATCAAATCAAGATGGCTCCTGAAGACATGGAAAAGACTACGTTTGTTACTCAGTGGGGCACCTTCTGCTACAAAGTCATGCCTTTTGGACTAAAGAATGCTGGGGCAACCTACCAACGTGCCATGGTTGCTTTATTTCATGACATGATCCATCATGAGATAGAAGTGTATGTTGACGACATGATCGCTAGGTCCCAGACTGAGGAAGAACACCTTGATCATCTGCAGAAACTGTTTGACCGTTTGAAACTGTACAAGCTGAGGTTAAACCCGAACAAGTGCACCTTCGGGGTAAGATCTGGAAAGTTGCTAGGCTTCGTGGTAAGTGACAAGGGAATTCAAGTGGACCCTGCTAAGGTCAAAGCCATTCAAGAGATGCCAGTTCCTAAGACAGAGAAGGAAGTCAGAGGCTTTCTAGGACGTCTGAATTACATCGCTCGGTTCATCTCACACTTGACTGCTACCTGTGAACCAATCTTCAAGCTGCTGAAGAAAGATCAGGTAGTACGTTGGAATGATGAATGTCAGGCTGCTTTTGACAGAATCAAAGAATATCTCCAAGAACCACCCATCCTTATGCCACCAGTTGAAGGGAGACCTTTGATACTTTACCTGACAGTGCTTGATAATGCAATGGGGTGTGTGCTGGGGCAGCATGACGAGTCTGGCCGAAAAGAGCATGCCATTTATTACCTTAGCAAAAAGTTTACCGACTGTGAGACCCGATACTCACTGCTTGAGAAAACTTGCTGCGCTTTGGTATGGGCTGCTCGCCGGCTGAGACAGTATATGCTGACTCACACTACCTTGTTGATCTCAAAAATGGATCCTATAAAGTACATATTCGAAAAGCCTGCTCTGTCTGGGAGAATTGCAAGATGGCAGATGATCTTGACGGAATACGACATTCAGTACACGACCCAAAAAGCCATCAAGGGAAGTGTATTGGCAGACCACTTAGCACATCAAGCTGTGGATGACTACCAATCAATGAACTTCGAGTTTCCAGATGAAAGCATTATGATAGTAACTGACTGTGAAGTACCTGGGCCGGATGAAGGACCTGAACCAGGATCCCGATGGTCTATGCACTTTGACGGAGCCTCCAATGCTTTGGGAAATGGTATCGGCGCCATAATTGTATCTCCACAAGTGTTGGCTCCTAAATTCGACACCTTTGTTTCAATTGATGACAGCCATTAAAAGCTGAAAGATGCTTTCGACTGGCTAAGCCTGTCGAAGTGACCGTCGAAAGATGGCCAAATACTTAGAAGATTTCTTCCAAGGAAGGAGGCTGATTGCCTTCGACGTCGAAGGAGTTTCGTCGAAGACGTCTCTTGACGAACGTGTTCGATGGTCCAGAGTGGAGCAGTTTGAAATTCAAAGCTTTGGAGGGAAAACGGTTTCCAGCAGTTACTACGTGCGAACGTGCAAGGATCTGGGGCGTCGAGCATGGAGAACGTGACAAGTGGCTTGATCTCGAAGCAGTGTAACTGCCCGACGGTTACTTGGAATGTTTTTGTATAAATAGGAGTAGACGTGTAGTTTCTCGCGTGTGTTCACAATAGATACATAGTCACTCATTTAGATTCAAGTACCCAGTGTGAGCGAACGAATTGTTGAGAAATGTATGTGTGAAACACCAATTTAATCAATTCAAGTCATTTACTTTTTCAGTATTTTACATGCTTTTCCCTTTAAGATTCCTGTCGAACCTTTACATTCCAGCCTTGTTTATTTTACCAAGCCTTTTCCTTTATGCAATTTACTTTAACCAATTTACTTAAAGCCTTATCCACATTAATTAAACTTCAAAATCAACCTATGTCCATAGGATCAATCTGATCGATCCTGCGAGTAACCAAATAAGTAACCATTTGGAAGATCAGCGGTTGTTTACCAAATCCCCAGGTAAACAAATTGGCACACCCGGTGGGACTGTGTGTTGATTGTTGAAAAATCTCATCTTTTCGAGTTGTATGTTATTGAGGAGTGGTAGAATATACACCAACGATAATAATACTGCCAGAAGAAGGGAAGAAATGGCGAATCCGCCAAACAACAATGAAATCCCACAAACAAGTGTGGGAGCAACGGTTAATATGACCGTTAGCGAAGCGACGAATGCTGGTTCGATACCAGCGGTGTCAGTCACAACCACGGGGCCAACGACTTCGTTTGCAGGCCCCAGAATGACTTTGGGAACTCCCCCTCCAAGGGGAAATACTGGCCCAAGGCCAGTGGTTCCCCCAGGATTTATTCCATTCTATGGTATGCCAACTTCTGAATTGGCAAGCCTAACGAATGCTGCGTCCACTTATTCAGAACCTTTCGTGAGTGCCACTTCGCCACTCCAAGGCTCTGGAGTAGGCATGGCGAATAGAAATAGGACCCAACTCTTAGGAGGAATGGCCCAAGTAGCCCATGGCCTTACAAATGCCTCGACAGCAGTCTTGAGGCAACAGATGGACGAAAGCAACCATGATATGGTGCAAATGTTGGCACAAACTTTGAGTACAGTGCTAAATCCTCTAATACAAAATACTACTCAGTCGAATCAGCAAGTTACTGCGCAAATGACGCGTTTGGCTGACTTCTTTGGAGTACCCCCACCTATTCGACAGCCCCAAAGGGCGCAAATAAGAGGAAATCAGGGGATATTTGTAGAGGAGGAAACCACCATTAATCAGGCCCAACAGCCTGTAGAACAACCTGTCGAAGAACCTAGGGTAATAGCCCCAGAGGTTAGGTTAGTTAACAGAAACCAAAATGCTGACGAAGTGGTTCAGCAAGTCCAATACCAAAACATGGGGTTGGAAAACAATCTGGCAACCATGATCGAAAGAATCATGACTCAGAATGGAATGAACATGGGCTTTCGAAGGCCCAATTTTACTTCTCCATTGTCAGAATATGTGTTACAAACTGACTTACCCCCTAGAACCAAAGTCCCCAAATTTACTAAGTTCTCTGGGGACACGACAGAATCCACTGTCGAACATGTGGCTAGGTATTTGATCGAAGCAGGAGACATTTCAAATAATGAAAACCTAAGAATCAAATACTTCCCAAGTTCCTTAACCAAGAACGCTTTTACTTGGTTTACAACTCTCCCCCCCAATTCGATCCACCATTGGACCCAATTGGAAAGATTGTTCCATGAACAATTCTATATGGGGCAAACCAAGATAAGCCTGAAAGAACTGGCGAGTGTTAAGAGACGTTTCACTGAACCTATAGACGAATATCTAAATAGGTTTAGGTTGCTTAAGGCGAGATGTTTTACACAAGTGCCAGAACATGAGCTGGTCGAAATGGCCGCAGGCGGTTTAGACTATTCCATTAGGAAGAAGCTAGATACCCAGTACCTAAGAGACATGGCCCAACTGGCCGATAGAGTTCGACAAGTCGAACGCCTTAAAGCTGAAAAAGCTAAGGCAACAAAAACTCACAAGAGAGAGAGAATAGCTTACGTTGAGATGGATGACGAAGAGCTAGAATCCTTCGACGATACTTTAGCTGTCGAGGAAGGAGAGGTCGATTTAGCAGAACTGAAACAAGGGCCTCCATACTCTTGTAAACAGTTAGTCCCCTCAAATGGGAAAAATCCCATTGGTCCAGACAAGACCAATGATAGGTTCCCAAAAAAGACTTACAGTTTTGACATCACAAAATGTGATGAAATATTCGACTTGCTAGTTAAAGATGGCCAAATGATAGTACCCCCTGGGGTAAAAGTGCCTCCTCTTGATCAAAGAAAGAAGAGGGGTTTTTGCAAATATCATAATTTTCTGGGCCATAAAACTTCTCAATGTTTTCTTTTCAGGAATCTTGTCCAAGACGCTATTGAGGAAGGGAGATTAAAGTTTGCTGACAAATCCCCCATGGCTGTCGACTCCAATCCAATGAAGGCTGAAGCCCACTATGCAGAACCCTCTGAGGTGAACATGATAGAGGCTACCAAGATCCAGTCGAAGAAGCCAGGCATTAACATGGTCGAAGTCTCTAAGGACCACATCAACATGCCAATTTTTGGCAGTTTTTCTGGAAACCTATCCAGGAAGACAATTGAGGCTGTCCAGAAAGCGGTCGAAGACCCAAAGTCGAAGACTGCTGAAGTACAAAAAACTGGACCAAAGCCCAGTTCCCAATTGGCCACTGTACAAGGCCAGACGGAGAAACTGGAAACACAAATGAAACAACTAACTCTTGCTACTAAGGATACCATGAACATCAACATGGTTGAACTTTCTGACCCTAAAGCTTCAGAAGAGGCCATAAGGCAAGAGCAGGCAAATAAAACGGCTTTCCCTAAGGAAAACGAAAACTTGGCAGATTTTTTACAAAGATGCCAGAAGAAAAAATCAGAGGTCATGCTATGTCCAAGATGTAGTTCCATCTTTGATAAAAAAGCTGCTGAGCACATACAAGGAGTGAGAGCAGCGAACAAGAGAAGGGAGAATTCTGACCTTCGACATGATCCCAGAAGGGGTTCTAATCAAGACAAGAGGCCTTCGACTTTTAGGCCTCCAACAAATGTACCAGTAGACACTTGGTACAAAACATCTGGCCGGAAAAGGCCAAGTGAAGAGAAATGGCATTCTTTCGAAGTGCCAAGAGGTTCCTCTTTAATCCAGAAGAAAGATCCTCAAGTTGCTGCACCCAAAGTTGCTCAAGTGTCCAGCAACTACAAGGGAAAAAATCCTATGTCGAGATCCCAATGGAGGAGGTATCAAAGAAGGCGAAAAGCTGAAAGAGAGGCCACCAACGAACCTAAGGCTGAAACTAGTTCGAATGTGCCTCAAAGGAAACAAAGAAAGCCTCTTGAGAGAGAACCAGTTACCAACAGGCTAGTTTGGCCTAACCAGAGCGAAGTCGAAGACGAAGATGATGCTGAGTCCGACGATACCCTGGACATAATGGTGAACGTTGTTTCAATGCTGCCTAGGGAATTCAATCGACAAGTAGAAGTCGAAACCAGTGACTGGGAGATGGAACAAGAAATGGCCAGACACAGGCCAGTGTGCTATTTTGTCATGAACAATGGCACTACAGAAGAACAAAATGGCTTCTTCGAGCCACCCACAGAGGCGATGAAGAATCACCTCAAACCTTTGTTCATAAGGGCCAAGCTCGAAGAGACCACTGTGAACAAGATATTGGTCGACTGTGGGGCCACTATCAATATTATCCCTCATTCGGTGCTAATAAAGATTGGCAAAAGGGATGAAGAAATAAAACCTCACAATATGGTCCTGTCCAACTATGAGGGAGGCATTGGGACCACCATGGGAGTGATCCAGCTCGACATAAAAGTTGGGTCGATCCTTCGACCAACAATGTTCATGGTCATTTCAGCCAAACCTAACTACAACCTTTTGTTAGGTCGTGAGTGGATACATGGTGTAGGTGCTGTGCCTTCATCGATGCATCAAAGACTGCTTCTATGGCGCCCAGATGGGTTGGTCGAAAACATAGAGGCTGATCAGAGTTACTACCTTGGCGAAGTAAACCACTTGGGTGTAACAGATTTCGACAAAAACTTGGCTCACATAGGGCCATGTCCAGCTCCTGATTTCGACATGGCGCCAGCGCCAAACACCTTTTGTTCCCTATACCTGCATCCTGAGCATGGTTTCCAATGGGACAGAGAGGACGTGTCACACATAGAATTCAGTGGGCTAACTGGTATCCAACCAACTGGTTGGGGAAGTGAATTCAGTGATAATGACTGAGTCACAATCTCTGAAGCGAATTTCGGCCTATGTGGCTGAAACCAAGATGATAACGGCTCTCGAAGCCGAAGTAAAATATATGGCCACCAAGGCCAATGACCAAGTGCTATCTTCTGCAGGTCCTGGAAAAGATTTCGATCCAGAGCCACCAGATATAGGTCCTGGAAAAGATTTTGACCCAGAACCTCCCGACATCTCGACAGAAGGAATGCAAGAACAGAGGCTCGACGCGATCTATGACGATGAGCCTCTGGGCTTCGAAAAGGATCCCTTGGCGAACAACATTAAGATGTTAGCACAAGACCCTTTAGAAGAAATCAACTTAGGCGAAGGATCAGAGAATAGGCCAACTTACATCAGCGCCAAAATTGATCCAGAACTTAGGTTGGAAGTAATCCAATTGCTGAAAGAGTTTAAAGACTGTTTTGCATGGGATTATGACGAAATGCCTGGTCTCGACAGAGGATTGGTAGAACTTCAGTTGCCAATCAAACCTGGAAAGAAGCCAATCAAGCAAAATCCAAGACGCTTCGCTCCAGAAATATTGTCGAAGATCAAAACGGAGGTCGAAAGACTTCTGAAATGCAAGTTCATTCGTGTTACAAGGTATGTCGAATGGATTGCCAATATAGTGCCAGTAATTAAGAAAAATGGCACATTAAGGGTGTGCATAGATTTCAGAGATCTGAATGCTGCCACCCCCAAAGATGAATATCCTATGCCTGTGGCGGAAATGCTAGTCGATTCTGCCGCTGGCTACGAATACCTGAGTATGCTCGATGGTTATTCAGGATATAATCAAATTTTCATTGCTGAAGAGGATGTGTCGAAGACAGCTTTTCGATGTCCTGGGGCCTTAGGCACTTACGAATGGGTAGTGATGCCTTTTGGCCTAAAGAACGCTGGGGCAACGTACCAGCGAGCAATGAATACTATCTTCCATGATTTTATTAACACGTTTATGCAAGTTTATATTGATGATATTGTTATAAAATCTGTTTCCAGGAAGAGTCACATTGACCACCTTCGACAATCATTCGAAAGAATGAGAGAACATGGTCTGAAGATGAACCCTTTGAAGTGTGCGTTCTGTGTAAAAGCTGGAGATTTCTTGGGTTTCGTTGTCCACAAGAAAGGGATCGAAATCAATCAGAACAAGACGAAGGCAATTTTGGAAGCGAAAGCACCATCGAATAAGAAGGAATTGCAATCTCTCTTAGGCAAGATAAATTTCTTGAGAAGGTTTATATCTAACCTAAGTGGGAAAGCTCAGGCCTTTTCACCCTTACTTCGACTGAATAAGGAGGGGTTCGAATGGGGGCAAGAGCAACAAGAAGCCTTCGACAAAATCAAAGGGTACCTCACTAAGCCACCTATTTTGGTGCCTCCTTGTAGCAATAGGAGTATGAGATTGTACATAGCTGCATCTGACAAAACTCTGGGAAGTATGTTAGCCCAAGAGGATGAGAATGGAGTCGAAAGACCCATTTATTATCTCAGTCGAGTTTTGAATGATGCAGAAACTAGATATAGCGAAGTTGAAAAATTGTGTCTATGTCTGTATTTTTCTTGTACAAAGCTCAAACAATATATAAAACCAGTTGATGTTTATGTTTCGTCTCATTTTGATGTTTTCAAATATATGTTGTCGAAACCTATCTTGCATAGTCGAATTGGCAAGTGGGCATTAGCATTGACTGAATACTCCTTGACCTTTATGCCTCTTAAGGCAGTAAAAGGACAAGTGGTTGCAGACTTCATAGTCGACCACTCTATTCAAGTCGAGGATATTAATTATGTGGAGATAGAACCTTGGAAATTCTACTTCGATGGTTCCAGCCATAAAAATGGAACAGGAGTAGGAGTCTTACTTATTTCTCCAGATAAAATTCCAACAACATTCAAGTACCAAATCGAAGGTTCTTGTTCGAACAATGAGGCTGAGTATGAAGCTCTAATTACTGGCCTTGAAATATTGTTGGAATTGGGGGCAACTCGAGTCGAAATAATGGGAGACTCAGAGTTAGTCATCAAGCAAGTCACAAAGGAGTATAAATGCATAAGAGAGAATCTCATTATGTACTTTGTGATTGCAAATCGTTTATTGAAACAATTTGAAAGTGTCAATATTCGACACATACCCAGAGTCGAAAATCAAATAGCCAATGACTTGGCACAGATTGCATCTGGGTATAAAATTTCAAAAACGAGATTACAAAGAGCAATCGAAGTTCGAGAGAAGATAAGAGCGACTTGTTTATCACCAACAGACTTGGAATCAACAAGGTTAGGATACGCTGATCACTCAAACTTCGAGATTTCGTTCATTGATAATTTGTCAGACCAGGATTGGAGGAAACCCATTGTGGACTATCTTCAAAATCCAGGAGCTCCGACAGAACGAAAAACAAAATACAGGGCGTTGAGTTTTGTACTCATGGGTAATGAGTTATTCAAGAAGACGCCTGAAGGGGTGTTGCTGAAATGTTTAAGTGAAACTGAAGCATACATAGCCCTTTCGACTACGCATGCTGGGGCATGTGGGGCTCACCAAGCAGGCCATAAGATGAAATGGTTGTTGTTTCGACAAGGACTATATTGGCCCACTATGCTGAAAGATTGTGTTGAGTTCGCCAGAGGTTGCCAAGAGTGTCAAGTTCATACGGGCATCCAGCATGTACCAGCAAGCGAACTTCACTCGATAGTGAAGCCTTGGCCTTTTCGAGGATGGGCGTTGGATCTTATTGGAGAGATTCGACCAGCATCATCAAAGAGCCAGAAATACATATTGGTAGGCATTGATTATTTTACTAAGTGGATCGAAGCAGTCCCTTTAGTCAATGTAGACCAAGAAAATGTCATTGAATTCATTCAAAAGAACATTATTTTTAGGTATGGAATCCCTGAGACAATAACAACTGATCAAGGTTCAGTTTTCACTGGTCGAAAGATGCAGGAATTTGCTCAGGAAACAGGTTTCAAACTCCTAACATCCACGCCTTACTATGCACAGGCGAATGGTCAAGTCGAAGCAGCTAACAAAGTGGTAATTGGCTTGATAAAGAAGCATGTTGGGAAGAAACCAAAGAATTGGCATAAGACGTTAGACCAGATTTTATGGGCTTGTCGAACGTCCCCAAAAGAAGCCACTGGTACAACACCATATAGGCTAACTTTTGGCCATGACGCAGTATTGCCAGCAGAAATTTGTCTTCAATCTGCAAGAGTTCAGAGGCATTATGATATTCCTTCTGAGGTTTATTGGAACATGATGTTAGATGAATTGGTAGATTTAGACGAAGAGAGATTACACGCTCTCGACTTGCTCAGGCTTCAGAAGAAAAGAGTCGAAGACTCTTATAATAGAAAGGTAAAACCTAAGGTGTTTTTGCCTGAAGATTTAGTTTGGAAGGTAATTCTTCCCATGGATCGACGGGATCGAAGCATGGGGAAATGGTCACCCAAATGGGAAGGACCCTTCAGAGTTATCCAAACTTTTTCTGGTGGAGCCTATGAAGTCGAAGAGATAAGTGGCGATAAAAGACTCTTGAGAATAAATGGTAAATATTTGAAAAAATACAAGCCTATACTTCAAGAGATAAAAATAAAATAATAAACTAAATTAACCATAGAAATGCCAAAATGGAAATTTTTATTAATTTCTGCCAAAATGGCAATTGTTGTCGAAAGCGATTACAATAGATGATTACAAAAGAGAATCAAAAAGAAAGAGAATTCTTCAGTCGAAGATACTTAGCATGCTGCAAATCCAACCTCTTCTTGCACCAAGATTTTTCTTGCTCCAGTTTGGCAATTCGAGCATCGAGGCTTTGCGCCCTCTCAGCGAACTCCAGGCCTTGCTTGACCTCAGTCTGGCTCTCAGCGTCTGGGATGGTCGAAAGAATTTCCCCTTGGAGCACAGTGTTGGCGTTTATCTTCGCCTCTATTTCTGCAATTTGTGCTCGGAAGGAGACATTCTCTCGCTCAATAGCATCGAACCTTTCCTGTGCAGACGCTTTCTGTTTCGACAACTCGGCAATTCGAGAAGTCGAACTTGTGACGGCAGTCCATGCAGATAAGCTCCTGCCATGCAACGTTTCGAGCTGACTGTTGAAATTTCGTTGGCGCCGGTAATCCGCTGAGACTTGGTCAATCATAGAATGTAATTCCATGATTAAGTCAGAGATTTCTGGAGCTACAGCATCGAAATCAACAGCATTCAGAACCTCTTTCAAGCAAGATGGAGCAGTGGGGTCACCCTCTAAAGCCTTCATTAAATCTCTCTTGAAGAACTGGGCCTTGACCTTCGCCAATGCATCATCAAGAGGAGAAGTCTCAGTAGATTTCCCCGACAAAGTAGGAATTTCCTGACTGGTGTCGGAAGAACTCTTACTCTCAACGATTGCATTGAGGTAGCTGATAGGGTCAGTTCGCTTCAAGATTTCCAGGTCTTCTTTCGACCTATGCTTTGAGGAGGTGACCCTTGCCATAGCATTATCTTGGACTGGAGGCTGTTGAATGCTGAGTGCCTCGTTTGGTTGTTCTTCGACTCGAACTGAGGCGGTACTAGCGTCGACTCGTGGTTCTTCGTTAACTTCACCTTGGGGTCTTTCGCCAGCATCATTCTTTGGTTCTTCGCTGGCGTCATCCTGGTGTTCTTCGCCAGTACCACCTTCATGCTCTTCGTCGACAGCATCTTGACTCTCTTCGCCATTACCTTGGTCTCTTCCTTCAGGATTCTCTTCTGACGACAAGACCACCACAGGAACCGTTTTTGGCTGTGTTTCCTCCGCCATAGGTTCTTCAGTTGTCTTCTCCACTGTTTCAGCATTGGCCTCATGCTCAGTGTGGGCTTCGTCATTGCCCAAATCTTGCACCTGAGGCCTGCTAAGGTCAGCAGATTCCAGAGTTTCTGAAGTCCTTGGTGGGGAACTTCCAGTAGTTTCCTGAAAAAGAGGAAGAAGACAAATCTTCAGATGTCGAAAGAGATATAATCAAATACTGGTATTTATGCCTAAGTTACAAGAAGGGTCCAATAGATTACCTGTGGATTGGCTTCAGCCCCAGGGCTGGAATTATCACTTTCGACAGGATTGTTAACTAGAGCGTTTAGTTCCTCCTCAGTTGGTTCTTCGATGACCACTGCAGGTGGCCTAGGCTTTCTTGCACCAACCTTTATTCTGACGGTTCGACCTTCAGGAGCTGGAGTAGGAACAGAAGCGTCCTTCGTTAACTTTCTCCTCTTTAAGGGAGTAGGAGGGGCGTCGCTGTCGTCGTCACTCCCCGATTCGATCACCAAGGCTGCCCTTTTCTTGGGCGAAGGGGCCTATAAAATCAATAGGAATTCGATTGAATAATTACGTCGAAAATAAAAAATCGAAAGCCAGATGGCAAATGAAGAAAATCTGGTTACCGATGCAGGAGGCCTCATCGAAGAGCCTTCCCCCTGTTGGTTGCCTGTTGTCTTCGCCGGCGCTACAGTCTTCGCCGGCGGTAGAGGTTTGGTCGAAGGGACTCCTCCTTGTGGGCCTCCTGGAGCCTTCTTGACCAAAGGTTTTCGAACAACTGAAAGCGAAGAGGAAAGTTAACAAGCTAACAGTCGAAGAGAAAGATAAAAAGTAATGTGAGAGTATGAACTTACATTTCTTTACTTTGTCAAATACGAGGACAAAAGACTTCTGCAACTCTGCTGTAAAGTCCTTCTCGTCGAAGAAGTACTCAGCGTAATAGCTTCTCCACCATTCTTCAAAAGATGGCGAACAAAGGAAGTTAAGCTGGTAGTTGAACAGCGAGAGGATGGTTCGACCAGCATATCTTCCAATATGCTTGGTAGCAGCGTCTTCTGTATAATCGTTGCAGAAGTACAACATTGACTTCTCTTTTTGGAAAATGGGAGAAGGCAGGGTTTGGATGATACCAAACTGGCGAGATACCAGGTTTGGTTGATAGGCCAGCAGACTCAGATGAGTCTTAGAACTTTTAAATCGAAGAGGCATAATCCTTGGAGTAAGGAATGCCTCCCACAGTATGGTGTGCTCATCAACATTGGGACCACTCGATTCCTTGGGATGTGGCCTTGTGAACCAAGCTGGCCCCACCTTTCGCTGAGCAAATGGAGCCATAGTCGAAACGAATTCCTTCCTTCGAGCGAACATCAACACGAAGTTAGTGAAGGTTTGTTGGAACTCTAGCCCATCTTCCACAGGCGTCAGTAGAGCCAGCCTAATCCCTTCGATACGTCTGTTAGCTATCGCTGAGGCTTGTTCATTTATCGGAGTCTTCTTGGGTAAGAAAGACTCGAAAGTGGCGTTAAGCCACAGTTGAAGTAACCAGAAAGGCCCAGCGAGTAGCAGACTGTTCCTATCTTCGATATGCTTCAAAAGAGTAACCCCATTGCTGATGGAGTCATAAAGACTGGCCAGAATTAGTTCTGCCAGACAGATGTTCTGACGGTGATGCAGTTGGGTGGCCAGAGTGACCATCTTTTTGGTCACTTGCAGGGACTTCGAACAGAACACGAAGCGAGTTAGCCATAAGGCTAGAAACGCTATGTGTTCAACGTCGGACACTGTGTCTGTCGACTTGTCATGAAAGTGGTTGATAAAGGTGGTGAATGTTGGCTTCGTCTCAGAAAAGCCAATTTGGTCCTCCGACATCTCTTCCGGGTCGAAGTAATCTCCGGTTGGTCGAAGGCCAGTGATGGCTGCTACGTCGAAGAGTGTGGGAGTTAACATCCCACATGGGAGGTGAAAGGTGAAGTGAGAGTTATCCCAGAACAGCATCGAAGCTATAAGCATCTCTGGGGAGTAGTTTAAACCTGTCTTCGACAGCATTATTAGGTCAAAGATGCCCATCTCCTTCCAGACTGGAGTTTGATGTTTTTCCAGCTTTGTTAGCCAAGCAACGTAGTCCTGGGTGAGATTAGGGCAAGACCTAAAAACTCTAACACTTCTGTTGAAGAAACGAAGGTCGATCTTCTCGTGTGTGGGGTCTTCGTTATCTTCTGGATCCTTTTTAGCACAAGCTACTGGCTTGAGCTTCTCGACAATGGGAAAGTAGCTCTTGATCTTCAGAGCTTCAGAGATGCTGGGGTTCATGGGTCCAGCCATTGCGAAGATTTGGTTGGAGTATCCAACCGGAATCATCAAGTGACGCGAGTAAGCGTCGCGGACGGAGATATCAGATGGTTCAGGGACCCTTCGTTTCCCTGTAGCGTTCACTACCGGAGCGGTTACAAAAACCTTGGGCCTAGCAATTTGTTCAGTTGGTGCGTTAGTCTTGGGGGCAGTTGAAGCAGAAGCCATTGTTGAGGATGAAGATGAAGTTGGAAAGGGAAGAGTTTTTCTGTAAAGAGAAACAAGTTTGCAAGAAAGCAAGGGAGTTTGAGAGATTGTTTGCGTGAAAAGTCCCACAATGGGATATTCACTACTATTTATAGTAGTGGGAGAAATTCCCAATAACGAGGGCATTAAATGTCATTTAATGCTGCAGGGAGTAGTGGGACGCGTGGCAGCATCCTGTTGTTTTGGCCGTTTCTGCAGAAACAGAGAGACGCAGCGTGCGTCCTCGTTTTTTGAATTTGTCATAATGACAAATTATGAAGTGATGTTTTGGTTCTGCACGCCGTACTGACAGTGACGTCCTAGGATCAAATCAATGATGGTTTCTTGGGATTGCCAATAGTTGGTAAAAAGCAACAAAAAGTGCACAAGTTAACTTGTGACTCAGCGTGGACAAGCAGGTGTCGAATGGCGTTTTCAAAGAATGCCTTTTTCTTTTCAAGAGTCGAAATAAGGCATTCTTGGGGGGCAATTTGTTGGCTCCTAAATTCGACACCTTTGTTTCAATTGATGACAGCCATTAAAAGCTGAAAGATGCTTTCGACTGGCTAAGCCTGTCGAAGTGACCGTCGAAAGATGGCCAAATACTTAGAAGATTTCTTCCAAGGAAGGAGGCTGATTGCCTTCGACGTCGAAGGAGTTTCGTCGAAGACGTCTCTTGACGAACGTGTTCGATGGTCCAGAGTGGAGCAGTTTGAAATTCAAAGCTTTGGAGGGAAAACGGTTTCCAGCAGTTACTACGTGCGAACGTGCAAGGATCTGGGGCGTCGAGCATGGAGAACGTGACAAGTGGCTTGATCTCGAAGCAGTGTAACTGCCCGACGGTTACTTGGAATGTTTTTGTATAAATAGGAGTAGACGTGTAGTTTCTCGCGTGTGTTCACAATAGATACATAGTCACTCATTTAGATTCAAGTACCCAGTGTGAGCGAACGAATTGTTGAGAAATGTATGTGTGAAACACCAATTTAATCAATTCAAGTCATTTACTTTTTCAGTATTTTACATGCTTTTCCCTTTAAGATTCCTGTCGAACCTTTACATTCCAGCCTTGTTTATTTTACCAAGCCTTTTCCTTTATGCAATTTACTTTAACCAATTTACTTAAAGCCTTATCCACATTAATTAAACTTCAAAATCAACCTATGTCCATAGGATCAATCTGATCGATCCTGCGAGTAACCAAATAAGTAACCATTTGGAAGATCAGCGGTTGTTTACCAAATCCCCAGGTAAACAACAAGGTACTCATACTCCACTCACTGCCCGGCTGTGTTTCAACTGTACCAACAACATGGCGGAGTATGAAGCGTGTATTATGGGTCTTCAAGCTGCGATCGACCTGAGGATCAAATTTCTGAGTGTCTTCGGAGATTCCGCTCTCGTGATCAATCAGATCAAAGGAGAGTGGGATACGAAACATCCAAACTTGATTCCTTACAGAGAATGCGTGTTGGCCCTGATTCCCCATTTCACAGAGATAACATTTGAGCACTTTCCAAGAGAAGAGAATCAGCTGGCGGACGCGTTAGCTACAATGTCTTCAATGTTCAAGGTTAAATGGGATAATGAAGCTCCCCGGATCATCATCTGGAAACTGGACGAACCGGCATACTGTTGTGATCTCGAAACTGAATTGGTAACTGAGAAGCCTTGGTACCACGAAGTGAAGAAATACCTGGAAGCTCAGGAATACCCTGAAGGAGCATCTGTCAATGATAAGAAATTCCTGAGGAGGTTTGCAGCCAAGTTCTTTCTTAGCAACGGCATCTTGTACAAGCGAAACCAGGATTCAACCCTACTGCGTTGTGTAGATAAGACTGAAGCAGAAAGAATCATGGAAGAACTGCATGAAGGGACCTTTGGTACACACTCCAGTGGACACACCATGGCAAGGAAGATCCTACGGGCAGGGTATTACTGGTCCACCATGGAAGCTGATTGCTACCAACATTCTAGGACATGCCATAAATGCCAGATCTACGCAGACAAGGTGCATGTTCCTCCGGTTCCCCTGAATGTTCTGACTGCGCCTTGGCCATTTGCAATGTGGGGCATAGACATGATCGGTGAGATTAAACCTACGGCATCTAATGGACATCGCTTCATCCTAGTGGCAATTGATTATTTTACGAAGTGGGTTGAGGCAGCATCCTATGCTACGGTAACCAAGACCGTTGTGGCACGGTTCATTCGGCACAACCTGATCTGTCGGTACGGTGTCCCTGAGCGGATTATTACAGATAATGGTA
The DNA here is from genome assembly GCA_948472305.1 of Vicia faba. Taxonomy (NCBI): domain Eukaryota; kingdom Viridiplantae; phylum Streptophyta; class Magnoliopsida; order Fabales; family Fabaceae; genus Vicia; species Vicia faba. The sequence continues at coordinate 167,559,584 of OX451739.1, forward strand.
CCAATCTGAACAATAAGATGATCGCTGAGCTCTGCGAACAGTTCAAGATACAGCACCACAATTCTTCTCCTTACAGACCAAAGATGAATGGGGCTGTAGAAGCAGCTAATAAAAACATCAAGAAGATCGTGCAGAAGATGACAGTAACGTATAAAGATTGGCACGAGATGTTACCGTTCTCTCTACATGGGTATCGTACTTCAGCTAGGACGTCAACCGGGGCAACTCCTTTCTCTCTGGTTTATGGCATGGAGGCAGTCCTGCCGATCGAAGTACAAATTCCTTCTCTCCGGATAATGAAGGATGCAAATCTGAATGAAGATGATTGGATCCAGACACGACTTGATCAGCTCAACCTTATTGACGAAAAGAGACTTGCTGCTATCTGTCATGGTCAGACGTATCAGAAACGAATGATTAGGGCATTTAACAAAAGGGTCAGACCACAGGAATATCAAGTCGGGGATCTGGTGATCAAGCGAATCATCCTTCCTCAGAGTGATCCAAGGGGCAAATGGACCCCTACGTACGAAGGGCCATTTGTGGTTAAGCATGTGTTCTCAGGAGGAGCAATGATATTAACCAACATGGATGGTGACGACCTTCCTCACCCCGCCAATGCAGACATAGTTAAAAAATACTACGCATGAAAAAAGACCCGCTAGGCTGACATGTCTAGGCAAAAATTAGGGCTTCCCGTCGAACCAAAAGGGTTCGGGCAAAATGAAGGGATGAAAATGAAAAAATCTGTACACCCGGCAAGTCGAAAACCTGAAAAGGCGGCTTGGGCAAAAATGGGTATCCCGGTGGACTGAAAACCCGAAAGGGCAGTCCAGGCAAAAATTAGGGATAAAAGCGTAATACTATGTCTCATTGGATCACTTTGCATCCAGAATCCGGTATCTACATCAAGTTCAGACGGCATCAATCAATCAGCTTCACCTTCAACCAAGGTCATCAAGTGATGAGACGCACGGAGTATAAAGGCGATAGCAGAGTTGAAACCCAGTGGATCATTCATCTTTCACACAGCTGTTTTATTTTCTTTTGTACAAAACTTGTATAAACTCTTTTGCTCGGCGACGTTTCTCTTACTAGGATGTCAGCCTCTTGTACACAAAAAGCCTATTCACAGGCTATTCAAAATCAATACAAATATACTTTTCAGTTAAACGTGCCAACTGTTTTTCTTTTTCTGTTTTGTTTTGCGAAGAACGTCCAAGGTTCAATTTGTGATATATGCATTGACAATAATTTGCTAGCTCATAAATATTTGCATGCGAAACAAAGAATTAATTGCAGGTGACACTAGAAACAGGGGCAATAAAGAGTTGTCTGAACAGTCTAATTGTTCTATCCTCCAAGGTACCAAAGTGGGTTCAGCTAAAGAACCTAACCAGGCATCTTAAATTCCCCAGAGAGTGAGACAGCAAGTCAGTGCATTATTCCTCAAACAAAGTCTCAAGGAAATTGGGTATTCTTCAGTAGATCCCAATATTCCCCCAGCAGCATATATTCTTAACAAGCATCCCCGGCAGTCTTGGTCTAAAGATTGTTCCCCGGCGGCATACATCAACATTCAAAGGAATCACTTCCCCAGCATATCAAAACTTCCCCAGGAGAATCCCATCCAAGTTCCCCAGGAAAGATGGAATTCATCTCCCCAAGCAGTAAGCTTATCCCCAGTATATTCTGGAAGCTCATCCCCTAGCAGAGCATGAACGCGTCGTCCGGCTTCATTTAAAGAGTTATTTCCTTAACAGGATATGACTGGGTTATCCTCAGCCAAAAGCCACGGAAAGGTCGTCGTCAATATGGTTCTTTCCTATCCCCAGCGAAGTCCCTCAACACTTCCAATACAACAACAGTATCCTCAGCAAGTTATCAACACTCAGCAAGGCATCTCTCTTCCCACAGAGTATTGCTTCCCAGCACGATCGCTAGAGTATCTTTTCTCCCCGCAGAATCTTCCATTCGCCAAGTTTATTCCGCAACGAAGTCATTTTCTCCTACCGGTATCCTTGCAGTTATCATCCCCAGCGGAAGCAAAATCTATTCTTCGACATCAGCCCAGGATACGACTTCCCGGCATCCGTCAAGGATTTACCTTCCTAGACGAAAAACATACATGAAACATCACATACATCATTATAGCATGCATGTACACATTATATCTTACAAATCTCATTTATGTTGAGAACATCATTGCTTGATCCATATCATGCATTGCATATGACTGACTTTTACCTTTCAGGAAAGATCCAGTTAAGTTCTCAAGCTACATTTCAAGACCTAGACCGGTTCAGTTAAATCGTCCCAAGATTTTCCTGATGCTTATCCAGTCAAAGGCCTTCTCTGGTTCAGTCAGATCGACCCCGAGATCTCCCTGATGCTTATCCAGTTGAAGACATTTCAAGACCTAGACCGGTTCAGTTAAATCGTCCCAAGATTTTCCTGATGCTTATCCAGTCAAAGGCCTTCTCTGGTTCAGTCAGATCGACCCTAAGATCTCCCTGATGCTTATCCAGTTGAAGACATTTCAAGACCTAGACCGGTTCAGTTAAATCGTCCCAAGATTTTCCTGATGCTTATCCAGTCCAAGGCCTTCTCTGGTTCAGTCAGATCGACCCTAAGATCTCCCTGATGCTTATCCAGTTGAAGACATTTCAAGACCTAGACCGGTTCAGTTAAATCGTCCCGAGATTTTCCTGATGCTTATCCAGTCAAAGGCCTTCTCTGGTTCAGTCAGATCGACCCTAAGATCTCCCTGATGCTTATCCAGTTGAAGACATTTCAAGACCTAGACCGGTTCAGTTAAATCGACCCTAAGATTTTCCTGATTCTTACCCAGTCAAAGGCCTCTCTGGTTCAGTCAGATCGACCCTAAGATCTCCCTGATTCTTATCCCAGTAGAAGACACCCCAGATTTTTCTCAACGAGCGTTGTTGAGGTTAAAGTCGCCCAAGGCTCTCTTACCATTCATGCTAAGGAAGTAATCATCCCTGGTTCTTTCATCGCCGTTTGAAGCTCCAGACTCAGCTCCTGTAACCAGTCAGGACATATCTATACCAAGCATCTAAAATCAGCTCCTGCAACGTGTCAGGTACTCATTTTCTCTTTTGCAGGTATGCAGGTTCTCGCCAAGGAATCTCTTACGCAATCGAACATCCAGATGGCATCTATAAGCCCATTCCACCATCATTGCTAACATGTGAGCGCAAATTTCCGGGCACTCTAGTGTCCAATCATCTTTTACCCTCGGATTACGAAAGGCACGTCAGCCAATCTGCATCCCCGGGTCTAAGAAGATTGAACAGGGGCAACTGTTATACCCCAAAATTTGCCCTCCCATATTCTTCAAGAAATTTCCAAGCCAAGTCACAAAATTCCCCAAGGGTTGTGCAGGTCAACTGTCTCCTATACAGTCAAAACTAGGGTTTGTGTGCTGATCAAGAAAATGGAGTGTTCAAAGGCCCAATCAAGTCTCATATGCTTACAAACATGGTCAAGCATCCTCATATCAAGTTTCAAGGCATTCAGCTCAAAATTGCACAGTCAAAACCCTAAATTGCACTACAGTCAACTGTAGGGGCAAAATGGTCATTTGACAGTCAAAAGTTCAAATTTTTGGTCAACATATCATTTTGAAGCCACAAACATCATTTGATCAATGCTTGATCATGATTCTCAAAATTTGGCTCAGAAATCATCAAAGATGCAAAAGTTGCTATATTTGGACAGCTGAAAAAGTCAACTGAAATTGACCAGGGCATAACTTTCACATGGGTTATCAGAAAAATTCCATCCAAAGCTCATTTTGAAGAGAAAGACATTTCCTACAACTCATCTTCATACTTCAAGTCCAAGAAATGCTCTCACAAAAAGTTATCAATTTCAACATTACAGGTCATTTTCAAAAGTCAACAAAAAGGGACTTTAAGTCAAAGACCATAACTTGAGATTGGTAAATCAAAATGACATGGGACCAAAGGCATTGGTTAAAGGACTCAAAGACCTTTCCAAAATGTCCAAGAACATGTGAAAAGCTTAAAAATTGAGCAAGTTATGCCTTGTAGAAGTTGGGAAATTTTTGTGAAATGGCAAAAGTCAACTATCCTTGAAACTCCAATTTTTGACAAAAGGGCCCACTTTTTTCCACTTGATTCATCCTTGTCATGCCACACACGTGTCTCATGGTTAATTTCAAGACCAAATATTGATTTTTCTATTTTATTTAATTTTTGATAATTTAATTCATTTTAAATCTTTGAAAATTCAAATAAAATTCAAAAACCAATGGAATAGTGTCATGTGGATTTGGACAACTTCCTTGTATCATGGGCCAACTCAAGAACTCAGGCTAGGGTTAAATTGCACACTAGGTCTAGGTCTTGGCTAAAAAGAAGGAAACTTTGTTAATGGAAAAAACCCTAGGACTAATTCCCTCATGAGCATGAATCTAGGTCAGTTAGCAAGCCAATTCCCTTCCAGCATAAGCCCTAAGTCAAACCCTAACCACAATATGCCATATGCTGCGCTGAAAAGCCTATTGACATTTTGAAAAATTGGCCATATAATGCAAAACTGAAATCAAAGTGGGGGAGATTTTCAAGCCTTAATTCTTTTTCCATTAGCATCCTGAGGCATCACTGAACACATCCCAATTCCTAACATCAATCAAAACGCCAAGAAACGGTAGCTACAACTCAAACTGTGCCGTAAAAAATTTCAAATCGCATATCATAATCTACGCATCCTTGTGCATTTTTGTTCATGAATCCTTATTCAATGTGAAGTTTGCAAGCTGACCATAGCTTTTAATTGAATTTTCGTGCACTTTTGGCCAAGTTACCATGCTTGTTCTTTAGGGTTTTCAGAAGGAAAATTTAGGGGTTTCATAATCAAGCAAAATTGGCCCTCAAGACCATGACTGTTACATTCAGCAAACCTGGACGAGTCTGAAATACTGCTCGCGATCAATTTATATAGGCCATGGCGCTAGTCGCTATTTTTCCATAGCCTGCCTAACACCACGGTTGCAAAACCGTTGCTTATTTGTTTTGTTTTACAGGGACGAAGAAGAAGGACTCGTGGCATGCAGGGATTGGGAGATTTAAAATTTCGCGCGCGCTCCAAGTGTTGTGCCACATTCCCTTTATATTATTTATTTGACGTTATATATTAAATGAAACACAAGTGGCTCAGTGGACAGGGATACGTGCATATGGCTCTCATGACCTGGGTTCAAGTCCCAGGTCTGGCAATTTCCATAATATTTTTCAATGTTCATTCCTATGCAGGCACGCTCTTAAGGACCACCATACGTCCTCCTCATCTATTGCACACGTGTCCTAGGAGATCTATCAAAAGGCTCAGAACAAAGGCGTATGGTAGATGCCAGTCAACATGCCACACCTGATCCAGAAAGGTCAATGAATTCAAGCAAATGGGCCAGGCTTTTCAAATCTGAACCTCCTAATCTGGGGCTACACCCCACCCTGGTTTGCCAAATTTATTCATTTTTTCTTATATCTTCATTTATTTTAATTTGTTATGTTATTTTAATTATTTGTTTTATTTAATTTTTAATCAAAATGTAAAAACATCATAAAATCAAAAAATGCCAAAAATACAATTTTTATTTTTTATTTCCATAAATAAATTGCATGTAAATTATTTAGTTTAATTAGGGTATAATTTTAACCTTTTCAATAAAAAAAACTAGAATTTAGGTTTAATGACTTTTATTTTCTTTTTTTATTTTTCCCTTTTTTTTCCAGAATAATAATGTTATTTATTTATTTTCATAAATTAAAAATGTACATAAATTAATTTAGAATTAAATTAGGTTAAAAGTCAATATTTTCATAATAAACTTAAAAAACAATAGAATTAGGTCTAATATTTAATTTAATTTCAATTAACTCCTTTTTTCTCATTAAATCTAAAAAACACAAAAATACCATTTTCATTTAATTTTAAATTCCTTATTAATGTTAATTGTTTGTAAAAGGGTCCAACGCCCGTCGCTTTAATTATTTTGTTTCGCGCATTTATTTTATAATCGTTTAAATAACTCTGTATATGCCCCAAAGCCTTGTAATAAGTTTAGATTTATTTCTCGCACTTTTATTTTATTGCTTTTTTACTTTCAGTCAAATCGGGTTCGGTTTATTTTGGCGATGTGGACCCGCGCCATTTGTAATAGTTTAGATTTATTTTTTCGCAAACTTTATAACTGTTAAATGCATGCAAGAATGAATGGCCCTAAAAATAAAATCAAGCGTAGATCACAACAAACATGACAAGACAAAATAATTGAAACATGACACACGAACCGCACACACCACCCCTAGGGTACGCCTCACTGTTGCCTTTCGAAAGGTGATCGTCGAGTAGAGGACGTCTTAGTAAGTCCTCATGATCCGGGAACCTGGCATGAGGGTAGCTTCTAAGGTGTCTTCCCATTGCTCCGGTGATCACCATGTCCCTAAAACTCGAATTGACCCGAACACCTCCAACGGTGGTGCTACCTACCTCTCAATGGTGGGATGGCACTACTTTAAAGGACATTTACACAGACGAATTCCTTAGGGTAGGTAGACGACTCGTGGATACTTGCTCTAATTCAAAACAAAACAAATCAAAAATACTTTTCACACCAACACTTTTCAAAAGCTTTCAAAGCAAATTTTTCAAACACTCTGACGTACGAGTCGAACTGAAATTTTTTCAAAGAAACTTTGTTAACCCACATTGAAAAGCAAACAAACATTTTTGAAAACACAATGAGCAAGTATCTAAGAGCCCATGGATAACCATGGATAGAAAGGGTGCTAACACCTTCCCTTTCTATAACCTACCTCCCGAACCGAGAGCAATCTCTTTAAGGAATTTTTCTGTGCTTTTGTCCTTTCCATTTGGAGAAAATAAAAGACGGTGGCGACTCTTGCTTCCGCGACATTTCGCGAACCAGCTTTAAAACAGTCAGTTCCAGATCCACCGATCACAATGGCCAAATACTTCTCAAAAACTGGAGGTTCAACTTGGGAAGTGATTTCTCTCCAACGTTGAGCATATTCTCTGAAGGTCTCATCATCCTTCTTTGTCATATCTTGCATTTGCATTCGATCAGGGGCCAAATGACATGGTCGCAAGCGCACAACTAATGTCAGAGTAGTAAAAAGAGTTATCGAACCACAAGGACCAATGGTTAATTACCAATTCCTATTGTATCATTGTAAACTAGAGCAATCGAATAGTTTGGGAGAAACAAACTTAAGTGAAAATCACTTAAGTAAAAATAGCTTATTTTTAGAAGCACTTTTGAAAATAGCTTAATTGCAAATAACTTGGAAACTAGTTTTGAACAAACAGGATTCTGGGTTATGATCTCTTACTCTAACAATTCCATGTAATTAAACTACTTTTGCTATGAGAGTTCTTGTGCGTTTTATAGAAAACACATGTTTTCGCCAGCGTGTCATCTTATCTTTGATAAACAAGACGCTTGCCGGCTTTCGCTCACACAGAATTATTTATCAAAGATCGTTACTTTTGCATAGCTATAGAAATGGATCCTTTCTCAACCTTGTTTGAGTATTTTCGCATCATTATCAATACTTGAGAGCTCTTTTACTTTCGTAACAAGGATAAATTATAAACACACGGGTTTATAAAATAAACGTGTTTGAATTCTCATAACCGGTAAATTAATTACATGGATGGTTAGATGTTAGGTCTCATGACCCTTCATCCTTATAGAACTACTCACTCACGGTGAGAAAATAAACAAACGAATTAAAGAAAATAGAAAACATGATAAATCAATTGTAAAGAAAGCAATAGAAAAATAACCTGATGAAAAATAAAACACTGAATATAATAAGAAATCTTGATACAACTGCTCCAATGGAGACTTTTACAAAACTTGTAAAAATTCTAAAAGAATTCTACGATAAAAGCTGGATGCCAATCCTTGCAATGATATTTTGCTTAAATAGAAAATAGCCCTAAATAAAAAGATCTTGGACATTAAGTGCAAATCAAATCAAATCTCTAAATGCCAAAACTCCCAGAATAGCACAATTTAGGCAAAAAAGGAAAGAAGATATGGAGTTTCGCACTTCTGTTACGGGTAATAACGTACGTTACGGGAACCCGTAACAGAGCGCGGATATTTGTGCTGGGAGCGGAGGCAAGGGACGCTGAAGCCTGGAGTCCATTACGGGCAGTAACGTATGTTACGGTAACCTATAATAGAGCTCTGGTTTTTGTACTGGAGAATGCTGGTCTTCATGCTTTTCTTCGATTTTCACCCGATTTGATTTCCTTTCACTCCTGTATGATCATAGAGATCTGAAAATGGAAAAAACACAATACCAAGGCATAAAATGTAGAAAAAAGAAAGAAACATAAACAAAATACAATGAAAATGCGACTAAAACACAATCATAAAATGGTATAAGACACACTTATCAAATTCCCCCAAACTTAAACTGTTTTTGTCCTCAAGCAACATGGCTTGCAAAACAGATTTTTGGACCAAGAAAATATAGAAAGTAAGAGTTCATGAAAGACGAAACATACCCATACTCATACGCGAGTCTTTGTTCAAAAAGGATAAGAGTTAGTTCTTTCGGTACTCATTCGACTCTAAAAGTCTTTACAAGAACACAAACCAAGGTGAAACAATGAACCCAAGCTTCCTTACTTGGACACCTCTCTGACTACACATTATACTTAAGTCTCATCTCCGATTCCCCCCCCCCCCCCCCCCCTTTCATTAAGACAATCAAATTAAGGCAATGAAAGTATATGATAATCATCGCATGTACACGATCAATTGAGAATTTTTCATGTATGCGACATTTATTATTCACCGATGAAATTTTCAAAGCCTTTTCAAG